>LS514501.1:94297-190484 GCA_900490845.1 Pristionchus japonicus
AAAGAAGTGGAAGCACTTGAAGAGCAGTTATTGTTATGCACATGAAGAATGCATGAATGCTGAATGCCGAGGGTGAATGCCGAGGATGAATGCCGTGTGATTGCATCGTCGAAAAACTATCAAGGGCAATCGCTAGTTCAATAGGAAACAGGAAGATGGATTACAGAAAATAGTCCCGAAATTCCATTTTTCACAGAAATTTTTCACAGGAGCTAGAAAGAGGCACTGTTGGAAAGATAGCTGGAAGGAGTTTCTTTACTTCGTTCGGTCCGGTCGAAAACTGTGATACAGAGAAAGGAATTTTATTGATCATAGCGAAAATGTCTTGGTCGAAATGTGCATCCACTGCAAGACTACCCTACCAACTCATCGCATGGTGTAGCGGTTGTGTGATCGCCTAGAGATCCCGCAGTTTTCGCTTTTTGCTGGTTCGACTCCTACCCTCTGCTCTTCATCTGTTGCTGGTCTCCTCTTTTCCGACTATTTATCACAATCAATCAATCAATGCGAATACTCGGCCTTCGGCCTTATGTCTGGATGTTTTTTCATCATCAATAAAACTTCTAAAAAATCCGTAGAAGCCACTGTGAGACTTCGGATAGAGCTGAATGTGATCGGGTAGGCATCCCCTACAACGTCACCGTGCCAGTTTATGTGCGAAAAAAGTGCTGCCCATCCCTATTTAGGTATCGAAAATCGATGGAAAATAATTATTGTTCAGATCTAACAAATATTCAAAACTCATCTCTCACCAATCACTTCATCATCATAAATCTTTGCTGATCGGTTCGCTCGGTTGAGATGGATGAATTAGAGGTTGGTTTTTCACTTTCCTCATATCATTATTGTCTAACTGATATCAGGTAATTCGACAGCAACTTACTGAAGTGAAAGACCAGCCGAAGGTGATCGTGAAAGTACGTGTGTGAGGATCCGACAGAATGTCATCGCCATCTGTTTAGTTTAAATTATGCGACCTCTCTCCAACTAACGCACTGCGATGGTCCGAGGCCCATTTCGAGAATGTGTTGGCCTGGATGAAGTCATTCTCTACTGTCGACCACATCATGCTCGACGTCGTGAAGGACAACTCTGGGTCAGTCTTCGTTGTTACTCTCCTCTAGTTCCGCTGGTATGCGTATCTCCAGGAACTTGCGAGTATACGACGGGCGCGCGCGTCTCTCTGCGGCCAAAGAATGCTTCGATGGAGATACCGAGGTGAGAAACAAGTTGCACTACTTGCACTTTGGTCAACCTCAGATTGACGTTCTCGTGTACCCTGGCACTCTGAAAGAAGCGTGTGCTAGCAAGGGGTTCGGAGATGCGACCTGTTCGCTCAATGTGCAAGAGAAGGTTATGTTTGTTTAATTATTATTGACTAATCTGTGAAATAGAGGCAAATTCAATTAAATTATTCAGGTGGCGATGGTAGGCAGACTGTACAGCCTCCTCAGCATCCCCACCTACAATCATGTCCAAATCAGTTCGATTCTCAATGAAGTTTGCCACACCGAAGCTTACACAATCAGGTGTCTTCCATTCAGTTTATTTTCTTTTCTTTTTCAATGAATCTTCTGATTCGCAGAGTCTGCCGAATAGCTGCGATTGGCCGTGAGTCGGATAGGGACAAAATTGCAGGTACTTTCGGAGACGAAAAGGTATAGATGGAGAAACCGTAATCTTAAGAAGCTGGTTATTTGCAGCTCGTTTGTACTGAGTTATATACTCCACTTATACGAGCATACGGGATGGATCGAGTAGCGTGTCTCGATGCGATCGACAAATTCCCCGATCGAGCAGGCTTGATAAAGGTACGGATTTGAACAATTATGCTAAGCTAAGTTGAATTTTAAAGGCACTCAGCGACATTAGTCAAACCGATAAACTACTCAAGGGACTGATGAGAGGGTATTCTCAAGAGGAAGCACTTGCTATCGCACACGAACTGATCGATATCTATGCTCCCGAACATTATGTCAAGTCAGTCATTTCCTAAAGCATGAATCGATCTCAACCAATGTTTCCAGCAGTGGCAGTTTCTCAACGAGAGTAAAGAAGGGAAAGACGCAGCGAAGTGCAGCTCAATTAATCGATAATATTCGGGAAGCTTTCTCAAATGATTGCAAAGCTGTATCTTCAAATATATCAACTGAAGCCTTCTCCGTCTCGGCTGATATTCTTCTCCTGCCTGTGAGTTGAAACTTGTCGCACTCTAATGAGATTGCCATTTGAGTACGATAATGTTCACGGGGAGAGATCCGGAGAAACGATCAGGGTGCGTTGTAGCTCTGTCATCCTTCATCTACATTCAGTTATTTCAGGATAGAGCAATGCTATCGACCGGTCGCCAGTTCTTCCTTATGGTCAGGGAGAAATCAGATACTCTCCCGACTGATGTGGTACAATCTCTCGATTTCATTCTGATGACAAATGAACGGGAGTTTGGGCACGGTGAGTACAGCCCTAACTAACTATACAGCCCAACTCATTCAGATGGGCTCATGACTAATTCTCTCCTCGTATCTCTCGCAGTGGCAGAGAATGGTATTCTGGCTGATGATCAAAGTCTCAAGGAGATGGCAAAGTCCATTGGGCTCTGCGATGTGATGATACCATCGGTTAGTTCCCAATTTATTCCCTCATCACATTTCCCCTCATTTCAGTCGTTGTTCGCAGCTCTGAGAGGATCGATCGGAGTCTGGACCATGGATACGATTGCCACTAACGGTTTTTTTTAGTTTTTATTGATAATTTCGGATTCGGAATCTTGTAGTGTTCGTAGCCGAGGCACTTCCGTACGTCCAACAATTCGTGATTCCCACCGGAAAGGGTGATGCATTGATTGACTTGATCAAAGCGAACTATGGGAGATTACCACCGGGTATGAGCACAATATCGCATCTACATCGACAATTTTAAATTCCAGGATTGCGAGTGAGACATGGAATGAAACGGAAAGTCGATGAAGATGACTGATTGACAGTGGCAGAGACCGAGTTGTTCACGAAATTAACTTTCGATCGATAAAGTATATCAAAATCGGAAACTTCCATCCTTAATTCTCTTCCATCCTTCGGAACACATGCTCTCGCACTTCGCGCATTTGAATATCACGGATTTTCTGTAAGAGTGTAGGAAAACGAGGCCCTTTGGCCGCCAGAGAAAATTTTTTGTCTCCGATTTTGATCAAAGTTGGTCAGTATGACCCATTGGGGGACTCTTTAAGATGTATCCACTTGTTTTGGTCAAATTTGCATATTATCGATTTTTGTAATCTAAAACTTTAAATGACCATAAGTCGCTTCGTTTTCATCATACAGCGAGTTTAAACATACCGTTGAATTGGTATTCGCGATCCCTACAAATAACTCAATTAGACCCTTGGTCGGAAACGACGTCTTCATGGTAAAAACATCGAAAAACTGATTGTTGGCCTATAAAAGCTGGTCTAACTCGAAAAAATGCTGAAAACCCCTTCGATTTTATTGTTTTAAAAGATTCCCCGGACCCGATTACGGGTGCCCACGCGAGCCGTTTTCGCTATCTCCTCCCTCGGGATACCGTTTACTAGGCGATTTTTAAGAATTTTTCGTTTCAGGACTTTGTCTCAAAATGAGTCGTTTTATGAGTTTTTCTGTAATAACTTTCAAATGGACGGTCCTATCGATTTGGTGCTCTAACTTTTTCGTCTCTATGTGAGCTGTGTGCCAGTTTTTAGAAAATTGAATTTGGACCATTTTGAAGCCACTTATGAGCATTTTAAGTTTTCAAGAAAAATCGATTATGTCCTGAAAATAGCCTAGTAAACGGTATCCCGAGGGAGGAGATAGCGAAAACGGCTCGCGAGGGCACCCGTAATCGGGTCCGGGGAATCTTTTAAAACAATAATATCGAAGGGGTTTTCAGCATTTTTTCGAGTTAGACCAGCTTTTAAAGGCCTAAAATTAGTTTTTCGAGATTTTTACCATGAAGACGTCGTTTCCGACCAAGGGTCTAATTGAGTTATTTGTAGGGATCGCGAATACCAATTCAACGGTATGTTTAAACTCGCTGTACGATGAAAATGAAGCGACTTATGGTCATTTGAAGTTTTAGATTACAAAAATCGATAATATGCAAATTTGACCAAAACAGGTGGATACATCTTAAAGAGTCCCCCCAATGGGTCATACTGACCAACTTTGATCGAAATCGGAGACAAAAATTTTTTTCTGGCGGCAGGCATTCCTACACTCTTACAGAAAACCCGTGCTATACGTTTTCATCGAAGGACTTTAGAATCGAAGAGCTTTTATCACTACAACCCCGAAACGCAACACATGGAACTGCATCACATGGTGTACATGTCTCCGTGCATGGTCTTGACATGGTTGCTCTTATCCGCCAATCGATAGAAGGGAGTCCCGCAGAAATCGCACTCGAACTTCCTCCTGTCCTTGGCGCATTTCACTGGTTTGGAGTGGTCGACGTTCTTGAGATGACGGAGGAGATCCGATCGACGCATGAATTCCCAGCCACAGAGAGAACAGACGTGGTTGCGTTGGCCTAGAGGAGTAATTAGTACTCAGAAGAATATGAACTGTGTTTACAATGAGCTATTTCACTGGATTCGCAATTTCACGGCCGAATCAGCAGGATCAGTGTGGGAAATCACAAGATTGCAGTTCGTATTTCTAACCAAATTCTAGAATGATGAATGAGAGAATGAAGAAGAAATTCACAATCCTCACCCTTATGCACGACTTTGTGCGTCTCCATCGATTTCTTCGTCGTGAATTTCTTCCCGCACTCATCGCATTCGATCTGGGGTCGATCAGCCGGAGAATCGATCCGAGCCGGATTCTCCATCCGTCGAGTAGCAGGGTTGGCTGTCGGGTCGAATTGTGTCTGACGGAAGATGGAGACTGGAGTGGGAACGAGGAAGTTCTTCGCGTAATCGACGAGTGCATTCGTGCGATGAGAGAGGGAGATGGACTCTTCTGGTTCTTCGATCTCATCCTGCAAAGGACTCAGTGCAAAATCCTAGAAAGTTGCGCAAGATCGATAGCTTAAAAGGTTTGAACGATGATAGCAAAACGTTCGAGTAATATGAGTAACGACGAGGTATAGAAAATGCACTTACCTTGACGAGACCATCCTCATCATAAGCCATTCCCGACATCTCCGCCTCTTCTTCCTCCTTCGCCATGACCATTGAGGAAGTTTGAGGAGCGGATGGGTAATCCTGAACTTTGAAATATTCTCTCCAATCAATTATCCAATGGCTCACCAATTGACTGTCCAGAGGCAGCTCCACTGCAGCCGCAGCGTAGGAAGATTCCTACAAGTGTTCATTCAAACAGGGAGAAACGAACGCCGATGAAACAGATGTTTCAAAGAGTTGAATGCATCACAAACCTCCTTGCTATCCTCCTTGACCATCTCGTTTCCAGTCGGAGCCTGCGGTAGCTGCTGCAAGGGCTGCGATCGTTCATCGAGTATGGATTTGATCGTGATTCCCAGGGTCTCGCACAGACCGTAAACCATCTCGCGAAGGGGCGCTGACCTGACAGGAATGAGGTAAGATTTGTGCAAGATGAAGGTCTGAATTAGAGCTACCAGTGGCAAGGACGAAGCTTCCCATCCTTTTGCACTGACCTCATCGTCAGTGGTATCTAGTCAAGTTCAACAGCTAGTGGGAACAAAGAAAAGCAGATTGGAATCCTAAAAGAGCGAATCTAACCTCTCATCATCATCCTCCATTGCCATCCTTCTTTCCATCTCGAGAGAGCGAGCGGCGAATTGGAGATTCTGTGAAGGAAATGCTGATTTTCTCCCAATTTTTGACTGAACGATCAGTCTAGTTTCTGCCGAGAATACACAAAATGCCCTCTTACCCCTGTTGACTCACCTTAGCTGCCGTTCCATCCTTGACCACTATTCCCATGAGATCCATTGCTCGTGAAAGCACGAATCCGAGTCGATCGGAGGAGGAGAAATCATAGGCCTGATGAGAGTTTGTTTCGCTGATTGTTACGCATTGATACCAGGGAATATTTCATGACAAGTGATAGGAAAAGAAGCACAAGTGAAAATGGTTATCATTATTCACAATCCAACCAACCTTCTTCCTCCAGTGCTCCACTCTTTCCACACTTCCGCCTTCCATTCTTATCTTAGTGGGAAGAGTTTAGCTGAAATTGAAGCAATAGCAATAAATGGAGTTTGTTGAATAGAAACGGACAGGTGATAATGAGAGATTCAAAAGAGAATGTCGACAAATGAAGGAGTTTCTCAAGTGGGATAGCAGTTGAAACGGGTAAGCTGTTCGAATAAAAGCGCGTCATCTTTATTAGGGAAGAGGTGGAGAAAAGAAGAAGAGCTAGGGTACAGCTCGATACTCAGCCCTCTCACTCTAGAGAAGAAAGAGAGAAAGAAAGCAGACAGCTGGAATGAGAGAGTGGAAGAGAGAGGGGGATAGAGAAGGAGAGGAGGGACGGACAGAGCTGGGCACACAACAATCTCCTCCTCTCTCTACCCAGCTCAATACTTGCCGGCTCTCAATCAACGGTTGCGTGTTATTTATCCTCAAAAGGGGCTCTGAGAAACAAATCATGGGCGTATCTAAAAAAAAATGCTTGAGGAAATGATAAATCGACGCACTCCTCAGCTAGGAAAAGCTAACTGAGGAGTGAAGTAACGCAACAGAAATGCCTTCGAGACATTTATCAATCCGATTTGAACTAAGAAATCTCGAAAATGAACCATTCTTACTCGATCAATGGAAAGCTCAGAAGCAACAGGAGCGTCAGGATAAGCACTCGCATGGTGAGAAGAGAGAGGCACTATGGATCGAATACGGTTTTATAACAACCATTCTATTCATTTTCCCATACACTCTTTGAATTCAGTAGCACAATCACAGTTGCAAATGCACAGAAACAAGCAGTGTTTGTGAAAGATAAACTCATTCTCCTTACACATTCTCTCCTATATTTTCGAAACTGCTACGAAACAGCGTAGTACCCGTGCACTGAGAACAATAATTTCCGAATGCTCGAAAGCTTATATAAGAAGTGAATTCTATCAAGTTTCTAGAAATATCATATTTTATCAACTCGAAAACATAGCTACAATTTCACTCGTATCGAAGCTCAATAGGAGGAGGCCTCGTCTTTCTCCTATTGTACCACACGGGAGTCTTTCCTCCGAATTCGTAAGGATTGTGTTCCTTGCCATAAAACCGCGTTATTCCTACCAAATTTCCCAATCTTTCCTTGTAGTTCGATCCTCTGAAATAAAAAAAGCTCAAAATGAAATACTCCTTACTCGGCAAATTGAAAACTGAGCAGAAGCAAAAGTGTTAGAATGATAGCTCGCATGTTGGTTTTTGTTGAGAACATCGAATCCATATTTATACTAATTTTCCTAGTTGCTTTTCTCATGAATTCCTGCAGATCTGTTGCAACAATACATTTGCATGTCCGCTGTGACAAATAGTGCATGCGAGAGATTTTCTTGCAATCTCCCTCTCCTATGATTTCGAAATAGCTACGAAATTGCGAAGTGAATTATCACCGTTTTCGAACAATCAGATAATTGCGACGTATCCGAAAGACATTACGAAAATATTCGATAACGGAAAACTCATTCAAACAAGGAATCGTCTCGTTCCGTTATCTCTTTACTCATTTCGATATTTGTACTCTCTGATGTATCTTTTTATTGATCTTTCGGGCTTCGTGAAGTCATCAGAACTACAAATACCCCCTGGCACTACTTCGTTGATCTTTGAATCGGAAGCGACCCAGAACGACCAGACTGGAACCATAAAACCGGGCTTCCGATCAACTGTCTCCGAAATCGGAAACGACCGATCTCGCTCAGAATGGATACGGACCATTCCATAGACCATTCTCCCTCATCCCTCTCCTCTTCTTGCTCAATTCGCACCTCTGTTTCTGCATTTTACGCTCTTTACCTAGTGATTATTTTTAGTTGCTGACTCATTCTCCTCTACAATGGCTTCCTCCTCCACGATGGACTGCATTCAGCGATACGTAGGATATATCAGAGAGGGTCACAAGGCAAGTTTTTAGTATTTCCACAACTTTGTCCCGAACATCAAATCAATGAGAACAACAAACAATAATCAGCATCATCAATCAATAAGCGTGCAAAAAGGGTCGCAGTCTCTTCATTTTCCACACACTCTCTCACTGGTCAGAGAAGCGAGAGAGTGTGCGAAATGAAGGAAGACCTGTTTCGAACTGTACAATCAATAACAGCGAATAACAGGTGGATCGTGCACTCAAACTTCTCTCTGGAATGAGAATTACCACAGCTCTGCTTGCCGAGACGAATCTCATTGAGGTACACTTGTTCTACCGAATACTGGAGTACTTTTTCATTTAGCATTGATGGGGAGGGGATGCAAAAGAAGGGACGAATACCTTCTTCCCTTCTTTCGCTCAAATTATTCTCGAGAGATGTTATTCTGTTGTCATGATGTTGGAATAATTATGCGCTTATTGACAGACTGTCCGCAAGACTGCAACTGGGGAGCACAGTGAGACGGCAAGGAAGCTCCTCGCGAAATGGGCCGATCTTGAATCTTCGCAAGTTTCGGCTGTCAAAAACACGAAAGAAAACCGCAAGCGACCCTCACTGTGCAATGGAGATATCGATAGCAAGAAGGTTTGTTGAGAAGAAAATGCCAAACTAGTGGAATATCTAAAACGGCCTTTCCAGTGCAAACGTGACACTGCTCCTCCTCCACTGAAACTGATCATCAAGAGAGGAAGCTTGAGTCCCGATGCTCACAATCCTCCTGATCCAATGACTGTCAAAGCTAGCGAAGTTGCCCAGGAACTCAAGTCATCTGGTAGGTCAAACATTGTATTTATCGAGTACTTTCTTTTCATTTTAGGTCCTCTCAAACTCGTCATCAAGAGAAGCAATTTGAATATGGAGTTTCAAAAATCTCCCGAGCCTGCCACTCTTTGCGAATCTAGAGCAGTTGCCGCAGAAATTGAGAGATCAGGTAGGTCATTGATTATCACTATTGATTATCTCACCCACTTTCCAGACTCTGCTCCAATCAAACTAATCATCAAGAGGGGAAGCTTGAGTCCCGATCAGCACACATCTTCTGAACCTGCCATCCTTGCCAAACCAGTTGAGGTTTCCGAAGAAATCAAGAGATCAGGTAGGTCATACAAACCCTTTATCAATTACATTCCTCTCATTACAGAACCCCTTCCAATCAAAATCACTATCAAGAGGGCAAGTTTGAGCCCCGATTTTCAACAGTCTCCTCAAGCCGTAGTTCCTGTCGAACCTGTTCAGGCTCCTGAAGAGATTAAGCCATCCGGTAGGTCATACATCATCTTTATCGATTATCACTACTTCATTTCAGACCCCAAGACTGTCCTTGAGAAGGTGAAACTCGGCCTGGCGAACGTCAATCGTGCGGCAACGGCAGAAAACCCGCGCACTTCGGTGAACAAAGGGCATCTGATGAAGAAGGCCATGAGAATGTGCGGAAAGATGAAGAAGAAATAAGAAATTATTGGAGAAGTACTTGATTTGAAGTTCAATAGTTTTCACAAATTGTAACATTGAGAATGAATGATAAAGAATTAACAATGCATTTTCCATTGGTGTTGTGTTCAACACAATGATAATGTTTGCCTTCTCGGTTGAGAAATGCTTCATTCGTAAAGCACGATACATGCAATGACAAGTTCAGTAATAGGGGAAATTTTTCAGGCTACAGGTTCAGGGTGCAGTTTGAATAAAGGAAAGCGCTTCTACATCGGGTGATCATTTTTCTTATGTCGAGTGAGATTTGTTCGCAACGTGAACGTTTTTCCACACTGTTCACATTCGAATTCTCGATTTTTGGTAGTCGGTCGGCCTGCTCTGACCTTGCCGGATGAAAGATAAGACGGGGAAGGACGATGCTTGGATGAGGAACTACTCGGAGTTGAATGGCCTATGGGAGCTGGAGTAGAAAGAGTGCCAAATAATGAATGGAGGGAACTTAGAGGAGGAGTGTTATCGAAGGGAGGGAGATTGTCGCTGATGAGAGATTGATGGGCCGAACTCGTTCCGGGCAGCTGCATGCTTCCATCCTCCTGAAAAATAAATTGAGGGCTATGATATTGATATTAAGTGAGTGACATGATCGATTTTATGCTATCAAACCTCGAAAGCAGTCGAATGATCCATCTCTAGGTCGTCCTGCTTCATCGGCAGAAAAGGGATTGGTTTGGTCTCAACCTCCTCCTGCAGTGTAGTGTTACTTCAGGGCGAAAACTGATAATATGAGTCACAAACCGAGTCGTAATGCACGGACGCCTCCTCATTGTCCGCTTCTGCTGTATCAACCAATGGGACGTTGACAATCTTCTGTTCCTGAAAATTCTCTATTTTTGGGGATTTAGTATAACACACAAACCGTTTCCGTCGCTGCCAACTCTCGTTCCTTCACAATCGCATCAACTGCGATGCTCAGACACTTTCCGAGGCCGTACACAAGCTTTCGCACGGGTTCCTGGCTGGAAAGTGTTGATTAAAGTAGGAAAATGATGCAAAACTCACGAGTTCGCCTCTTCCAGTGCAGCGTTGTCCGCGTCGCGACCGAGAGATCTGCTGAGGAATCCGAGACTCTGAGAATGACTGGTTGAATCGTCGCTAGCTTTGGAGCTTCCAGATTCTAATATGAAACAGATTCAATGGAATACCTTGGCTCCCGTTCCCTTCTTCGTTATCTCCAACAGCACCTCCATAGCCTTCTGTAGCACAAAACCCTGTTGATCACCGGTGGAATCCGCGTATTCTGAGGCCTATAAATCACTTCCTTACTTCTCTGTTATCATGTTTTTTTTCTCTTTCTTTTGCTAATATTGCGTTCACTGCTTTCGTTATGAATGTAATCGAAACAAGTGCAACAATCATTCACCTGCTCCTTCCAGAATGTGATGACTTCGTGAGGAAGCATTTCAGACATTTCTGTGAGATGGAGAGTTGAGAGACTAGCTTTTTGGTGGAAAAAAATATGTACGAGAGATCAAAGGCAACTCTTCGACTAGCTCTTGAACATACGAAATGATGAATTGCGAAAATATTTTAGATATGCATAATGATTTGATAATACGTCGGGATAGCAAGCTAGTGTACCAGTTCAGTCCCTAACTCGTTTCAAAAATCTCGCAAGACGTGTGAACTATTCCGGAAACAATTCAAACATCAGGAGATCTGAACAAAACGAGAAATAACAACGAAACAGTTCATAATCTAAGCTGGAGGCATTCGTCTCGCTCTGATGAAGTGAGCCAGTTGAGAGAGTGCATCGATGCTTGAGTGAGGGGGGTCGAGCAGGACGAGACGTTCCCCGCGATTGAGAATGTCCATCGAACTCTGAATTGATGGTAAAACTCATCCGGTGACAGATTCATGGTAACCAAAGCGACTAGTGACTCACGTAGACGAATGAGTCCACTTTCAGCTTCTCAATACTCGATGTGGCTCTTTTGAGAAAGTCGTCAGTGAGAGCGGATCGAAGGCGCTGAATAACCGTTATTTGATTTCATTTTTTATTACTGATTGCACTCACCCGAATCAAAGTCTCATCCTGCACACAATAATCCCTCTCGGCAATGCTTCGATGGTAAAAGCGAACGACCTAAAAGTGATATTCAATGAAGTAGATTCTCTCAGATTGAAGGATACCTCCTGATTATACTCGAAGTATCTCAGTCTCTTCGCCATCCATTCCATCCACTCAATCGATCCATATTCCATTAGTGCACTCTCTGATTTGAGCAGTTTCTCGAGGAAACATGGACCCTCGGTGCTGGTGATGATCGGAAGTCTGAAAGAATCAGTTGAAGGAAACAAAAGAGAAACAGAAAAACTGACTCAATCGTATCACACTCATGCATACACTTCTCCATCTCCTCATAATCAGTGCAGATCAGATTTCCACTGTCGAAGAGGTCCCTGCAATGAATGCATGGCGCTCACGTTAATAGAAAAATCACTCCTCGATACCTCGTCAGTCTATCGTAGCACCTCCGGGGAAAGAGGTAAAGTGGGCATTTCTTGCTTGCTGATTCGACCACGATTGTGTCCAGAAAAGTTGTGCTCTTCGAGAGTTGATGCATTTCCCTGGAATAAAGCTATTGAACCAGACCTTTTCCATCTTCTAGCCACTCAGAATATATCAGATTCGATCCCAAACTCAATCGTACTTTGCCGTGTATGGCTTAGCGTAGTACTCGATCGATAGCCCCTCCATATTGAGCAATGCATCCTCGTCGTAATTATACTCGGGATAGTACATTGTGCAGTCATCGAGATGGCGGTCGGAACAGAGAAGAAGCGATCTGAGAGAAAGAAAAAACTGTCAATGACGCATCTTGGCTGAGTAGTAGAGAGAGAGAGCGAGAGAGAAGCGAGAGATGCAGAGAACAGCTGGTGCATGTGAGAGAGAGCTAGAGGTCGAAACGCGCAATTTGAGTTGGATGGCTGCCAAGGAAATGGGAACTCACTCTCGATAATTCTCCGGGAACGGAGCCAATCGGAGCGTTTCAAGGTGCTTCGTAGCGTTTGAGACGCACTCTGAACTCAGGGCAAAAACGTACTCGTCCTTTCTGAAATGATGTTTAGTACCCTAGAGAAGGATTCTAACTAACCTTGGCTGCCTCGAATAGCACACTTCCCAGTGCATCTCTGCATCTTGCTCTATATTGAATTTCTTAGTGAGAAGACTGCGTGCTTCGTAAAAAGAGATTGGCTCTCTAATCGAACGAAGGAATCTCACGAATTTGATCAGTTCCGATCGATTGATCAGATATCGACTGAAAATGGTCAGTTATAATGTTTTGGACACACAAAGAAGACATCAATGCAATATTCCAAGAATCCGGGATACACTCCTAATTATTTTGTAATGTCATGATTCGCATACAACAACTGTGTATAATGTGAAAGCTTACTCTGCAATAACTTCCAAATCATCGATATCAACCCTCGCTTTGCTTATTCCCTTCCTCATTCCGAAGTCACTCAGCATCCTTTCTACTTCTTCTCTCATACTTCTCACTTCTGAAAAGCATTCATCAACTCTATCTCTGGAACGATGAGAGAGACTAACCAGCCAATCTGCATCTTGACTTTTCAAGGAATCCTTTGCTCGCAATGTCCATCGGGGAATCTGTGCTTTCCCATTTTAGAGTGGGCACTCGGGACGTCACAATCTGAATAAAGATGTATTAGACTCTTTATCACACTTCAACTTTCGAAGTTCGTACCTTTGTAGTAGTGACAATGTGCTGCGTTCTCTTATGCAGTAGTCTCTTCGCTTCAATCAAATCATTCACTTCGCCATGCTTACGATATCGCTCGATTAGCTCCTGAATTAATCATTTTCTTCAAAGAGACTTTCTTTTTCTTACCTCTGGTTCATAATTCTTTGGTCGAGCTTTGAACATCGTCGACCACCAACTACTCTCCGTCTGTCTCGACACGTTCAGTTGCTTCAGAATGTCCTGATCACAAGTGAAACTCTGAACCTCCAGTGGTTTCGCGTAATCGCAAGCGATTTCGAGCGCTGTGGTATCTGAAGAGCACTTGATGATTTTTACGATGGATCCAAGTAACGTACCCATTTTGTGGTGGTACACGTAGATCAGTAGTTTGTCTCGAGTGCGAGGGACGAAGGTCCAACCCTGAACAAATTCATTTTTCGGAACTTTGATAGGCTATCTCACCTCAAAACAAGCTGCGCTAGTGCAGACAACGAGTGTTTCTAGTGGATTCTTGGTTGATTCGTTCAGCACTCCGAGAGGAGTCTCGCACAAGCTCACATTCACACTCTTGTCTTGTAGATATTTGACTGTCTCCTCCAACAGATGAGTAGTGGAGCAAACAACAACCATGAGACAGTTGTTGTACATCTGAAATGAGATTAATAACAAATTAAAATAACTATCTAAATTAATAATACAAATTGTTCTATTGTATAGTAATTCAAATGAAATTGATCTGGAAGACTCACCTTTGAATCCATCTCAATTGTGACAGGAAACCTGAGAATCGATGAGGAATAATTATCGGGTTTTCTTGTCTCTTTTCTCCAGGTTATTTGGGAAACCTGAAATGGTTCTTTGTACATTTCGCAGCAAATGTTTAAAGCTCACTTTCAAGTCTTGCGGAGGATATCTGTAGGGATTACTGCGTTGAACAATAAGGACTCTGTCGTAACTCTGCAAATTATCCACTGAATAAGCCGTCTCTAACCAATAAAACAGGCATAATAATTCGGTAATGAGCAAAAATATGCAATGAATGAATTCACCTGAATCAGTGCCGAGGCCGTCACAGCCACAGTGGGAACTCTGTAGGAGGTCATTGCGCAGCCATGACGTAATTCGAGGAATTGCTGCAACCCGAAGGATCCATCCACAGTCTGCTTCTTCAGGCGGACTTGGAGCTCGATTTTGCTGAAAATTCGAATGAAGTAATTTGCGAATCGATAATCAATAAAAGAAAGCTATTGATCTCACCCATTACTCCTCTCCGCATACACTACATAATCCTGTCCGAACTCGGCACTTCTGGCAGCGATCGATGATTGGAGGAAGGAAGACGCGTGGCGATCCACGTATTTCTGGAGGTGAGGAAGCACCTGAGATGAAAGGTTGCTCTGATGAACCACTAAACGGCATACTTTGAACTCCTTCATTTTCTCGCCAATTGCGTCTTGAGTATAGGAACGTAGCATTTCCAGGAACTTCACTCGGGTTAATGAGCTCTGAAAGTTGTTCCATTATGCTTCAGCACACGTCATTCAGCATGAAGACTGAACGTTCAACACTTACCCCATAGATTTTGTAGCACTTATTCCAGAGTTCCACCACCATTAGTTCTTTGAGCACCTGAAAATTGTATTTTTCGATGACGTAAACAGTACAAACCTGCATTTCCAGTGGCCATGATCTCATGAGCTTCAGCAAGTTATCGGATCGGTGCATTGTGACTTCTTTGATCTCGTCCACATGGTCCATTGTGATTGTTGTCTAAATAATCAGTGTTACTTGTTAGTCCGTTTGTCATATCTACCAAAACGAAGAGTTTAGTCAGATAATCATCCAGATTTCCCTGCTCGAAACGATGGTCGAATGGATCCTCCAACTTTGATTCTGCATGGAGAATCACTGCTGATTTCTGAAACGATAACTGTGAAGCGTTTTACAGCTTGAACTAATTAACCAGTTCTCTACTCCTCGTTCCAGTGTACTCCGATGCGAAGAATTCCCTACTTCCAATGGTAATCTTCGGAGAGATGGCTCGTCCGTATTCTCTGAATATTTCACTGTATTTTGAACGTTATCATAGATTCATACCTCTCTTTCCAGTGCACCTTGATTCCATAACTAGAGAATCGAGGGAATATTCTCTTGTAGAATCTCGCCCCATCATCATCATTCCCGACGATTACGTGCACTTTCGAGTCCGTTTTCTGAAAGATGAAACTCTTGAAAGAACATTGTGATTGGCGCACCACTTCTCGCAGCAAGAACGATTCTGCTTCGGAGAACGTCTCTGACTTGTCCACTATTACAACACTAATCTTTCCGTCTCCCGTCGGATCTTCCCTTGCGTTTCGAAGAATCTCTGAAAATATCACTTCATGAAACACATTTAGCTAACTTTCTACCTTTCATCGGCACATCATGAACTGAGTAGAGATCGACCCAATCGAGGATCTCTTCGCTTGCAGTCTTAGCTCTCTCGACAGAATTGTAAAGCACTTGTTGCACTACTTCTTTCATCCGTTTAGCTTGCTGCTCGCCTTCTTTTGACTGTAAAAAACTAAAGTAATTCGAAATTGAAAAAAGGCTAGCCTTGCTCCAGTGATCGCTCAGCCTCGACAGTCGGGCGTTTGTAGTTTCCAACCTGAATTGATTCAATTAGGAAGCTCATTTCGAGGAAATGGCTTACTTGTGCCCTCTCAACAACTGCGAGCACTGGTCAAGGAGCGGTTTCCATGTCATTCGGAGATTCTTCGAGTCATGGGAAGCCGAGATCTCTTTCGCTTTCTCTTTTCCTTCATCACTACTCACACACTCGATCAGAGCAGTGGCCACACAGTGAACCAGCTTCTTCTCGTAACAGATTTCGGCGAAGAGGCGCTGAAAAGACGCTGTTTAGGGTCTCGGATCGTAAAGGTTCCCGCAATGATGTATTCGTCTGATAAATTCGAGCAATTGAAGGGTGAGAACAAAACGAGAAGAGAGAAATATGACTCACAGTCTCAGGCGATAATTTGTGAATAGTGCGAGCTTGGAGACTGTTGAAGAATGTTCGGAGAGTCTGCAACAACTTTTCTTTAATTTCTAGATTCTTCGATGAGTGATCTTTGGATATTCGTACCTGTCCCTCAAACGCGGCCTTCTCAGCATGTAATCGCAAGTCCTCCGCAGTCCTCGCATTGCACTCTGCCACTCCGCGAGTCATCGGAGAGTTCTGGGTAAGGAGGACAGAGATTATTCACAATCCAACGCTAAGCAGACGCTACTACAGACAATGACTAGTGATAGAACCACTGCAGCGTGTCCACTGGGTAATTAAGAGGAGACTGAGCCTACTACAAAGTTGTTTTGCTTGTGGAGTTCACCGAAATGCTGTCTATCCATCATCTATCCCCGACCAACAACCCTGCTTCAGGAAATCTAATTCACAGAACGAATGAAGTACATTTATCTTCCGGATAACCCTACCCGAACTTTAAGTTTTTACGATAAAGTCGTACAGCACCCGATATTTGCACTGCACTCAAAACAGCTTGAAACTCAGATCATGTAAGAGAAGAAGAAATTGAATTCATATTTATCCCATAGTTCGCAAGACAACGAGTGGTTCGATATGTACACGTAAAACGATTGCGAATATGAGTTGTGAACGATGAAAGATACGAAGTATTTTTTTAGTATCGTGTATTCTGTCTTGATTATCGATTATTCATTCAGCAGTTGACAATGGTATTGATTCTCTCCTTCACATAGGGAGCGCGCGCGAGGAAATCTTCAGTGGTAGCGTGGCTCTGGAGAAAAAAAAAGTTTGATATTTTACTTAAATAAGAAAAAACCTTTCTGTTCTTGAACCACTCTTCCTCCTTCTCGATCAGATACTTCAACTGCTCTTTCTTCTCTTCCGTTTTCACTTTGTGCACGGATCTCTTTGCATCCATAATTCTGTCCGCTGAAATCAATCACAATTATACCCTACAGTATTCGACAACTACTGTATCGACTGATACCTACCATATTGGGTGCGTGCTTCGAAATTGGCTCTCTCCGTCTCCTCTTCCTTCTCTTCCTTCCTCGCGTTTCTGATCATCATCATTCGCTCGGCATCCGACATCTTGCTCTGAATGGAAACCATCAGTACTCATTTCATCTTCGAATTTTCTTTGCTTCAATAGCCTATTCTACTTTTCTGTACGCTGCATCTATAAAGGATGAGAACCGACTGGATAAGAACCATTTGCATATTCTAACTCTTGCCTCTTGCCCTCAGTAGGTTCTCATCCAGTCGGTTCTCATCCGACGGTTCTAATCCGACCTAGTTCCACTACAAAGAGTGCATCGTCTCATCGTTATATTTCGAGATGATGGTCTGAATGAAAACAAAATCAATAATTCCTCCTTACCGTCTGCACTCTGAGCGACGACTCCTTGAACGTGTCCTCGTCCTTCAGCTTCACATCCAGAATACCGTTCTCGTCCACGGAGAAAGTCGTCTAAATGTGAGAGTTCCATCTCTATCAATACCTTCCTTATTCAGAAAGTTGGTGAATACCGGCAATACGGCCTCACCTGAATTCTGTTCTCTCCGACATTTCTCTCAGGCACTGCAATTCTGCATTCTCCCAATTCCTTGTTCTTCGAGTACTGAGCATGCTCGCCTTCCAGGATCTGTAAAATTACTATTTTTACCTTCGGATTTTAGCTTATTGTTTGGACGTATGCATTGATTTCCACTGTAGTTCATAGTTTGTCTCTTCATTTCACACATTCTCATTGGTTCTGCCTCACCACGTACCTTGAAAATCATCTCGCTGATATTATCTCCTGCATTGCAGTAGTTGGATGCCTTCGAGCACGGATACTGCATATTCCTCTTGAGAATGACACTCATCCTGTCGTGAGTGAGATTCGTGCCGAGTGAATGGGGGAGAACGTCGGCCAGAGTGACTGCACCACGGATGGATGTGCGCTCCTTCTCGAGGTTGGAGGAGAGAGATTCAGCCTGGAACATTCATATCTTATTAGTAGCTAAAATGGCTTGATTCGCATCTGATCAATGTGTAACTCTTCTAAGAATCCTACGCCACCCCCGGACTGTGATGACAGTATTTCAATTTCTTTTCAAATGTTGAAATCCCTACTCACCAGAATGGCAGCTCCACAAGCCACAGCGTGATCAGGCGGGATATTGAACTTGAGTTCCTTATCATCGAACACTTCTCTGACCATCTCCTGCACTCGAGGAATGCGAGACGAACCACCCACCAGGACGATGTCGTCGATCGAGTACTGAAAAGGTACGGTACATGGGGTTACGGTAGACTACGGTACCTTATCGACTCCTGCCTGCTCGATAGCATCCTCCATGCAGTGAATGGTCTTCTCGAATAGATCAATGCAGAGATCCTCGAAATCCTCGCGAGTCACGTCGACGGAGTGACTGCAATGAAATGATAAGAGATAGATCACAAGAAAGTAGAATCCTTACCCTTGTCCATTCTTGAACAGCGTAATGGTGGCTCTATCGCAGACTGAGAGCGTCTTCTTCGCTTCTTCACAGCTCTTGTACAGGCCGAACTCCTCCTCGACTGCGACCGTGATTCCTGAATGATGAATTGTTCTCGTTTTCCTGTCATTCATCAATCCACCGTTCGCCTAGTCACAGGATTAGGGAAAATGCCACAAAAAAATAAAAGAAAACGAACCTCTCTGTTTCAACTCCGCACTAGCATACTCGAAAAGTCTCCGATCGAAGTCTTCTCCTCCTAGATCCGTCACTCCGGCAGTCGACAGAACTTTCTCGTTCATTCCGTGACTGCGAACGATCGAGACGTCGAAGGTTCCGCCCCCGAGATCGTACACGAGGACGGTTCTGCAATGATTTTTGATGAAGATGGGTGCTCTGAATGGTAAGTCCCTCTGGATCAGATAAGGTTTGCTGCTAGAGAACTACGGGACGGTTTCAAAGAGGATTTGGTGAAAGAAAAGATCAACAATCACAAACCTCTCCTTATCCGAGTTCAGTCCGAATCCATACGCGAGTGCAGCTGCAGTGGGTTCGTTGATGATGCGGAGGACGTTGAGACCAGCCAGCTCGCCAGCGTGCTTCGTTGCCTAGAAGGATTTTTTGTAATTTTCAAGTCTACAAAAGAAATGGAAATAGCAGAAACGATGAAGAAAATGTAGTAATCGAGACTAAGAATGCAGCTCCTACCTCTCTCTGATCATTATTGAAATTGGCAGGGACAGTGATCACGGCATCCTTGATGTCCTCACCGATCTTCGTGCGTGCCAGGACCTGGAGATTATTGATTTATTGATTGACTATCCGACTTTCATCTTCATCCTCCTACCATGCGTGCCCCCAATAGTACAATACATAAAAACATTGAAGCAAATTGGAGATCGATAATATTACTGATAATTCAAATGGAGGCACTAGCAACTGAAAGACGAACCATCATATATCTCAGAATGTAGGATGAGATCTGCTCCGGGCAGAATGTCTTCGACTCCCCGATTCCTCCATTTCCGTCGATGGGAGAGACGCGAATAGAGGCATCACCCTTGCGGTTAGAGAGAATCTGGAAGAGAATCTTGTCTTCTTATCCTAACACACTCTCACGTGTACTCTACGCTTACGAATAATCTCAAACAGTAATTCTGACCTCGAATGGGTAGGGTCTCTTCGTGATCTCAACATCCGTCGCACAGCGGCCCATGAAGCGCTTGATCTCTGCAATTATTTACCTCTTTTTCACTCAGTTTTGAGCGTGCTTCAGTCAATCTCGCTCTAAGTTTAACAGTTTCATTGTCACTTCAATCAAGTTTCACTCACGGAACACAGTATTCCTCGGATCGGTCGCTCTCTTGGCCTGCGCCTCCTCTCCCACTTCCTTGTACTGACTGCCGAAGTGAACAACGGACGGCGTGATCTTGTTGCCTGCAATCAATAAGATCATATGGTACCGTAATCCACAGTACTCTTACCGTAATGGTTATCGATCACCTCCACCTTCGAGTCGCTCTTCATGTAGGCGACGCATGAGAAGGTTGTTCCGAGATCGATTCCGATTGCGCGAGGCATACTGTAACTGGAATGGATCGATTGGATCGATAGATTTGGAAACCTGAAACATGCTAGAAGAAAAAAGATAGAGGTATCGAAGGGTGCATCAACCCGATCGAAAATCAAGAAGCAAGGGCAGCATAGAATGAACAGAAGTTTTTATACATAACAATTGGATGAATATGTGGATAAGAATGCGCTGAAACAAGAGTGAGATTCATAGTTGAGATCATTTTTATCCTCCCTGACGAATAGACGAGAGCTCATTAGTCATCTTGATGATTTCGTAATCGTCCAGCTTTTCCTGCAACGATTGATTGTACACACTTTCACAATCAGTTCGCGATCAACCGAAAGATACGGTAATCATCATGAACGTACGCTTCTGATGGTCACTTCGACCTTCTCATTCGTGTCCTCATCGATGGCATTCACGTCCAGAATACCGTTGACGTCGATGGAGAGAACCACCTGCAGAGAGATCGAAGACTGATAGTGTGCATACTTTCTTCATTTTAGTCAATGATGGACAGGAAAGAGGGAGGAGGAAGAGGAAGTGGAAGAAGTACAAACCTTGATCAAATTCTTTCCTTTCGGCTTCGGATTAATTCTCAACTCGACTCTACCCAGAGTATTGTTGGCTGAGGCTTTCTCGCTGTCGCCCTCCAGGATCTGAATTATTATTGTTATGATGTTGTTTTTGTTGTTGTTGTCGTGATCGTTGTTATTGTTGTTCCTCACCTCAATTGTCAGTTTCTCCTCATAATCGAACACGTTGGTGCAGTACTGATACGTTGTGAACGGGCATCGAGTATTCTTCGGGATGAGAACTTTGCATCGATCTCCATCGAGAGTCATTCCCAGTGGAAGAGGAGTCACGTCGATGAGGGAGACGATGGGGAAGGAATCTTGATTGAGAGAGAAGAACGGATCCTCGGAGGAGGCCAGTTTGGAGAGGGAATCAGCCTGGAAGGAAAGGAAATTGCTGTGATTCGGTGAATATTCTCCTGAAGCGGATTGCCTAACGAAGGAACATGAATGCTGAAGAAGGGATGGACGAGCACCTTCTTCATACTTCATCCTCACTAATGAATGCTATAGAGTTTGGTCCACTCACAAGAATTGCGGCTCCTTTGGCCACAGCCAGCTCCGGTTCGATGTCATCTCTGATGTTGGTGGAGGGGAATCTCTCTGCCAGCATCTCTTGCACTCTTCTGATACGAGTGGATCCTCCCACCAGCATTATCTCGTCGATTAGGTCCTGGGAAAGAAGTTATTCAGAATGAATGCGCAAATTCTCTCTTTTGCGCCTTTTGCAAGTCTAACCATAGAAATAATGAGCGTATGAACAAGTTTTTTTTTACTTTATGAAAAGAATATCACCGAATTTTTCAGTGATTGTCACGATAATAATAGTTTCTTCTCACCTCATCAATGCTTGCATCGGCCAGTACTTTCTCCGTGAGGGTAAGCGTCTGTTCGAGGAGGTCCTCACACAGTTCGACGAAGGTTGCGTACGTCAGATCGAACCCGGCTCTGAAAGGGAAGTTATGTTGCTGGATCTGGGTATCAGATTCTGCTATCCTGAAGGGTTCTTGGACTGATGAGACAACGTTGGTTCTTGGAACGATAAATGAAGAATAACTGACCCTCCATAGTGAGGGTGACTGATCCTGGCCGAGTTTCTCTTCGAGAGAGCCTTCTTCGCATTCTCGCAAGCCTCCATTAGAGTCCAGTCGAGGCTGGTGATCTTGATTCCTGAATCAGGATATTCATTATCGATCGATTTCTACACTATCTTTCTACTTGCTCGATCCATTGGTGTAGAGCTAATGTAGTGTTATCAATAAATGATTAGTTTTCAGCAACCGTACCCATCTCCTGGAATCTCGCGAGTGCCTCTTCATAGATTCTTTCATCGAAGTCGATTCCTCCAAGGGAAGTCAGTCCATCAGTCGCCAGTACTTTCGTCCTCTTCCCCTCTATCTCAACGATGGAAACATCGAAGGTTCCGCCGCCGAGATCGAAGACCAGAACGCGCCTGTAGAATCAAATATGACGGGGCCACTGTTATTCCTAAGTCCTCCGTTCCATGGCAACTTCTCATTAGAACAACGTATGTTTCATTGAATCGAGCCATGCCAGAGAGATTGCTCATTGTAAACTTGTATAAATGCATCTCTTTGACTTTATCACTTTTCCTCTCTAACCCCAAGCACTCAAGAAACGAAGTTGAATTCGAAGTCTTTCATATACAGTTTACAATCCAAGTACTCACCAAATGGGTTCCTCGCACTTGTTCTGCTCACAGAAAGCGATGGCAGCGGCAGTGGGTTCATTTACGATCTGCAGCACGTTGAAACCCGCCATTCTACCGGCATCACGGGTCGCCTGGAATTAACAACATAATAGTTGCTGCTTCCAGATTGCTTCCGAACAAATCCGTAACGTTTAGTGTTCTTTTGCACAGAGACTGAAGCCACATTGATACTGAGGATGATGTGGAAGAGGAGAAGAAGACTCGTACCTCTCTCTGTGCATTGGTGAAGTTGGCGGGGACGGTGATGACTGCGTCGACTGGATCGTCGAAGAGAACCTTCTTCGCGATTCGCTGAAGAGGGAATGATTTAATCGCTGAGCTATCGAAGAGATCGGAAGTCATTCTACTTGGTGACTTCCGACCCCTTCACTCTTGTCTATTGAATACAAGGAAGCTGTGCCAGTGGGTACACCCATTTAGAATGATTTTGAGTGATAGAGAGCAAACTACATTCATCCCTCTCATAGTGCAACTGCATACCTTGATGTAGTTCAGGATGAAAGCAGAGATCTGCTCTGGTGAGTACAACTCCGCTTCCACTCTCACGCATGCCCGCTCGTTCTTGCCACTCAGGATCTGGAATTACTCAAGTCTCGTACTTTTCTGAGTCAAATTGTCCAATGGAACGAGAGGGTTGATTTAGAGCTATGCGATTTACAGCTGTGGAAGATTGATGAGATTGACCAGAGGGTAGATTGTGAAAGACGGTATGGTCAGACTAAGAATCGGTAGATCATTTCACCTCAAACGGCCACTTTCTCTGCTGCACCATCAGATCGTCGTGCTTGCGACCCATGAGACGCTTGATGTCTGGAAGAGATCGCATCTTCAGTGGCCGAATCTCCACTTATACCATGCTCTCTCGCAATGACTGAACGTATAGAGAAGATGCAAACTAGTACTCAAACTATGTATCTGACTGAACTGAAGCAATGAGCAGCGCCCAAGTCTCAATCTCACGAGTTCTGAGCGCTCGAATGGAATGGAAAAGAAGACAACTAGATGAACAGAGATAGACTTACTGAAGATAGTATTCATTGCTCCATCCTTCCTCTTCTTCACAGCTTCTTCTCCCACGAGGACGATGTCTTCATCGAAGTGAACGACGGATGGAGTGATCTCGTGACCTGCGGATTTACTAATTAGTAGATCAGTAATTTGCGGTTTCGTTCCTTAGAAGTTCCGTTTTACGTCGGATTGTTGAATGACCAGTCTGTCAATCTGTAGAATTATGGAATGAGTAAACGATGATTACCAGCATTATTCTGAATGACGACGACCTCTCCTCTGTCTACATAAGAGACGGCACTGAAGGTCGTCCCAAGATCGATACCGATCGCAGGAGCAGGCATCGGGTACTGTAACCAAGTATTGATTGATCTATCACTCGATATTTCGAAAGCAATGAGAACAACGTGATCGAACGGTCAGTAAAAGATAAGGTTACTGATAAGATATTGGAATAATACCAGAAGAACGTTATTAGTAAGCAAGAGAGAACGAGAGACGCGAGTGACCAACAGTCGTTTGCCTGACAAAACAGGGTGAGGTGAGAGTGGAAGAGAATGGCTAGAGGGTAGAGTGATGAGATAGGAGATTGACCAGAAGGAACGGAGTAGTAAAGTTGATTCGATGAAGGACTATCAAGAAGATCCAGAGGGGAAATATGGAGCTGATAGGGTGGGAAGAGAGCAGACTAGATAGAATAGATCGATCATTTCAAAATTGTCTTTCAAAAAAACGATTTGATGTGCTTTATCTGAGAAGAGGGAAGAGAAAGAAAGATGAGTTCGCATTAGTAATCAGCGTTTCCTTTCGAAATCTGCAGATACGAGAAATGAACAAAGCAGGGAAAAGAAAGGGAGAGAAAGTAAACAAGTGCTAGTGATTGATCAAAATAGGGTTGTGAAAGGTGAAGGTGAACCGAAGTGAGATGAGTGATATTTGCTTTTTCGAAATTTAAGCAACAGATTCTTTCGATTTGAGAATGCCATTCCCAAAGCAGCTAGCCTCTACGAGTGAGCGGACTAGAGATGACTGTCCACTAAAGAGAGAGAAGGACCCCTCTCCCTTCCCCCTAAAGGTCTCTCTCTCTCTCCTCCCTCGTTCTCCAGAGGTCAGGGGTTGCATTGGGCAGATCAAATACGATAGGAACGGTCTTTGAGTGAGTGTAACGGCGATGATTTGGGAACAGTGGTTATGGTAGATGTTATTGATCCTAATGCAGATTGATTCACGTGAGAAGTGTGAATACCCATGTTGATTGAAAGGGTAGGAATCTTTTCGTTTCGAAATCGCACACCAATTTTGAACTACAGATTCATCGAGATTGGAGCAAGCATCTAAGTAGAAATTGAAGCAGATGGTTCTTTGTCTCACAGTGAATGGATGAAGATTCTTTCCCGCCTGAGTTTGAGAGAGAGTTGCGAAACAAACTCCTTTTACCTTCTTCCTCATTGGCACTGTTTTGAAATTTTTGACACCTTATCAGATGGCTGAGAAAATGAGTTACATCTTGTCAAGATTATTAGAAGGCATAGAGATCGAAGTGGATACGGTAGATCATTGATGAATGCTGTGGTTACTGTGGCGAAAAGCTTTTTGGAGTTACTTCGAGCGTGAAGTACCCTCTATTGTTGAACTGTCAACTGATAGATCTAAATTACTTATCTAAAAACATATTATATATCTACAAAGAATTAAATAGACACTCCTCGATCGGCCCACTAGTACAGTATACCTAGCGCGGTAAATCTTCATTTTTGAAAGCGCCCTTTCCCGCACTTCGGTCTCTCTTTGTTCTCGTTTGTTTATTGCTTGTTGGCAGGTATTTTGACATTCGTTTCGAGTCATAGTTAATGCCATTCATCCCATGTGTCGTTAATGTCACCTCGTAAACTGATTCTCTTTCTTTCTCGTCGTTGATTCGCTGTAATTGAAGTATGTTCAGCAAAATGGCAGACACGGCGATAGCAAATCAAGAGAATGCGAAGCCGGGATCACTGGACAAGCCGAAGAAGCCTTTGTCGGCAGAAGATCAGCACTTCAGTATCATCAGAACGTTAGGAGAAGGTGTGTTGTTTTCCTTAGCTTTGAGTGTGCCGATCAGACTTACTGCTGCCTTGCAACTTCCTATCCCTTCTTATTGTAATATTAATATTCTTTATTTAATTAATTTATTAATTTGTTCACTTCAGGTGCGTATGGCGAGGTTCTGCTCGTGACGGATAAGAGGAACACGACTTTGATGGCTGCGATGAAAGTGATGAACCTTAACATGAGCAAAATAGCAGAGAGGGAATGCAAGAAGGAGGTTCGTTCAATCAGTATACTTGCGATTCTTGATTCACATGCTTTCTGTTCACTTGCTGTGAGTATCGGTGTGATATCAATGCGAGCGACTAATATTTCCCATTTGCAGCGAGTTATACAACAACAACTCACAGATGCTGGAAACCATCCCAATATCGTCCATGTGAGTCCATCATCCTCCTCTCATGAATCATCATGAATCCTATCATGAAGCAGCAATAACCCATCCCTATTCAGTTCATCGGATATCGTGTCGATGGAAATCTAATGCGTCTATTCATCGAATATGCTGATGGAGGAGAGCTATTTGATCAGATTGGTAAGGACATCAATTATTGGGAGTGCTACCGTAATTCTCCCTCTAGAACCTGAGAAGGGAGTTGAATCGACGTGGAAAGCTCGCCATTACTTCAGACAATTGATGGAGGGAGTCAAATTCATACATCAGCGGGTTAGTAACTCTTGATTAGTTTTAATTTTTTTAATTGGAGATTAATTAACACGTTGCAGGGCATTTGCCATCGTGATATCAAGCCGGAGAACCTCTTCCTCACTAAATCAGGTGAATAGCTTTTCTGGTATGACGTTCTTTCGAGGCTCGAGCTTTGTTTGTCGCGGTCTTGAGACATATCCTTCCTTGGCACTTGTTGACTTGCCTGCCAAGGGATTAGAAGTATATTCACACCTCATGAGTGCGGTTTATTTGAAATTGGAGGAGAGATGTCCTCTCTACCGTATCCAAATCAATAATCTACTATTCAGACGTGCTCAAGATCGGTGACTTCGGTCTGGCGACTCTCTACTCGTACGAGGGAAAGGAGCGAATTCTGACGATGCCCTGTGGCACGAAGCCGTACGCTAGTCCCGAACTCATGAACAGATCCTATCGGTGAGGGAAACGCGAAATGGCCTTTTGCGATTAGACTACTTCTCAAAACCAGCTTCAAAAATCTTCCCATTCCTCACGTGAATGAGAGGGAGCAAGGATGAGCGGAGTCTAATATTTTGAATAATTAATTAACCAATTGGCAGGGCGCAGCCGACGGACATCTGGTCGTGCGGCATCGTGCTGGTGGCGATGCTCAGTGGAGAACTGCCTTGGCAGGCACCCGATCGGTGAGGAGATTACGGTATTATCTGATCTATCGACAACTTACTGGTACCTCAGTGCAGTGTGCAATGGTGATTTTGACATATGTATTGATGAAAGCTGATACAGTATGACTGATTACACAAGAAATCGTTGTTTTGCAGTGAGGAGGAGTCGTTCCGTTCGTGGATCGACGGCGTGGAGGGAGTGGAGAAGAGAACGCCATGGTGCAAGATGGAGAGACAGGCATTGTGTACGTGGAGTGAAACTTGATTGCATCTGGATTATATTATCATTCGCTAACCATCTGCGTCTTTTGGTGGAGTGTTATTCTTGTCAAGCTATGTATTATTGTGAATCGTCGACAAGAAAAAGCGATAACATATGTGTGTTGTCTTGGATGACAAATATCTCGCCCTTTTCAGTCCTTCTGAAGTGGATTCTGAACGACAAGGAGAAGACGCGTGCGACGGTCGATCAGATCCTCACCCATCCATGGTGCACCGAGAGGGAGACGATTGCCAGTCTCACTTCGAATCACTCCACGGGTACGGTAGCTCTTAATCACTTTCAAAAAATGATTAGGCTATGTCTTCATTGTCAAGAACAGACATCATGTGTCAAATGTTAGCCAAATAATGTTTCTAAAATAAGTAGTCGTTGAATGTTTCAATTCTGAATGATTGCAGAGAGACCTCACGCGAAACGTCGTCGCTCGAACGGCGACGATTCCCCCTGCGGCGCTCCCCTCTTCTCGCAGCCTCTCAATTCGTACAGGTGAGTAGATGTTTTGTCGAAATTATTACAAGCAGCGCGAAGTTGACAACGAGCAGACTCCCATCCTTCCCTACTTTGAAGGGGAGGGTGGTTTCAATGGGACCGAGTGTGTTCCCTAACTTGTAAAATGCGTAACCTTGATCCGATCGCAGAGGCGTGGCGACCTCGCCCACAGCCGCAAAGATGGGCGAGGCGGATCTGGCTGCAGCCAGCAGAATCGCCTTCTCGCAGCCAGCCAGCATCGAGAGTCTGCTGCTGTCCGAGAGCCAGATGAGCCAGAGCCAGCGATTGGTCGGATGGGTTAGTCTTCAATTATTGATTGATTCATCATAATAGGAGAGACAGTAATTTGAATAACCTAGGTCGAGTGAGAACAATTAAGGCAGAAAGTTGGAGGGGGATAATTTCGGTGTATGTTTTGATTCAGTGGAACTTGTTCATTCCAGGATGCCCTCTCGAAGCTGGCCCGAAGAATGACTCGATTCTGTGTGTCAACCGATGTCGATCTCACCTCGCAGAAGGTACGGTAGGTAATGTGCGGTGTATATTCAATCGATTTCAGGTTCTCTCCGTCTGCCAAGCGCACGGAGTCACGGTGCATTCCAAGACGCCCACGGAGGTATGGTTTATCGATTAGAAGATTGTATCAGTAGATTTAATGAAGGGCGATCCACTCCTGATTACTTGTGCATCGACAAAGGGGCTGGATGTTTTGTTCTTATTGCTTTTAAATTATAATTTTAAATGAATAAGTTGCAGATGGTTGGCACTCAACGCGACGTCTCCTTCATCGTCACCATCTACCAGGTAGAGTGAGAGGTGCTGAGACTACTATCAACGGGAATTGAAACATCCGAAACTTGTTGTCTGAAAAAATGAAGCAAATTCAATACTAGTCGTCGCTTATTCTTAAGATTTCTTGGTTTGGGAGGAACCATGAACCAATTCGAGGGTGTATGAATCCATTAATTAGAATCATTTAAAAACTTCAGATGTCGAACATTCACGATGACGAACTGGTGATGGTCGACTTCAGAAGGTTCGTTTTGATTTTATTGTTCATTGTTGTTATTGTTATTATTATTCATTGTAAATGTATATATTTTCAGATCTCGCGGCGACGGTCTCGAGTTCAAGCGTCTCTTCCATCGACTGAGAGCTGACTTCGCCCCGATTATCTGTGAGATGGGCACGAATTGGCTGGAGCAGCACGGATTGACGAAGAGTCAGATGCCGCCTCCCTGTTAGAGAGGAGGAGTACGGGAGGTAGAGTAGACCCAATCCCCCCTCCCTCTTCCCTCTTCTGTCCCCTGTCGATTGAG
Source organism: Pristionchus japonicus (assembly GCA_900490845.1). Classification (NCBI taxonomy): domain Eukaryota; kingdom Metazoa; phylum Nematoda; class Chromadorea; order Rhabditida; family Neodiplogasteridae; genus Pristionchus; species Pristionchus japonicus. The sequence continues at coordinate 123,486 of LS514501.1, forward strand.
TAACTGATGGGGTGTTGCAGAACTCGCGTTTAGGAACCCAGTATTTCCAATTTTGTTGCAATTGAATGCTCCGAAACTGCGAGTTTCTCACCACCTCATCACTATTGCCCCTCTACTCCGATTGTGAGACATTGCCAATTGTATTATGCTTACCGGACGCTGTGAATACTTGTCTTTCGTCTTTGCTAATTAGAACTAATTTCCTAATCTGTTTACCCTTATGCACCCTGATTGGATAAAACCTGGTTTCGTTCTGTCTCGCTGTCACTTCAGAAAAAAGCTCGAGAGTTAGCTAGTGTTGTGTAGTAGATCATTAGCAACCAGCTGACCGAAAAAAATTCTTATCAGATGCAACTGGAGAGGACACATAGATACGGGATATCCTGTTAGAGAACCTACTGGGGGCTATACGAACTGAACAGCACAACGGGATACTAAGAATGGTGATGCACCCTAGAATCTCAAAGGAACGGGAAACTGAATGTGAATGCTGAGATGGGTGAATGAGTAGATCAGGGAAAGGAAAGGGATAGATCAAGGTAAGGGAAACGACAAGTAAACAAATAATGATGATAAAGATTATGTGAAATACTACTTGCTCTCTCACTATTACGGCAATATTCTCTCACTATTAGGACAATTCAAACGTATGATTACGGGGTAGAACGGTGATTCAGAGTAACAATGATTACTGGAGGTTGGCCTGGGCATCCTTGAAGGCGGTCTCGAAATCCTTGGCGATCTCGGCATTCTTGAACTTGATGCAGAACGATTCCATGTCTCCAGCTTCATTCTCAGCGAAATCAGTGACGACGAGGGAACGAACGTTGCTCTGGCCTGGTTTCTCAATCAGATTCGCGTTCTTGAGCACCGAGAAGTTGGCACACAACTTGTGCACCTGAATGTGTTGTTGTTATTGTTGTTGTTGTTCTGTTTTTCATGTTTTGAAGAAACAAAGCGTTACCTGATCACGACGCATGACGACTCTGTACTTGTTGGTGGTCTCATTGTGAAGGAGCTGCAATGGAAACAATATGGCACTGTTATTGTTTTTTGTCTGCCAAAATTCCGCAAAACAAAAAGCTCAGTACGAACAGTTATTTTCATCACCCCGAAGGGCTACAAAGGTGTCCTAAGTTCGACAACACATCATCGCTCGCGTTGGGAGTTGAACCCCCGACCCTCGGATTGAGAGACCAACGTGTATCCAATACACCACACCGACCATTGGTTGTTGCCCACGATATGCTTACCTTGAGCTCGCCGACTCCGCGCTCCTTGTACTCCTTCGACTCACGAACGAAGCGGAAGATCTTGCTGCGAGCAGTGAAGAGTACCTACAAATTGATAATTAAAGATGAGAAATCGATAATGATACTGTAGGAATTAAAAATAACGAACCTTCTCGTCCTCCTCTCCAGTCTTCACTTCAACCAGATCAGGAAGGGGAATCACAGGTGCGAATTCGACATCGGGTTCGTATTCCTCGGGTTCTCCCTCTTCTCCATCCTCGTCATCTTTCGCAGTAGCTGCGACTGCTGCAGACTGCCCGAATGGCTGCAATTTGGGCTTTCAGTCCTTCAACTTCGGTCTCACTTTTTACCATGCAATCTGAGACTTTTCAGTGATTCTTATGTTAGATTTCTTTTTTTCTTAGAATCTGATGGTTTTCAATAACAAGTATAGCGTTACTCCTCAAATTGTGACTGCCCGGATATGGAAAAAGCATCACCAGAGTCTGGTCGATTCATGCCGAGCGAACTACTTCTCTCTCTCCACCCCCTCTCCCCGATATCTCTTACCCGGCGCGGCGAGAGTGCATGCCACCTTTACAGAAGCATTCTCAGCTCTTAATTGAGTTCTCCACCCAGCAATCCCCTCCCCCTCCAGAGCCACCGAATTTTCTGCTATACTGGGGACCATAGTTCGATTATGAACGATACTATGGCACTCAGTAGAGCGAGAAAAATCGTGGTATCTTCTTTAGTTCCTCCTCCATTCCCGCTCCCCGACCCCACCCTTTCCTTTTCCCAGTTACCCCCTTTACACAATCATACACCTATATAAAGCAGAGGTGTCTGTCCGTGCGTCCGTCCGTGCGTGTGACCACCATTGCGAAATCGTAAACAAGTTTCATCACATGCGCGCCTCTCCTCAGGATTGCGAAATATTGCGAAACTTAGGATTGCGAAATATTGCGAAATAGGTGAATCGCGAAAGAGGGGAAGGGAGGAGAGGAAGGAGGAGAGGGGAGAAGCGGGGATTCTCCTACATTCTCAGGGAGCACCGGGCATGCCGTAGGCATGCAGGACCCATCTGGTAATAATATAACAATATTCATCCTGCTCGGATGCAATGATGTGGAAGCTGCGCGAACTCTCCGCCCATCTCTAACCCGGCGCGGCTAGAGCACACTCTGCCTATGCATAAGCTATCTCAGACTCCTCCCCATCTCCCCAAGTCGTCCCCGTTCGTCCCTTCTCCGTCCCCATCCCCTCGACCCGTTCTGGACCTACCGATTCTCTTCGAGAACTTGCCTCTCGAAAGCTGATTGAAGTACGCTTTCTGGGACAAGTTCTCGATGAGAATTGCGGGTGCCTCCGCTCTTCCCTTCCCCTCTCCCTCTCTTCCCAATCCCCAAGTTCTCCTCCCAACTCCCTTTCTAATTCCAACTCTTGTGGCATTTAGGTGAGCAATTCCTGAGTTCCCATTCCCACTCCTCGCCACTTTAACTGCCTCTCGGAAGATCAAAGATCAAACCTTGCTCTTGGCGAGACTGGCGAAGTTCTTCTGTCCCTCAGCCACCTTATCCTGCTGATCGAAGATGGACGGCTTGCCAGAGAGCGCTCCGAAGGATGTGGACTGACCGCCTGCAATGGATCATGGTGGCCATTGAACAATGCTTCTGCACATCTCTGGGAGTGTTGGAGTGGAATATGTTTTAGATAACCTACAAGAATCAATGAGTCAGACAGTCTGAATGTGTTCAGGAAAACAGAAAAAAAATGACGATAGTTCTGGGTTTCCTAATTTCAGTCGATAAGGTATTATCTCAAACCCATACCCGTCATGAAGCTGGTGGATCCGAAGATGGTGCTGGGAGTGTCCTTCTTCTCCTCCTCGGGCTTCTTCACATCGGCGGGAGTGGTCGGATTGGAGGCTCCGAAGAGCGTCTTCTGACTACCTCCGAAGATGGATGCGGCAGGCTTGGAAGGGTCTGGAAAAGGCATTGTAAAAGTAAATTTATTGCGAAAGCAATATTCGTTTCCTCATCAACTAATCATCACATAAGTTGTACCGTGTGTCACGTCTTCTTGATAATTATGATATGTATTGCTCTTCACTCATTCTTCATTATTGGAAGATGTAGAGACGGATAGCAAGAAGAAGAATAAGACAACCAACCAGGAGTCTTGAACGAGAAGGTGGAAGCAGTCGGGGCTGCAGCTACAGCATTCTTGAAGGAGAAAGCGGCTGCCGATGTCGTCGGCGTGGCTCCCGCTCCGAAGGCATTCGAGGAGGCGGTGGGGGCAGGCGATGCTCTGAAATATCGATCGTTACAGTCAGCTACCGTAACCCTACCGTATCCTGCCAATCGATCGACAACTCACCCGAACATGGTCTTGGGCTTCTCCTCCTCTTTGGTTGCAGCTGCTGCAGCCTGCGCGAACGAGAACTTGGGTGCTGCAGTTGCTGCAGTTGTCGCAGAGGAGGCAGAGGAGGCGATCGATGCAGTGGAGGAGGCGGTTGAAGGAGCGATGCCGAAGGAGAAGGAGGAGGCAGAGGGAGTGCTGGAATGATCACAATTCTCCTCTGATACTAGTCTAGGTTGTGCTTCACTCTCGGTGGATAACTGCATAGAATGAGTATCATTTTGGTGCAGTGATCAGAATGAATTGAGTGCGGGATTCTTGAATCAAACCTAGTAGCAGTCGCTCCAGCATTGAATCCGAAAGTCACTTTGCTGCCTGTGGACGCAGTGGCTGCGGGGTTGAAGATCGAGGCGTTCCTTCAAATGTGTTAATTATTCCCTTCCAGATTACTCGTCCTTCAGAATCATGCTTCACTATCAATGAGTCGTCTACGTTTTCTATCGAATTTACTGATTTTTAACACTCTGAGGCCATGATAGAGTACAGTGAATGAAGATTGCACTCACTTTCCGAAGGGATTGGCTGGTTTGTCCGTCTCCTTCCTCTCGCAGGTCGGATTGGCAGTTCCACAGCACGAACACTCGAGGGTGTCGGACGCGTTGCGGACGTAGCAAGCAGTGCACTCCCATCTGGAAGAGGGTTATTGATTATTCAGACATTGATTTCGGATTCGTATTAACGTCTGTTTGAAACCGATTTTTCTACAAACAAAATTTGACCATTTTTTCGATACTTTCTTGAAATTTACTCACTCTCCAGCCTGGATCTTGAACTTGTCTCCCCAGGCGGGCGCAGCGGGGGCCTCGGCCTTCTTCTCCTCAGCCTTGGGAATATCCACCTTCGCTCCCTTCTTCTCCTCCTTCTTCTCCTCGGCCTTCTTGGGAGTGGTGCCGGACTCTGCAATCATTAATTCTTAGCATTATTTCCTCTATCATCATCTTCATTCTACACCTCTCTCAGTACAGAAAGCACTCGCGAGAAATGAGTTTTTTCTTCCATTCTTTGATGTTTTTCTTCAAACTCTTAGCATTGTGCAGATGGTACTAGCAAGTACAAAGGAAAGATTGAACTCACTAGGCAACTCGTCCACAATCTCATTGGCGGTGTCCATGAACTTCTCTGCCTTCTCAGGCGACGCGAACTTGGCACTGAGGTTCTCCTTGATTCCGTTGACTTCGTCCTCGGAGAAGTCCTGGCAGATCCAGACGACAGCCTTGGGATTCGCCTTCATCGGGGCGATCTTCACTCCCGCAGTCAGATTGAAGTTGGCCGCCACCTTGTGCACCTGAGCGAGGAATCCTTCGTCGGTAGGGATGAGCACCATCTGAGATGCGCCTAGATTCTAGATACTCACTCATTTCCTCAAAAATCTCATCCTACAAGGAACCGCATGCAAAATGAACGTGTATTTGGTTTTACGAAGAACTTCGACTTTATAACGCTATAGAAAAGGATCCAAAACTCAATCTCGCCCCCTACTCACCTGATCCCTCCTTACGACGACTCTGTGCTTGCCAGTCCTCTCATTCTTGAGTATCTTCAGACTGCCCGTCGCTCTTTCCTTCCACTCCCCATTCGTGAAGCGGAACAACTTGCAGCGGTCCTCGAGAACCACCTGGAACACATCAAATTATATATTTTGAAAAGTCAGTTCTTGATCAAATTCCAGAGCTGCCGTACCGTCTCGGACTCCTCGCCGGTCACGGTCTCGACCATGTCGGGAAGAGGAATGACGGGAGTGAACTCAACGTTCGGCTCGTACTCCTCCACCTGAAAGTTATCATTGTGCAATTTGTATCATTCAAGAACAGCCACTGAGACACTGTGATCAATTCACTCAATTCAGTCAATTGTTCAACTGTCTAAATTCTGCGAGAAATTAGAGAAGAGTTTTAATGGAAAGTTAACATGATAATGTTTGGGGAAATGGGAAGAAGCAAATGAAGGAAAAAGAAGAAGAATCGTACATGATCCTCATCGTACTCGTCCTCGGCAGCGTCGTCTTCGGTCTCTGAAAGAGGAAGGATTGATCTTTGATCTTTGATATTCAATCTTCAATATAGATGAGACAACTCACTAATGACAGGAGCAGTCGGAGCGGGAGTGGGGAACTTGAAGGGAGCCGCTGCAGGAGTGGTCGAGGGAGCTCCGAAGATCTTTAATTAGTTAATTAAGTAATTATTTAATAAGTTAATTAATTAGCTCACCGGCTTGCTCGCAGCCGTGGTTCCCGAGGGGGATCCGAAGGAGAAGAGCGGCTTGGGGGCAGTCACAGTGGAGGTGGAGGGGGAGGAGATGGAGGAGGCGGGAGGAGTGGGAACCACTGCAGGCTTTGCTTCCACCTACAAGAACATTCATTCATCAGCAAGTAATCGAGTCATTCAGTTCGACCGCTCTGTCAACCCAGTTCTGATACTGTTCTACCATAGATCGTTCAAAAATTGGTGGCGATCACTTCCAACGATACCTTGGGCACAGCAGGCTGCGGGACTGCAGTCACAGGCGTGGGCACGGACTGAATCAGCGAGGGAATGGTCGAGGGAGCAGGAGTGGGTACGGTAGAGACGGACGGAAGCGTCGTGGGAGTCGCTGACGCCGCACTGCAATCGATATCGATAAGTACGGTTACCGTAATCTACCGTAGACTACAGTAACCCACCGTGCTTGCTGCTGAAGCAGTGCCTGCTGCTGCTGCTGCAGCTGCAGCTGACGCATCTGCATCTGGAGGGCGCCGATCTGGTTGGGCGTCTGCAATTTATTGATTATGATAATTAACATAATTAAATATAAATTAACGAACCAGTTGATTGAACTGGTCCATCAGTTGTTGATCCTGCGCCGAGAGACCCGGGAACATGGCAGGATTGAACTGAAAGTTTATGTTTCATTCAATCTACGTTTTCCATCTTGGCATCAACTCTTTGATAAACAAGTGGTCTTTACATGTGTTTCATCGCACTGCCTACTTTGGTGTGTTTCGAATAGATAGAGTTGATTTCATTTCGAAACCACTGACTGTCATACTCAGGCGACCATTTCATCAGACTGCATCGACTTTATCCATGCTGACTCAAGTTTCATTGAATCCATACCTGCATCGGCTGCTGGGGAGGAGGAGGACGGGGCTGTGCCACTCCGATCGTCGACTTCAGCAGATTCAGCATGTTCTCGTTCTGAAAATTATCACTTTCGAAAATATCAAATTCCCGGCTCCCGAGTTCGGGCTCTGAACCGTACCTGTGCACTCCACTGCAGTCTCTCCGCAGCATGCTGCGCGTATTGGGCCTCGTTCTGGAAAAATTAATTGTGAATTGACTATTTTGAAGCTGAAATGCCTTGTGCGTGGAATTGAGGAAACAGGTGCAGTTTACACTAGACTATGTCCCGTTTTCGAAAGTCAATCCTCAATCATTCCTTACCTGCTCTCTCCACTGCATTCTCTCAGTCGCGTGCGTGGCACTGAGGGTGTCGTTCTGCAATCAATATTAATTAATTAATATAATATCTAATTAATTAATTAACCTGTGCCATCAGCTGCGCGGTGACCTTCTCGAACATGGTATTGCTTCTCATTTCGAGTCTCTTGATCTCGTCAGTGAGCAACATCACGTGGCGACGAGTCTCGTTCTGGAAGGGGATGAATTTATGAATAAATAAGTTTCATTTATTTTGTTGGTGTTCATTTCATAAACACATGAATGTAAGAATAATATCTTCATTGAATCAACTTGTCTGCATTTGCATTATTCATGAATACTGTTTCTAAAGTTGCAAATGAGCCGTTAATCACTGGATGGTCGATTCTTCATTTTCATACTCAGTTCGGACTAGTCTATCCTCTGGTCGCTCTTCTTCAGTTCAGGGCGAAATGCCTTTGGGTATTCAGTCTCGCGCGAAGGATCAAAAATGAACGTAGCCACAGGGTGTTATCAATAATGAAAACTATGTTCTTCACTGAAGAATATTTTTCTTCACGGACGAACAGACCGAGGAATGAAGAATCGATGAAGGAAGGAGAGGAAGGGGGAGAGGGAGAATTAATTTAGAGTTTCTAGGTGCGTATTCGATGTGTGAGGAAAGTGAGGCAGATATGGTTACATTATGGCTAATTTTCAGCCGTTTTTAGCGTTCTCCGATTCAATTTTCGCCCATTCTTCAACGGTGAATCTCCACTTACTCTGGCCTCCTCCACTCGATCGAAGAGGGCTGAGAACTGACTGGCGACGCTCTTCTGCGTCTCAACCACATTGGCCAGCACCTTGATCAGATGGGCCTGTAATTGACGTTAATTATACAACTTAATTAATTAAATATTAATCTACAATTAATCAAGTATTACCTGGGTGCCCCCGCTCGCTCCCGTAGACAGCGCACTCTCGTCGTGGCTCATTATTCACTGGAATTAGAGGAGGGATTGAGGAGGAGATGGGAAAGAATCGACAATAGCAGCAATGAAGGAAAGGAGTTGAATATCGTTGCGAAATGTTTGAAAAGACATACGAAAATTTTCGCTTCGAGATAGACGCGGGAGCGACTCGTCGGCCAGTGGGTACTGTAGGGGCACACGTCCAATCGCGGAGTGATGCTGAGATGCAGAGAAGTTCACTCAAGCGTCGTTATTCACCGTAATCTAATCAGTGAAAGGAAGTTGAATTGGTCACTCTTCTACGTATGTTCATGAAAACGTCGCATGAGAAAAAATTCGAACTTGCACTTTACATTAAAGTTTTACATTGAAGTCACATGCTATTCTTCAACAAGGATAGAGTTCAGACTGCTAGATACGAGATTTGTTTCATCAACACTAATTATATCGGGCTTGCTCATGAACTGGTCACAATGGAATTCAGAATAGCTATCAATTTGTTCTTGATATCCGTGCCTCATTTTCGTCACGCATCGTTCGTTCGCATCATCTGCTTATCCTTCCTCTCACTCTCATCTACGTAGATGAGATCGGCATTCGTAGAATATACGTGTTCAATAGAGACATCTGCTCTAAATGTATCAGACAAGTCTGATCGGCAATCCTAAAATCAAACAAATCAATCAAACAGGTCTATTTTTAGCAGATTCACGACAATCTTCAGGTCTGTTTGATATTTGACGAGAAAGAGCATAAATTCAACAGATTGTAGATGAAGACTCGGCAGATTCTGGATGACTCTTTAATGAACTGCATCAACACTGGTGATAGCTCCCATCGCAGACCAAAGACTTGAGATAAGAATATTAGAAATGGATTAGATGTTTACTGTCCCGTGTGGTTCAACATTCATCTTTCAGGGATTCCTTAAAAACAGGTGCATCTTCAAACTACTCTAGTAGCAATGATGAAAGATTGTAGCAAAGAAGAAAAAAGATAAGCTCCGGTTCAAGTCAGTAAAGACTGATGCGTTTAGGTACGGTTCGATTCTTCAGTCCCATCTGACGGAATTCGATACGTTGGAATGAGTGCATTCTTCGTCAGTGCAATTGCAAACAACTACCATCCTGATTCACCATCACGAACATGTGTGAAAGAGTAACTAGCAACGATGTCTTGATGATGCATCTCTTTACCATCTGGATATCTTACGACTTGTTATTTATTCCCATTCAGCATCTAGAAGTGAACATAACACCTGGGAGAGCAGTGTCTTTTACTTCCAAACTGTAGTAGGCTCTACCCGGATCATGGCAAGGATCCTATCTGGCAGACGTTGAGAAAACTTGGGAAAAAAAACTAGGCCCGTACGAAGCATTGTCAAGAGATTCATAATAAAACTGTTTGATGAAATTATGCACAGAATTAAACTTTATCTGATACATCTAAAATGGATACAAACTACTGGGGAATAAAAGACACGAAACGCAACACGATATGATTGGTGTGAGACCGAAAATAATAGCAGAACATCAATAGAACAATAACCGTTGCAATAAAATGTGAAGTATGGGTATGTCAGAAAAGTTACAGACAACATCCTATTTGGAACAAACGAATCTCAAAGAACAATAAACTAGGCACGTATTCTAACTATTAAAAGGTAAGCATGGGAAAGTAGTAAGAGCATAATTCAGAGCCACAGTTCAACGAAAGAAATCCTTACTGAAGATTGGCCTGAGCGTCGTGGAAGGCATTTTCGAAATCCTTAGCGACTTCGCCATTCTTGAACTTGATGCAGAACGACTCCATATCTCCAGCTTCATTCTCAGCGAAATCAGTGACGACAATGGAACGAACGTTGCTCTGGCCTTGTTTCTCCATCAGATTCGAGCTCTTGAGCACCGAGAAATTGGCACATAGCTTGTGCACCTAAAAAGAATAATAATACGCATATTTATAATAAATAAATAATGTTAATAACAATAATTTATTATGTATTACCTGGTCACGTCGCATGAGGACTCTGTACTTGTTGGTAGTCTCGTTGTGCAGGAGCTGCAATGAAATATGTTAAGGGTAGTTGTCATTTTATAAATCTGAAAAATGAAAGACAAAAAAAACAAAAAGCTCAGTACGAACAATTATTTTCATCACCCCGAAGGGCTACAAAGGTGTCCTAAGTTCGACAACACATCATCGCTAGCGTTGAGACTCGAACCAACGGCCCTCGTTTTGAGAGACCAACGCTTATCCAATACACCAACACACCATTCCTCTCTGCCCTTGGGATGCCTACCTTGAGCTCGCCGACTCCGCGCTCCTTGTACTCCTTCGTCTCGCGAACGTAGCGGAAGATCTTGCTGCGAGCGGTGAAGAGCACCTAAAATCGATAACTATAGTTGAGAAATCGATATGGTTTTATAGCAAGTTAGTGAATTGACAAACGAACCTTCTCGTCCTCCTCTCCAGTCTTCACTTCAACCAGATCAGGAAGGGGAATCACAGGTGCGAACTCGACATCCGGTTCGTATTCCTCGGGTTGTTCACCCTCTTCTCCATCCTCTTCGTTCGCGGCTGCAGTCGCCGATTGGCCGAATGGCTGAAACATCGCCAACGTAAGTACTTTGGTTTCAACCAACCCACCTTGCTCTTGGCGAGACTAGCGAAGTTCTTCTGTCCCTCAGCCACCTTATCCTGCTGGTCGAAGATGGACGGCTTGCCAGAGAGGGCACTGAATGCCGAGGGAGTCTGACCGTCTGAACAAACATAATCGAACATTAACCATTACAATCAGTTCGAACGGATCTTCTGCTGATAGGCAAACATACTCCTAGTAAAGTCATTTGTGCTGGTGCCAGCCCACATTCCATCAACTTTCAGACCAAGAAATACTTTTCATTTAGTTTCCACAGAATAGATAAAAACGAAAAGCGTAAATGTCGCACCACCCATGAAGCTGCTTCCGAAGACACTGCTAGGAGTATCCTTCTTCTCCACCTCCGCCTTCTTTCCATCGACAGGAGTGGACGGGCTCGAGGTGCCGAACAGCGTCTTCTGACTGCCTCCGAAGATGGAAGCAGGCTTCGACGAGTCTAGAAAATGATATAACTGATATGGTAAAAACGTCAATTAATCAATCTCGATTTTTTTAAACTGACCGACAGTCTTGAAGGAGAAGGCAGGGACAGGCGATGCAGTGGTACCGGGAGTAGTTGCACTCTTGAATGAGAAGGTAGAGGGTGTGGTGGCCGCGGGGATCACACCCGCACCAAAGGCGTTCGAGGAGGTAGATGGGGCAGCTGATGAGCTGCAAAAAGTAAAAATATAGGGGTCTTTTCGGCAAATGTTCTTGCACAATCACGCAATACACAATATAGCTATTTCTCAACCCACACAATAATTAAATTCGCACAATATGCGCACAATACCCTATCACACAATATAGGCTGGATAGGTATAGTCTAGCCTAAACCAGTTGATTTCGCACCTATATTGTGTGGAAGTAGGAATATTGTGTGACGCGCACGACTTATTGTGCGATATACAAAGTAGCATATTATTGTGTATTGCGTGATTGTGTAAGAACATTCGCCGGTCTTTTCTGAATATTTTTGAATTACTCACCCGAAAAGGGACTTGGGCTTCTCTTCCTCCTTCGTAGCAGCGGCAGCTGCTTGCATGAACGAGAATTTGGGAGTGGCTGGGGCAGCAGTCGGGACAGTGGTGGCACTGCTGAAGGAGAAGGCAGGGGTCCTGAAGAAGCAATACACATATTCGAAAACATAGAGCATCCTATAACACATTTTCGCTAAAACAATCCATGAACAAATTTTGTTGAAATATAGGATAATCGTAAAAGTGAACAAACGAATTAAGACGTACACAGTTTTCATCCCCGTCGCAGTCTCCGTTTTGGGTGCATCGAGGGTCTTGGGTGCCTGAACGGGCTCCGTAGCCTGGACGGGTGCTGCAGCAGCGGCGGCCGGGGCAGCAGCCGATCCTCCGCCCAGTCCGAACGAGAACTTAGGACCAGAGGACGACGAAGCATCAGCCGGGTTGAAAATAGGGACATTCCTCAATATAAATTTTTAATAATCAACAAATGAAATGGGAGGGTAAAATCAAGACACACATTAAACGATAAATCGCTAAGGGGTCACTTACTTTCCGAAGGGGTTCGCTGGTTTGTCCGACTCCTTCTTCTCACAGTTGGGATTGGCAGTTCCGCAGCACGAGCACTCAGCGGAATCGGCCGGATTGCGCACGTAGCAACCAACGCATTCCCATCTGCAATTTAATAATACTTTGAATATAATTACAACTCCATAATGTGATAAAAAAGACATTCAAAGGAAACTCACTCTCCGGCAGTCATCTTGAACTTGTCTCCCCAAGCTGCGCTGGCTGCAGCAGGGGCGACTGGAGCAGTCTTCTTCGGTTCCTCGGCCTTCGGCTTCGCAGCAGGCGCGACTGGAGCATTCTTCTTCGGTTCCTCGGCCTTCGGCTTCGCAGCAGGGGCGACTGGAGCAGTCTTCTTCGGTTCCTCGACCTTCGGCTTCGCAGCAGCGGCGACAGTCGGGGCAGGAGTGGGTACCACCGGCTTCACTTCCGGTTTCGCTTCCTGCTTCACTTCCATCTTGGGTGCAACTGGCGGGACTGCGGCACGAGCAGGAACCTGTCTCGGGGTGGAAAAAGAGACAGCTGCAGGAGCTGCTTGGTGCATTTGAAGTTGGAGAGCACCGACCTGATTGGGAGTCTGGAAACCACACTATGAAATAGTAATAAACCATATCAGGGAACGACTCACCAACTGATGGAACTGGTTGATAAGCGGCTGCTCCTCGTTGGAAACGCCACCGAACATCGCATTCGCAGTCATAGCTTGGTTGTAAGCCTGTAATTTAGAATAAATCACGTCATCGTCATGGTTAAACTGAAAGTGTACCTGCATGGGCTGCGAGAGAGCAATGGCAGGTCGAGGCACATTGCCCAAAGTAGTCCTGATGAGACTCAACATGTTTTCATTCTGGAAAGCTATATTTAGAAGGTAAAACTATGAGATAATTCACCTGTATAATCCACTGTGCTCGCTCGGAAGCGTGCATGGCGATCGTGTTTTCGTTCTTAAACGGCGATTATAATAACTCTCCGAATCACAATGAAAATATGTCACCTGTTCTCTCCACTGCGCTCGTTCGTTGGCGTGGGAAATGCCGAGAGCCTCGTTCTGAAGTGATTAATGTGCGATTCAAGTAAAAAATTCCGCGTACCTGCGTGATCAGCTGAGACATCACTTTCTCAAAGACCGAACTGCTTCTCTGCTCTAATTTTTTGATTTCTTCGGTCAGCGCAGTAACATTTCTTCGAGATTCGTTCTGAAAACGAGTTTCGAAACAGTTGTGACTGCATTTTTCGGAAATGGATCACGACTCACTCTCGCCTCCTCAATGCGATCGAAAAGAGTAGAGAACTGGCTGGCAATATTCTTCTGTGTCTCGACGACACTGGCGAGAACCTTGATAATCTGTGTCTGCAATACGATGACAGTTGGAACACAAAACATAATGAAAATTCACCTGATTTCCTCCGCTTGTTCCGAATACGGAAGCATTAGACAGTATGCTCTCGTCGTTGCTCATGATCGTATGCTATAACGCAAACAATTTACATGCGAAAACTACCGGAAAAAGCAAAAACAAACGATCGATAAACAAATATTTTCGAAAATCACGTTTTTGCGAGAAAGTACGGTAGCCAGGGTTCTCGTGTCGAGAGCTACCGACTATGAATTTCTTGTCAATCGCTAAATGATTTTTAATGGGCTAATTATTTTCAAAATATTAATAATTTCATGGTTTTTAGTATTTTCATCGTTTTTAGCAGCACATAGTTGCTGCTAAAATACAGTGGATTCAAGTAACAACTGATCAGAAGAACTGAAAGCGCTATTGGCAGATCATAATTCACTTTGTTTCGGTGTGAGCGCATCATCTCTCTCAACAGACATTGACTGGGGTGGGCATGATCGTTCATAATCCTCTATGGGATCACCGATGAGAATTTATGAGATAATGAACATCATCACATTCACAAATTTGAAACCACATGCAAATGTAGAGCGCTTCCGTATGTGATGAGAATGATGGAAACAGCATCAATGAACTATCGAGTTCATTGATAAATTGATTGTTCAATATCACGGAAAAAACGCTAAATCATTCAATATTAGTTTTCTAATTCTAACAATTGAGCAGATGCGATGACTAGTCTCAATTATGTCTCTACCTAAAAAAAGAGGTAAAAAGAGATATCGCTCAAAATACATTGAAGCTTTCGAGCTTTATTCATCAATGGAAGACTAGTTATGACTCTTTTCCAATAAATAATATGCGAAAGAAGCACAAAAATATTACTAGTTGAGTGCTGTTCAGAAGATCTGATGAGATGTGCGGAAGAGATCTGCATAGATATGTTGTCTACATATTACCGTACTAAATCACCCAGTTCTGAAGTTCAGAAACTAATAATACTCCTTCTTCAGTAGCCTAACATGAATTTATTATTCCCAACTGATTGTTGAGTTGGGTCATTTTTATCTGTAGTCTGCTTCATTATTTGTTGACAATTCTTGATCAAATCTCGAAGAAAATTTAGCAAAAATGGAATTTCGCGGCAAAGGTTACGATAACATTGCGAACTCAAGATGTTCGCTTCAGGACATTTGTCATTCAAATCCGTTTTTAACGTCGGCAGTTTCTTCATAGTTGAATGAGGTCATTTTTTCGCCGTCTTTCTCAACATATTTCGTCACTTAGCAAGACTCAGTTTGACGATCGGTTATTTCTCAATATGGCTCTACCCTCTCAAAAGGATACCTGGGGCTGCATTACTGCAGATTCGTCCAAAATTCGTCATTTGAGCGATGAAGACTTCACAAATGAACTGAAAACCGCCCTTGATCAATGGAAATCCAATCGAGTTCGAGGAATCTGGTTCCATTGCGACAAATTGGTTCGTTATCATCATCTCCCTCGCCTCCATGAACTGATTCACTCTCTAGGATTCCCGATTCATTCCCATTCTCGTCGAGCACGGCTTCGAGTTCCACCATGCTCAACCCAAGTATTGCACTCTTACAAGATGGCTTCCCGAAGACGCTCCCTCAACACTACCCAAGTATGTCCGACCTTCTTCTCTAACGGCTGATTCAATTGCGTTACAGATACCCTCACATGCATATAGGCTGCGGTGGAATCGTAGTGGATGCGGAGGTATGTCTTTCAATTCAGGCTACTCTAACGAAACTCGTCCTTCACGATCTGGTCTTTCCAGGGCAAATTCCTTCTAATGCGAGAGAAGAAGGGCCACTACCTCGGATGGAAGTTCCCTGGAGGTATCCACTCTCATCCCTTCTTCATGCATTCCATACCGATCCATCTTAAAACCAAATTCGTTCAGGTCTCGCAGATCCTAACGAGAATATCTACGAATCTGCAGCAAGAGAAGTAAGGGAAGAAACGGGAGTCGAGACTGAAGGAATCGCCGTTCTCAGTTTCCGGTACTGTAATCGTGATTGATCCATGCCTTCATTGCCTCTTCCAGTCAAGTGAATGCAGCTCAATGGAAGAATACGGGAGATATCTACTTTCTGATTATAATGAAGCCAAAGGATGAGAGTAAGAAGGAAGTCACCCCTTGCACTACTGAAGCTGCAGATGCAAAGTGGATGACTAGGTTGGCATCTCTCTACTTCATTACCTATGAGCAGATAGTTCCTGTGATAGCACAGTATTACAATCCAGAGATGCGCATTGATTACGGTACTGTTGCAGATCCGAGATCGATGATCTGCCCAACGAGCTGTTCCATTCAACACTCCGTAAAACCCTCGAATCGTGAGTTGAATACCGTAATAATAAAAGATTGAAACGCGTAAGATATGAATTTTCGCATTCCCATTGCAGATATGACAGATGGGTGGAAAGTGGCTCGAAAGGACTGACTTTGGAGCAAACGAATTCTCCCTTCAGACGTCACATTCAAATGTACACATTTGCTGTAGATTTCACATCAAGAATGTAGAATGAATGTATAATGTGAATCTCTTCAATGAGTATAGATCTGATATTTTACCTATAGGACATTCCATTACTATGAAGCATTGTGTTTCTCTCACCGAGTTGCCTTTACCATTTTCTCTTTCTGTGATAAATACGTTTCTAGGTGTCACTAATTCAGGTTATCTAGTCGAGAAGAGTTGTAATAATACAGCGATAAACTTTTTTTATCGAACTGATAGATCACATCGAATTTTTGGTTGAAGAACTTCGTCACTAATCTTCGCGGTTACGGTATGCCTTTGTCGTCACTTTGCGATTGTACCCACGTTTCACTGGGCTTGCCTCGGTTTATTTTGCCTAATTTGACGTATATTAGTAGTTCAATTGTGATTGTTATCTTCGATATTTGTGCTCCCATACCCAGTGACCTTTCCTCTTGTCCACATCTGCCTCGTGCACTCTCAAATGCATACCTTTCCTTCATGATTGTTCGTTTTTTCCTCCGCTGTTACCCTCTCGCTCGTTTTTTCATTCGTTCCCTGGTTCCCTTCCTTATATATTTCATGAGAGGCAGATACGTAAAGAATCCCTTCATTGAATCCTTCCGTTTCCATGCGCATATTCTATCAATAGCTCTATTGCTTCAAGTCACCTGTGAATTCGACTGTTATTCAACATAGCAATGGTCTATTCTCCTTCTCGCTTTTGTCTCTCCATAGACGTTCAAACTTGATTACGCTGCATAATGCCTCGAGGCGTAATGGGCTTTGCACGGGGCTCCTAGTCGATAAAGTTGTCTAGGGAATTCGAAGACTCGCTTTCCTGCCTTCTTGAATGGTATTCTTGACTTCCCTAGCAACGAAAGAAGCCTATTTTGTTCAAATCTTTTCTATTTCAGACTCTACTAGAACGATGGAATCGCGTCTCGTGTAATGCACTATCAAGTAAGTTGTATTCGATATTTGTGATATTAGCCGAAATATCGCGATTAGTAATTGAACTGGCTAATTAAGGTGATAATTCCTGTTACAGAATCACCGACAATGCTTCCGCGCGCTTCAAATTCAAGTATATTCCTCGTTCTCTTCCTCACAGCTTCGCTCTGGTTCTACCTCTTCTACAACTATGTTCACTCTCCATCCATTGATAACGTGAGCTCCTGCCTTGCTACTAATAATTAATTATTTGTTATAACAGTATCAATCAATCAATCAATCTTTATCAGACTCATGCTGGGTGGGGTGTTGCTGGGGGGTCAGCATGCCTTATAACAGTATGATGCACGTAAAAGTACCATCCGATAATTTTATAAAAGGTTCATTCCAGGTCTCATCCATCTCCGAACATGATATAGCCGAATTGAATAAGCGAGTGGAGAAGCTTGATCTACTCATTTCTGAGGAAAGAACTGCACTCAGGTATGTGGGATTTTAGCAACAAATGCATCTGTATTAGGTATATCTCGAGCCGAACTGGACATATAGACGAAATATACTCTGGCTGAGCTTTTTTTTACATTTCAGAGGTATTCGAGCTGAATTGGAAGCAGCTGAAAGAGACAATAAAGTGCTGGCTGAGAGTGTGAGGAAAGAGGTTCGTTATGCTTCAAAATTCATTGAAATATTGTGATAATCAGTTATTTGTGCTAGTAAACAATTCGCAAGAACCAAAGAATGATATTCCCAGGGAGGTTCATCCTCCTTCTCCGGTGCGTGGCCCGATCCCATTCCCATTCTCGTTTTTGTGTGTAATCGAGCTGACGCCATCAGAAATCATCTGGAACACTTGATAAGGTTTGAGTTTCTTTATTTCTAAACACATCCCCGAAAGAGTTGTCGTTATGAATAAACACCGGTGTTGTTTTGGTAACTTATTGACACCTATATATCTTCACCTAAATCTTGCTTACGATACTCGATTTTTTGCAGAACTCGTCCCTCGGCTACCCGATTCCCCATCGTGGTCAGTCAGGATTGTGACAGTGATGATGTGAGAAAGACGGTCGAGTCATTCGGAGATAAAGTGATCTATGTCAAGGTACCTATCTAATGTTACCAAGATTTGTTAAAATGATACTATTCAGCATCTCTCCGGTGCAAAGGCCAATATCCAGATTCCTCCAAATCACGTTAGATATACTACGTACTATAGGTTAGTGGATTAATGCTTCTTTGTTCTATTTTGTAAATTAGAGGCGTTTGTGGATAAATTAATCATAATTTCATCTCAGAATTGCCCGTCACTACAAACTCGGTCTGGATCATGTATTCAATAAGCTCGGTTTCACTTCGGTAGTTATCACAGAAGGTAGGATCATTTATAATTGTTTTTATCGATTTTAAATTTTGCTGATCTCGTAGAATCCGATCGAGAAAAAATTAATATTCGTTAAATGATAATAATTCATTAATTTCAGACGATCTCGACGTGGCTGCAGACTTTTTCGAGTATTTCTCAGCGACGAGGAAATTGTTGGCAGAGGACGAGACTCTCTTCTGTGTATCGGCGTGGAATGACAATGGAAAGGAGAATGTGAGTGATCCAATTTCGATTACGCATTGAAATTTAATCATGCCTGGGAAAGACATGGATTATTGGGATACGGGTGGGGTTGAGATCATAATTCTTTCGAATCTATATATATCTACTGAAATTCTTGATTACATTCTATAATCTGGATGATCGGGCTTCAAAATCGGGTGAATGTTGAGGATGACTACAACGGATGATTCAAAGTACGTTTTAATAGCGACTTTTATGTTCAGTTGATCGATCAAAATGATGCGTCTCGTCTCTATCGAACGGATTTCTTCTCTGGATTGGGATGGATGATGTCTTCTGATCTGTGGAAGGAATTCGCCCCAATCTGGCCTTCTGGTGAGTTCATCTTCATGTTCGTTATTGTTAAATTATCGTAAACTTTTTATCAATTAATTTATTGAATTATGTGTTCATTAAGGTTTCTGGGATGATTGGATGCGTGATCCCTTGAGGAGGAAGGACAGGAAGTGCATTCGACCAGAGATCAGTCGAACTGCGATGACTGTGATGGGAAAGACGGGAGCGAGCAGGTTAGATAATGAGACTTTGCATTTATTCGGATTCTGAACGCTCCTCAACAAATGTTTACCCCTTTTGTTCTTTTGATGATCATTGGAGATGTTTAGGGTGGCCACGAACCTGATAAGTAACGAAACCTTTAACTCACTTTTTTGAGAGGTCTCTTCTTCGACAAGCATTTAATCAAAGTAACGCTCAATCAGAAGCCCGTCAATTTCACCACTCAAGATTTGGGATATTTGAGAAGGGTTAGTGAAATATCAGGGAGTTCTTGTCTATATAATTTCTTCCAGGAAATGTACGATGCTGATTTCCATCGAGTAGTCTACGAGGAGAGTATTCTCATGAGTTCCGATGACGCCCAAAAGGAACTAATCAATAAAGGTGAGGCGAGAAGAGATTACTGTATCTTTTAAAGTCACACCAGAGTACTGTAACCCATTACAGCCCGTGCTAACGAGCATCCGATTCGTATCGAGTACACGGGAAATATGGACTATATCAAGAAAGCAGATAAACTGCACATTATGCATGACTTCAAGGTAATCGATATTTGGTTGCGATCATGGTGTACGGTATCTCTCCAGGCGGGAGTCCCTCGGACGGCATATCAGGGAGTCGTCTCGTGTTTCATAAACGGTCGACGGGTATTCCTCGCTCCAGATAGAAGTCTGATCACAAAGTACGATCCTTCCTGGCACGTACCAGATAATATGGAAGATGTTTAACTTGCGCCTTTTGTTACATTTCTCGGGAAATCTCTCTGTGATTACTTACTATTGCCATCTAGAGATGCTAGACATCGAATCGCTTTGGTTCAGAATGTAATTATGTGACACGTAGGACCATAACATACGATGTATCGACCATATCCCATTGATTCTGCCTGCCGGTTGTCGATTCTATCGTTTTCTGGGGCGTAGATCAAATCTACAATTTCTTGCCCAGAGCACTTTCGTTTGTACCCGCTTTATTGTAAAAACCATAGATGTTCACGCCTTTCGGATTTTGTACTGTGATAGACATGTGACACTTGTTACGGAATGGTTTAGCTTTGTTTCATTTAATGAATAACAGTATTTCACTCCGAAACTTTGATCTGCAAATCAGTCTTCAGTCGATCAAGCGATATGGATACGGTAGCCGGTAGAGGATCAGGCATAAACGAAGGTGAATCACGAGAAGAATTCACGACCTGATGAAGCATTGGTGATTACAGTACTCCCCACAGTTGGAACTAACCATGTAGAAATGCCCAATGAATAGATCATAATCGACAGTTGACGTATGTGAGAGATCCTTGACAGAGGTTGAGGCAGTGAGCCGGTCGAGGGTCGTATTCAGAGATGAGAGAATACTGAAAGGCCCCATTTCATCTGCATCAAAAGGCAATCAAACCTTTCTCGCTCATTGTAGGCGTCGCTCTGCTTCACTCGTAATTTGCCCAGTAGTCCGTCTCGCCAGCCAGGCAGAGAGGCAGTTTGAGTAGTGGAGGGCAGTGATGATACACAGTCAATCTGAGAAGAAGAAGCTAGGGAACGAATGAGTAAAGTAGAGTACCTGTTCCTGGAGGGCATTGTACTCCTCAGTGAGCGGTTTCAGTTTTCGCGCCTGCTGTACTACTGAGTCCAGATCTCCGACGGTCGGACGAGACATCTTAACGCCATTTTGGAATTGAATTAATAACAATGAAATTTAAAACAAAACAACCACAATTTCAGAGCCGGCTAGTAGACCGACAAATAGAGGTAATTTGGCAGTTAGCCAACTGGAAAATATAAGAAATTGATACACCACGTGTAGTTTGTAGCCAACTTCAAAATTTTGTTTATTTGTTTATTCGCTTAATTCCTAAGAAAATCTTGTCGTTTCAGATGCGATCCGCATGGGTGATACTGAATGTATCGAGCTGTACCCTCCGATGCCAAATCAGGTCACTCTGCGTGTCTAGAGCGAAGAATGAAATATTAGAGGTTCGTTGCCTAACTTCTGTTTGCGATATCTATCGTAATATTCAGTTAGGAGCACGAGGAGGACCGCGAAAGTTCGACAAGAGCACAAACAAATGGAGTGCCGGATCGATTGCCATGCTGGTAAGCTCTTTTTTTGGCATGTTGTTTTGGCACTCGTGACTCTTTCTGATTCGTATCTACTATTGCCTCTCTTTTCAGACCATTCCTGCCTTTGCTTTCGGCCTAGGATGCTGGCAAGTTGCTCGTCTGCAATGGAAGTTGAGTCTGCTGAAGCATCTCGAGCAGAGACTCAATGATCCCGCTGTCGATTTCCCTATTGACGAGTGAGTTCAACTCTATTCTTCTATCTTTCTCCAATGCTCCTTCAAAAGGGTAGGCGAACGGCGATTCTTATTATGTATTACGATTTTCCAGCCTCGATTCGCTCCCATCAATGGAATATCGTCGCGTGCGCATTAAGGGAAGATTCCTGCACGAACGAGAATTCCTCCTCAGTCCAAGGGGCAGATTCGATCAGGGAGTCAAGAAGGATGTTAGTTTTTCTATTTTCTTATGCTCTAAACGGTTCTTACCAGTTCAAGAGATCGAGATATATCTTGGGCAATTTCAGGAGAGTCAGGGCTCGCTCCTCTCCTCGAATGATATCTCCTCCCACGGTGCTCACGTAGTGACGCCATTCGCAGTTTCTGGATCTAATCTCAGTGAGTTATTTTTTTCACCCTCCCTTTCCCGCCTCTCATCATTTCGGAATGCAATGAAGTTGACAAATTCTGTTTCAGTAATAATGGTGAATCGTGGTTGGGTGCCGAGGGCGCAGATGGATCGAGAGACGAGATTGAGTAGTGAGGAGAAGGGAGAAGTCGCCATCGAAGCAATCGTGAGGAAGACCGAGGGAGTTAGTAATTTTGTTTATCTAAATTTATTCATTTGCTAAATTAGTCATTATGATTCTGAAGAGAACACTTGTAAATGTTGTGGTTCACTTCTCTGATGAAATCTCATTGATTCATTCCAGCGACCTCAATTCGTGGGTGCCAATCAGCCCGAACGAGGCGTCTGGTTCTACAAGGACTTCAATGAAATGGGCAAATACGCAGGAACTGCGCCAATCTACGTCGAGAGTGTATACGGTAGGTTACTGTAGTCAAGAGTATCGTAACTGATGTAACTGCAGAAATGACCCGACCAGGAGGTCCTATCGCTGGTCAAACGAATGTGAAAGTGCGCAATGAGCATCTCAATTATCTCCTGACTTGGTGGGTCTTTGTTTTAATTGTAAATTAACAGAAATGTAATTAATTATGCTAATTATTGTGATGCAGGTACTCCCTCTCGGCAGTCACTCTGGCCATGTGGTACATGCGATTTATGAAGAAGTAGAGATGATTATCAGAGATTAGGATAATGCCATGAACGGGTGTACATAGATTGTTATCGTGTCTTTCAGAAAGATCTAGAAGTCGTTTGAATAGTTTTCTTTGTTGAGTTTCTTTGTTGCGTTCGATCTAGTCGATTTTTGTTTGTTTCTGATAAACTGTACATCTGATTCCAAGTTGCAAGTGCACTACACAAATCGGTGGCCGCGCAACCGTGATAATAACTGACGTAGATAGACAATAAACACCTCCGATTGGAATCGTTTACAGGAATGAGATTATTCTTGTTACTATTTCTGATATCGACGGTAATCGGGGAGGAACTGATAAAACACGAGGAGCTAGAGGAATACCACAATGTATGGGTCGATCCGAATGATCCCACGAAGGGAATGGATCTCACTGGTCTGGTAAGTTTTTTCTTTCTCGATCTATCCACCTTTTTCATCTGAAATCCCATTCAGTGGATAGACCCAAACGATCCGACCAACACGGTGAGTTTCCGAGTGTTGTGTAGTGCGCGTTCCTCTGTTCAATGCTTATCGCTGGAGATTTTCTGATTTTAGCTCATTTGTCTCGTATTTATGTTTAAATATAAAAGACCTCCATTGTGCCACTGCTTCTTTACCTTTGTTTCTTGATTTATTTCCTCAATGACTAAATCTTTCTCCTCTAGGCTGGCCGTCCCTCTGACGTGTCACTCCAAGCCGCACGCGCGTACGGCGGACGAGCGGACGCGTCGATCAAGCGGATACTCAATCAAGCATTCCACGAGTTGAAAGTCGACACAACGCAGAGAGTGGACTTCAGGAGGAAAGCGGAGTGAGTAGAATGTTTGGGAACTTTCTCCTTTTCTTTTGCCAGTCAGATTTACGCTTTTCGCTACGAACCATGGAGAACTTCATTGAAAGATCCAATGGATAAGTTCCAGGTGTTGTGGAATTCAAAAGATCTAAATGCATTCAGAATCCGACTGGACGCAGCGAGACTCGAGCGAATCTCCGAGTTTCTCGACGCGAAGAATGACAATGACTGGGCTGCCCATGAGAGACTCTGCGCCGATCTAGAGGGAATGATCACTGTGGTGAGTACGGTAGAGTACTGTAGATTTACATTGAGGGGGCTTAGTAATGTAAAATGGTTGATAATTGAATGTTGCAGGATGATGAATGTAGTACTGTAGGGTTACGGTAGTTTTGATTATTGGGAATTATCTTTCAGACAGAAGAAGATCTCTTCGATGACTTCTCTTGGTCGATCTCCTCAGTGATGGAGACGATTCAACCCTACATCGGAATGGCCAATGCATTCGTCCTCGTCCCTGCTGCATTCATCGTACTCAGAATGCTCATCGGGTCAGTTGGCGATTGACTACCGTATTTGTTGATTACCGTAATCGAATCACTAAATCGAATCTACAGTACCCGATCCGTGGTGCTGGTCGCCTTCTGGTGCTTCTTCGCCTTCTCCATCTACACGACGTACGATAGGAGGTACAAGGTACGGTAGGGGAGAGGCGATATCGATTGATTGACTTTATTTTGTGACTCAATTTCACGACTAATTTGAAGAAACGAAACGAGAGTTGTTGCAGGAAGAAGTCTCAGCCCGTCTCGAGGCCTCAGCTCTCTTCAAAGATTCCTGTCGTCCTCCGACCTTCCTCGAGTCGAGTCTCGATTATATCAAGGTACGGTAGGTTGTTGATTACTTGATCGATCGATAAATCAGGGATTCGTTTCGATCGCGCGCAAGTCCGAGTGCCGCCGCTTCATCGAATCACAGCAGAAATCGATTATCGGCGAGATTCAGCTGATTGAGGTACGGTAGAGGACCGTTTTATTGATTGAGTTACGGCAATTTAGGTGATAGCCGAGGTCATCTTCAATGGAATCTTCTCGGCGATTCCCGTTCTGGGCTCGAAACTTCATCAATTCTTCGTCAATTTCTACGGAGACATGCCTGTCCATATCGCCTTCATTGTGAGTGGTGTGCTATTTTGGTGCGGTACAATTTGGGAAACGTCGACTTCGGTGAGAGTTGTATTGAATCTATCATTGTAGTCTTCCTTGATGATGATGGTCCTTCTCTTCTTCTTCACTGGATACAGTCTCAAATTGCCATTCATCTCGATCGAGACCAATAGAGGTTTGCTTCGACGTTACGAAAATACATTCTGTTTTAGAGTAGAGTCAGTATACGTCTATGTTATTGTTCGTACAGGCCAATCTGCTATCGCTGCATCAGTATCCGCAGCGGCGAGTGTGGCTAAAGAAGCACTGCTGCCAAAGGAAGAACCGCCTCTGCAGCCAGTCTTGCTGGTAAGCCGAAATAAATTACTGCACTAGACAAAGAACACATTTCAGAGCCTGCAAGAGGCCACCCGTCTTCCCTCATTGCCGTACAGACGTCCGGAGAAGCGGCAACTGCCCGAGGATGACAGGTATAACTAGCGAAAAAGGCAGCAAAAGATGGAGCCCACGGCCGGGATCGAACCGACAATCTTCTGATTAGAAGTCAGACGCCTTATCCATTAGGCCACGCGGGCTGGCGAGTGAGCAAGTGTAGGGCGACATTACACCACTGCCGCCCCGCAGTTTTCTCCGCGATAGGTTGAGCCCTTTTCTCCCCTAGGGAATGAACAGAACAAAGAGGAAGTTCGTGGCCCAAAAAAGTATTTATTCCTCTCAGAATGCCCAAGATCGAGTGGGAACCAACGTCGAATCGTGAGAGAAGCAGAGAAAGAGAGGAGAGGAGAGATTCGTTTGTGAGTCTCTTTGCTTTCTTGCTCTCTCTCGTTTTTCTACGAATGAACGGGCCTCAGGCTCCGAATATAGGGTGTGGAGTAATATAACCTGCCGCATCTCACTTGTTCTCGGATGCTATTTCTTCTCTTGTTCATACCAATGCTCTCCTAGACTTTATTTAAGGAATTAGGGATTCTCAATATTCAGAAAGAATCTCACATATCTAAAATTGCTAACTCACTCACTTTTGGGCTATTTATCAGTGGAAAAGACTAATTACTTCATCAATCTCTTTCTAGGTGACTCCTCGAAGTGCAGAGAGACGATCTCGGATGAGTATGAGAAGAGAAGGAGAGGACAGATATCGTTCGATTAGCTTGCCCCGCAATAACTTGTAGACCAATTATCGATTAGCACATTCGGGTACTGTAATCACCTCATCATTCACGCTAAGTATGACACCCCAATTCGAGTATTATTCATGTTTATACCTCTCATTGTAATTACTGTTTGCGCTACGAGACTAACTTTGTATTCGGATGAACATTGCGAAAGTTGGAAATAAATGATCTCAAATGTTGCATAATTCGTGCACATGGAATGACAAATAAACGAATTCTAGTTTCCATAACCCCTCCTTCTCTCAACACCGATTATATGATCTCAGATGCCTCACACATTTCGCACATGGGATGACAAATGAGATTCGATTTAGCATAATCCCCTTCATTCGCGATTATCAACCCCGATCAAGAGATGAAAGAGGCATCAAGTTCACTGTCTCTTCCAGCCTGTTCGTAAGGCGATTTGGCCCCGAAAACGTGAGATTCACGGGGAATTGAGAGGATATCAATTGATTATTCAGATGGGGGAAAACGATAAAGTGGAGACGCATTACACCATTCAATCGCTTTGTCTATCACTCGCACATTCGTTCTATGTTTCATCATGGACCTATTTCTGGGTGTTACAATACTCGTACACAAAACTGTTATTTCTCATTTCGTTTTAGATAGGGTGTTCAAAGCAACCTTTTCTTCTTCCGGATATTTTATAGTTCCAGATGCTCTCTTCTCTATACGGGCGGTTATCACCTCACAACTATGGGACTCTCTGCGCGCTTATGGTGGGGGTTACGGTAGTCCCTGATCAATCAATCGATAGTAGGTCGGATTCGTGAATCTTCTCGTCTTCCTGTCCTACTCTGCTCATGTCTTCACAGTGGAATCAGTATTGCATTCGGTGCATGAGAGGGAACCCGATCGGTTTGTTGATTCATTCTACATCATACTTTCATTCATCGCTTCTGCATTTTACATTTCAACTGAAGTATCCTTTCTACTTCTAACCATATTCCTTCCAGAGTTGGCCCTCACGACGGCTACTACGGAATGGCAGTCTCGAATGCTTTCTACATGCTCTCTTCTATTCTTATCGTTCCTTCTCTGAGTAACTACTTTAGATGCAAGGTAAACGTTGTTCCTCATTCTACCTCGTTCTAGAGAACAAATATTTCCATCTTGCTTGCATGCAACATAAATAGCATTCAAAATTTGAAGGCGACTTCTTTGTGAAAGACAGACATAGTAATTTTCCATTCTCTCTAGTGGGTGCTGGTCCTCTGCTCGCTCTCCTTCATCATCTACTACGTCTCCTTCCAATCTCTCAATCGATATCTCTACTTCATCTGCTGTGCATTCTTCGGATTCTCGCTGTCTGGTGAGCTCGTACTCGCATAGTCGAAGGGTGTAAGATGGATGGAGAAGGAGATGGAGTCTTCCAGCCTTCAACATCGGCTACTCTGGCTACCTCACTGAATTCTCCAGCAATGAGAGTCTGCCGAGGAGTCAGGCACTTTCGTGGTACGTTCCTCTTCTGATTCATCTAACCTTTCTCACGAATGCGAAGTTGATGTTTCTCTTTGCTGATTTGATGCTCTGATCATCGAACGAAGTCAGATCCTCAACGATCACGTCAATCTCTTCTCAGGGGTCTCACCAACGTGAGCGTCTTCGTAGCTGGCGTAGTCAACTTCCTCATGGCCAATGCCAATTCTGGCACTTCCTCTTCCAAATATCGGCAGTATTCCGAAGGAGAGATTCGGTGGGTTGACCTTTGACCTCAATGATGGTGATTGCACGATAGTTTACGCGTACTATCAATCTCCAATTGAAAGATGGATTATGCAAAGTGTTTTGAAGTTCTCACTGCAATCACAGAATAGCAGAAAAGGAGGAGGATCGATCTATAATTAGATGTTTTCCAGAGTGTTCTTTGGAATTGAAGCAGCGATCGCGATTGCTTCAGTCATTCTGTATGCATTGTTGCCGAATAAGGAGGTTCAATTGAATTCGAAAAAACCGGAAAATTGATTAATTGTGTTTAGGTAGAAGGCAGCATCTCTCACTCTCACGTGAAGCCTGATTCAGTCAAAGAGCAGATCGGTATGCATAGTTTCGATTGAACACTCCTGCATTGCAAAGCTCAATGTCTGCCCCCCATTACGCTTTTTACAAACTTTTAGTAGATGCAACGGAGTACTGAGATGAAATTTTTTTCAGTCGAGATGGTCTCGGTCCTCGTGAATCGTGACGTTCTCATCCTCATTCCCTTCTATCTCTACATTGGCCTCTTCTTCTCCTTCTGGGTCACCATCATTCCGACCACCTTCCAGTTCACTATGGTTGGATTCGCTCAGCTCATTTGTTTCAATCCTAGATCCATCGTCACCTAGATGAGTAATTGAAACGAATTGAAACAAATTGGAAATGATCAATTTTCAGGCCCTCTCCAAGAATGTCTACGTCCCCATCTACTACGGTGCTGCGTTCACTGCAGGGAGCGTCACGAGTAAGCATATTATTTAACTAATTAGCAAAATTTTTATTAATTAAGCGAGTGCTGTCATAATGAAGCTCTCCTCACGCATTCGCAATCTTTGCTGCAAACCACTCATGATCTTCACGTTCTTCTTGCATCTGGTAAGCTTTCAGCCTTCATCAGTTTCTGAACATGAGTCCTCTAGATCGAGACGAATCAGAATTGAATGATAATTTCAGTCAATCTTCGCCCTAACAATCGCGGCGACTCCCGAGTGGAGCACTGTGAGACCGAATGATGAACCAGCACTGTTGATTGAACCATCGTAAGCGGTTTCCTTGCCTCCAACTTATTCCAAGACCTCTAGATAGTCCGCATAGTTGTTCGGAGAATGGAAAGCTTGATTCTCAAATTGTTCCTTTCAGCATCATCACCGTCATCATCATCTCATTCATGCTGGGAGCATCGGATATCGCCAATAACAACATGAGGCACGCTTAGAATTCAATAAACGAATAATGAGAATCATTCAGAACTGTGATCAGTTCTATGGTGATGCCGGCACATCGACAGCAGATATTTGGAGTGTCGAGATGCTATCATGTGAGCAAATTACATGATTATTAGAATGGGCAAGAAGATGTGATAGTCAAAGGAAAAGGAGGAAACGAAAAAAAATCTCATTCTCACACAGGGAATGGCCGCAGCCGCTCTCTTCTTCGGCGCTCCCGGTCTCTCAATCTACGCGTATGCCGGCATTCTAACTGCATTCCTGGTGAGAACTTCTGTTTCTTCTGTCCTTAGGGTAGCCCATCTATCTTTCCCTTCAATTTACATGAATGTTCTACGAAAAACAAAGAAACTTGCTATAACACGTGTACCAAATCTGTTGATATTTTTTTTCGAAACCTTCCGAGATGCTCATTTTTGAAGGAACGATCTTGAATTACAACCAATAATTTTCATTGAGATCGCGGCAACAATCGTCTATCTCTACACTTGCTCATTCCTGGAGAGGCTAGATACAGAGGAGAAAATGGTAAGATTTGAAGTTAGTGTGTCTGGATATCCGATCCGATATTCCTCCCAGGATTGCGAGTCTCATTCTACCTATCACCAACGAATCGCGCCCTTGGAAGTGGGCAAACTTCCCAGAATATAATCAACGTTATCACACTGATAATAAACTACTCAACTATATTGTGGTTTCATCAAAAGTTTCGCATGCGGTTCACAGCGATTTCCATGAAATATTTATTGCGATGACTCTCCTGACTTCTTCGGGTTTGATTTGATCTTATCGCCTAACGTTCTCGCGATAGAATCTAATCCAAGTGGGAATCTGCTCTTTCTTGGAGCTGCTTTCTGCTGTCGATTCACACAGCCAGACTTCCCGAAATTCGCGTGCTCAAAACAGGAGAATGATCTCTGAACTCTGTTTTTGATCTCACCGACACATTAAAGTAGTGACGGTGATCCCAGAAGTTGGCTTCCATTCTCTTGTTCTGTAATTGTATTTTTTCCGTTCAACTGATCAAGAATTACCATGAAAGTACAATAATTCTCAGTTACCAAGAAACTGCGGTTAGAATTGAGAAAATTGCGGTTTGAGCACTTTGCGTCTTCGTTCCTTGGCATTCCGTTACAGATTTTGTATTCTGATCCCTGTGTCATCATGCTTTCCGGGTACCTGTGATGACTTATTTAATAGTTCGGAGCTCCTGCACCTCTCCGGACAATGGGATGAAAATTAATTGAGTTTCAGGTATTCACTAAATGAAACAGTTTCTCGCAGTGTTGGGGTCGGGGAAGGATGTCGTTTAGGGTATATGAGGCCCTCATTTTTCGTCCGGAGAACAAAATAAAATAAATATTCACCAAATTTCCGTTCCATGATGATAGAATGCGTCGTTGTCACCCTCTACGCAAGGTCTGTGTGCGGACTGATAGATACTGACTGGTTTATATTACCATACCGAATTCCGTTTTTGTTCGCTGTAGATCGTGAGCCTGTTTTGCACGCAGGCAAATGAGGAATTGAATCATTTCTGAAGACGATACGGTAACTGAAAATTTATTATCTCTAAAAGACTCGTTGAATGAAAGACCTCTCTATTCCAAGTGCATCGAAATTCTGAGCGAACTCGTAAGATCCTGTTCGAGGTTGGCCAAAAGTGAGCAGTTTGACTTTGCGGGCTGGTCTACTACCTGTACATTCATAGTCTTGTATGATGTAGAATCGGATCCTTCGCAATACCATAATTAACGCACCTATTTTGACAGTCTTTGCAGCAGCAAGTGAAGCAAGAGCTCCACCCAAGGAGTGACCCGTGAATATTATCGAGTATTTCTTGAACGTTTATTCTACATTATTCATGGTCATGTTTAACTCACTTTATAACTGCTTCTATTGAGAAATGCATTCACTTGCGACCACAGAGCCTCTAGCGCATTATTGAAATATTTGTGAACCTTCAACATCCAACTTTCATCAGGGCAGCAATTCACGAAGGAAACCTTGCCCATTTCATGGAAATCCTTGCCCATTTTGAGCTTTCCCATGCTTCCATCAGAAGTTGTTCCTGGATTCGTTGTTTTCTTAGGATAATTCAACCAGGCTCACCACACTCTTTGTTCCTCGGAAGACAATGATCGCATACTGCACTTTACTGGATGCGACAATGTACCCAGCACAGGTTCTTAAAACTATGCGGATACACTTTGGCGGAGAATTACTGACTTTTTAAACATATCGACTTCGGCAGAGAGCGTTCCAACACGCGTCCATTCTTCATCTTCATGGAAAGTTCTGAGGGGGATTAATGCATTTTTCGTGTTGAAAAGACAATTCTCACTGCTCGATGCATTTATCTCTACTCTCCGTCTCTCCATAAGCAGCCGACGATAACCAGAGCATCATCTCAGCGAGAAGTTCCTGAAAGAAAAATGAACCGACAATCAAATCATGGGATCGAAATCGTTATTACCGTTTCAGGAGATTTGAAACAATTCAATTATATTTTACTCAAAAACTTTGTCCAAGATGATCGTTATCGGTGATAATTTACATCTGTTTCTACCTACTACGAAGGGCAATCGTCTCTGAGACTCACATAATATTTGGGCTTCCCTTTCTGGGTTCCGTGGTCGTTTGATGGCGATGCACTCGGAAGAAGAATGAGGAAGAAGATTAAGGTGATTGGAAACATCCCTGAGAGTGAAATTGACAGAGAATTGAAAAGGAAAGGAAAGGAATACGCAGAGGCAACCAATGGGGTTTATATAGAATATATGCAAAGGATCTTGCTAATTCATTACGAATTGTGATTGTCATCCTGGGAATAAGTGACCTTGCAAAGTGCAGCTAAGTAAAAACGGTAGAATGAAAGATTGAACAATATAAATCATTTCTGCTAAAAAAAATCAAATGCGCGTGAGGAAATTCTACAAACTGCCTTGATAGCTGATTACCTTTGGATGTGGAATAGACAAAGAAATGTACAGGGGCGAATTTCCGTTTTTGTTCGACACATTTATTGTAGCTATTATTAGGTCACGATGACTATTTATTGAGAGACTTCACGGACGTTTTAATCTTGATCTGTCAAGTTTGATCTTCTTCCCAAAGGTTCTCACAATGGAATCAATTCCAAACGGAAGTTTGCTTATTTCCGGATCAGGTTTCTTCATTCGATTAACACATCCAGACTTGCCGAAGTTAGCGAGCTGAATTATTAAGGCAGTATTATCGTTGTCATCGCTTCTTCTCACCGAAACATCGAAGTAATGACGATGATCCCAAAAATTCTGTTCGATATACTTGCTCTGAAGTTATATTTTTGATCAGTTCACGAACAAAATCGTTACAAAGAAAGTAAGAAATCGTTTGTTAGAGCATTTAAAGTCCTCATTCGTTGGTTTTCCGTGACAGATTCTGTATTTTGTTCCCAGCGTCATGCTCTCGGGATACCTGCTCGCAAATATCCGTAGATTAATACAAGGTATCTAGTGATCTACCATATCTCGGTTCCATGGTGATAAAAAGCATCGTTATCATCAGTTAGACATGCTCTACGAAAATAATCAGCAATCATTACATGATAATAAAGTAGATACCTGACTCTATTCTTATTAGCAGCCTTTCTCATGTCCGGTTTGCACTCAGGCAAGTGAGGAATTGAATCGTTTCTGAAGACGACTCGATAACTGAAATAGAGGTATTGGTTCTTGCATGAATTCAGTGTCCACACGTCTCTATTCCGAGCGCATCAAAATTCTGCGCGAACTGGTAAGAGCCTGTACGAGGTTGACCGAATGTGTACAGTTTGACTTTGTAAGCCGGTCTATATTCTGAGATTAATTTAAATATGATTGGCTTCTTATGGGAATTACATAAGGGCATTAACCCGAAAGCTATCACACACCCCTTTTAACCGTCTTTGCTGCTGCAAGAGAAGCGAGAGCTCCTCCAAGTGAGTGACCAGTGAAGATAATGGAGTAATCCTTTGATAATCGTTCTATTTTTTCTAATTCTCAGAGCTTACTTTGAAACTGGATCTATTGAGGAATGGTTTTAATTGCTTCCATATTTCTTCTACAGCCATGCCGAAGTACTCGTGCACCTTCAACTTCCATTGTTCAACTGGAGATCGGATTCCGGACAAAACCTTGCCCATTCCATGGAAATCGTTGCCCATTTTCGAGCTTGTCAATGCTTCCAGCAAAAGTTGCTCCTGTGGTTAGATATATTTCATCATGGTTTCATTGTAAAATTTACCACGCTTTTTGTTCCTCTGAATACTATGATCGCCCTTCTCATTTTGCTAGAAGCGATTATGTAACCGGCACAGGTACTGAAAGCTGTCGGATTGATTTCACAACACGCTGCACAGCTCACTTTTTCAAAAAATCGACTTCAACGGACAGTGTAGAAACGTGTGACCATCCTTCATCGATGGGAAAAGTTCTGTGAAGATTTGTTCAAGTCAAAGATGCATCACTTTTTGTGCTCACTTTTGAATGCATTCTTCTCTACTCTCATTCTCTCCATAAGCAGCAGCGGATAAATGCAGAAGCATCTCAGCCAGAGTCTCCTGGAAATTCAGTCTAATTCGAGAGAATTGATCAATTATAGAGAACTGAGAACGAACATTATATTTGGTTTTCACTTATGGCTTGCTATGAAATGTAAATGAAGAAACGCTCGTAAGAAGGATGATGAGACAGAGAAAAGAGACAGGAAGCATTCCTCAAAAAGAGATCGGTAAAAGTGGACCTATATTTTGAGAGAACGGCAAATATACTTAGAGACGATGACTTTATCCAATTTTGATGATCGTTTTGAAATTATTCTATCATTTGAAGCGTTTTATTCAATGTAATTGACAAATCCAATAAAATAACGATAACATAATTTGAGATTACGTTGAGGACATCATCTGGTTTCAGTCTGTTAGAGCGTATTCATCATAAGCTTGAGCGATCAAATTACAATACTGTTTCTGCACGCCATTGAATTCCATTAGAATCACCATCGATTGCCGATCGACCTGAATTGTATGTAACAGAGTTGTATGGCACTTGTGAAGTTCCTCGAAGAACTCATTCTATCATGATTGCCAAACGTAGGGTTAGATTGTGTAACCTAGGGTTGGGTGGATAGAGATAGACACTCTTCCGGTGAACTTCACAAGTACCCAAAGTGCCATCACTGTGTCATCGCTTACCATGTAATATATTACATCACATCTGTCACACATCAGTTCTCCATTATTATTTCTCATCCATGAACTTGGTCCTGTGTTCTTGCAAAGATAACATTTGGGAGTTGATGTCACTCCACTCTAAAAAAATGAAATGGTTGCACATTGTAGTTGAAACTCTCACTTCAAAGTTGTCCATACTATGATATCTTCTGAATAGCTCCTGCGTGATAGTTTGCTCGTACTCACAAATGTTGAAAAATTTCCACTGTGAAAACATACATTATTGGTATCAAGCCATTATTTTGCTCCCAAAAGTAAGTAGACTCACTGTGAAATTGTGGTATGTAACATCGATGAACTGTGGAATGAAGTCAAGTCGAAACGCAGAAAGTCCGCCAGCCAATTTTCTTAAAACTTTTGCCGTTCCGTGCCAGGCCCCGCCCCCTCCAGGTATAGAGGGGCGGGGCGAATATGAGAGCTTACGATTAAACCTAAGCAACCTATGCCTAAACCTAAGCCCAAGCTACCTAAGCAGGATAAACATCATTGTCCAAAGATTCGCCACGCCTCCGGTAGAGGGGAGGAGTCGAGGGGGGCGGGGCCTGGCACGGAACAGCAAAAGTGCCAAAAAGTGTTCCGGAGAAAATTCACCGTTTGTTCTTCCGAATAGTTTGCAATACATACCTGAGCAGTGTTGAGTCAAGCAAGCAGCAGATGCTATTTCGGTAGAATGGAGGATAATCATTTGTGAATACATCTGCGATCTGAAAGTTTGTATTTCCATTTGAAGAAGTCTGAGCAACATGCAAGGTACAAACCTCTCTTTCATATTGAGTAGCATTTTCCGAAGTAATAAGCTCTTCTTCAGCAGGATTTGAACTGTAAAAATCGTTCAAAGCAATCATTAGTCGTCTTGCGTGAACAATGTTTTCCTCGTGGTTTCTTCGTGCGGACGTTTCGGAACATAAGTACGTTCTCTCAAAAATTTCCTTTCGAAGTTCAAGGCGTGATTCAGTATTCATCTGCATAAAGGTGGAATATTGTAAACAACATTAAGAACACCAAAGAATTCATAGTAAATGTGTGAGATATCACATCAAACTAGGGGCCTTTAGAGAAGAAGAGAAGAATGAATGGCTGATGAAAACTCATTTGAAAAGGACTCATTGCCGGTGGGTTTGAATAACTTTTTCTCTAGAATTCACAGGCGCGAAATAGCGAGCTTTTTGATCTTTTTATAACTGGACGATGGACTCATTTTCTCAAGTAAAAAGCAAATCAATATGCTCGATCTCGATCAAAACAGTACAACGGAGATGTATCATAGATCAATCTTTCTGATCTTTTGTTTGGAACTCTTTATAATTCAGATAAACACATTAAAATAATTTATTTCGACATTGAGAAACACATGGAGACACATTTGAGCTACCACGATGTTGAGGATCAATGCATTCAATCCGTAAGCGAGTATTCATCGTCGAGTAGAGCTTTGAGGTTGTAGTATTTCGTCGAGACTCCATTGATAAACAGCACGCGATACGGCTTTGTTCGATCGATCTGAGTGTGAATCAGGAAGTATTATCCAAGATGTAACAATATTTCCCAAAATATTGTAAACAAAGTTACCAACTTCAAAATAATGAAATTGCAGGAAGCACCAATTGCACATCAGTTTTCCAGCACTCGACCGTTTCCATGATAATGCACTAATGCTTTTACAGTGGCAACATTTTGAGTCGGCAATAGAACTATCAATATCCTTAACATGTTTCGAATAAATGCGATAATAAGGACTGCTGTCTCACTTCAATAGTATTAGACCGTCTGAAGAGTTCCTCTCTCAGAACTTCTTCGTAATGCGATAGGGTGTCGAGCTTTTCCTAAAAGCTGGAAATAGTTCGAATAAAACAATGAAGAATATCCGTCGTTCAACACAGAATTTTAAAGTATTACTTGAATGTTCAATTCAGTAATAAATTGCGGGAACACTTCAATTCGCAATGCTGCCAGCCCTCTTGCCAAATCTCTGTAAATTATATGATTAACAAAAATCATTACATTCCTTGAAATATGAATGATGCACTGTCTAGAACAACCTTAGAGCTTCATCTGATTGCTTCAAACAGATTATATCCAGGGAAAACGGCAGTCCATAAATTCCGGCATTGGCTAAATTTTGAATGATCTGAACGAACCTCTTGATTAATTATTGAAGAATCATATTCGAGTGTGAATCGATCTTTCTCGCTTCGAAGTTTAAAGTTCAAACCTGCTGTTCGTATTCGGATGAGTTGTCAAGGGTGATAAGCTCTTCCTCTGCTGGATCAGTCTGATAAAATAGACTCAAAGCAGTCAGAAGTTCTCGAGCTTGCGAAATGTTTGAACCAGGATGACGAATGTACTCTTGTGAACATTCTCTCATAGCTTCGAACACCTCATCTCTGAGATCATTTCGAAATTGAGAATCCATCTGATATTGAGAAGATAGAATGCAAAATCAAACGTTCGATTTTCAGAACAGAATAAAGCAACATGACGAACATTTGAACTGGTAACTCAAGAGTAACTGACTGACGCCCCTCTTTTCTTGAGGCTAATTGAACCATTTCAAGAGTGGAGGGCGGCCTGTGGGGATGACGTATTCTAGGCGTCTGTTTTTTTTCTGAGAAAGAATAGTAGTGGTAACAAGCTCGATTAGGATAAATCGAAGAAGTAAAATAAATTTATCTATTGTTTCTGCACAGTAAATGAATGGAAACTCTGTTGTTGATGTTTCAAAGGCATTCATCTATATTTATCCGAGTAGATCGGAGATGGCATTGATAACTTTCGACCATTTGCTCTTCTTCGGTGCAGCTTTCTTCGTTCTGTTAGTGCATCCAGACTTGCCGAAGTTTGACAGCTGAAATGCCAATTTCCGATCTTTGATCTCCTTTCTTTCTTACCGAAACATCGAAGTAATGACGATGATCCCAGAAGTAGTGCTCTTTGTTGTCCATCTGACCATTTTTCGTTCCACTTCTACGTTAAAAACAGAAAATACCGTGAAAGTCAGCATATTGGAGCAGTTGAAATCCTCATTCTTTGGAGTTCCGAGACATTCCATGTAGAGTGAACCTCTAGTCATGTTCAGTGGGTACCTGAAAGACTTCTTTACGGTTCAAAAAAACCTTCTCTACAAACCAGATTTCGGTTCCGTGATGGTAGTTCTCATCGTGCTCTTCAGCGTAGCAGGCTCTGGAAATATAATCAGCCCTCGATGCCAATTAAGCCCTTACCTCGCTCCGTCCTCATTCGCCGGAATCCGCTTATCCTTCTTGCAAGGGGGCTGATGGGGAACGATGTCTGCACCGTAGACGATACGGTAGCTGGAAGATATCGATTGATCTCTTGTGCCCTAACTCATTTCACCTCTCAATTCCTAGAGAATCATAATTCTGGGCGTATCGATACGATCCCGTGCGAGGCTGACCGAAAGTGTAGAGACGCACTTGGGAAGCTTTGCGCTTGCCTGAAACCTAGTTATGTTGCCATGCTGATTGTGAGCGCTCATGGTATAAAAATGCGGAAACGCTCACCAATCTTAACAGTCTGGGCAGCAGCCAGTGAAGCAAGTGCACCTCCAAGAGAATGACCAGTGAAGATGAGGGAGTGATTCTGAAGGAGGTGCTACGCTAATCCTCGAAGTAATCTCAACGTACCGCGTATTCAGGATCATTGAGGAATCCCAAAATCGGCTTCCACAGAGAGTTGAGGCCATTGAGGAAGTAGCGATTCACCTACAAGTATAGTGAAAATGGGAAGCAGTTTTTCTCTTACCTTGCCCATTCCATTGAATCCCGTTCCCTCCCTGTAGCTTGCCCATCCCTCCAGGATCAGTTGAGTCTGCAATACAGATTATGAGAAAATCGATTAACTGCTGAAGAATACCTTCTTCTTCGTTCCTCTGAAGATAATGATTGCCTCAGGCACAGTCTTCGAAGTTACGATGAACGATTCACAGGTGCTGTAATTCAGAATTCAATATTTACACTCTGAATTTCTCTTGATTCTCGGGCATTATGCTTCACTAAGAATAGAACAGATTGCGTCCGATTGTGCAACGTAATCTCATAATTTAATCGAGTGTGAATTCTGAATGTGATCTTCTTTCCCCCATCACAAACTACAGCACTCCACTGTCTCTATTTCTCTCATCTCTTGATTTCTCTCACTGTAAACTGTTGTAATCTCTGCCCGTCTCTCGATTTTCCATGCTCTCTCGCCTACAAGAGATGCACGCGAAGTGATAATGCCCGAACTGTGATCATTTATGCTTGGGGGAGTTTAAAGAGGAGGAATCTGGGGATAGATAGGAGTATAAAAGAGGAAGGAGGGGATCAGACTCCAGTTTGGCGAAGATCAAAATGTTCCTGTCCTCATTCTACGATCGTCTTTCTCCTAAGACATACTCTACGATATGTGCTGCGTCAATTGGATTCATCAATCTCATCTTTCTCATGACCTACGAGGTACGAGAACCAATCGATAATAAATATTATCCCTGAATTCAAGGCGCATCTCTTCACAGTAGAATCCGTCATTCACTCAGTTCACGATCGCGAACCGGAGAAGTATGAATTGATATCGATACTGTAGCATCAAACTATCGATTGCAGAGTGGGAGCCCACGATGGGTACTACGGTATGGTAGTATCGAACGCTTTCTACATGATATCAACAATCATTGTGCCGAGTTTGAATAACTACATGCGATGCAAGGTATGCATTTAGGTCATTATGGAATAATGGAAACTTTCAGTGGCTACTAGTCTTGAGTACGACCTCCTTCACAATCTACTTTCTCTCCTTTCAACTCCTCCACCGATATCTCTACTTCTTCTGCTGCAGTTTCATGGGATTCGGACTCGCATGTTAGTTCTTCTTTGGATTCACTTGACAAAATGTGCATTTTAGCCTTCAATGTCGGCTACCTCGGCTATCTCACTGAGAGTTCGACAAAGGATACGCTATCCAGCAATATGGCGCTATCTTGGTGAGAATGCCTTACTGGAATTTTCCAAGAAAACTGATTCAGGGGTCTCTCCTCAGTGAGTGTTCTCATCGCTGGTGTAGTCAACTTTCTCATGGCAAGAGCGAATTCTGGAGAAGGCACATCGAAGTACAGGGAGTACTCGGAGGAAGAAGTTAGGTGAGACTTACTGAAGCATGGCATTGGATGATTTTGCTTTATTCAGAATCTTCTTCTCAATAATCACTGCGATCTCAGCTCTGTCCATGGTACTCTACGCTCTTCTGCCCAATAAGAATGTGAGAATGCTACTCGAAATGAATGCAAATAGATGTATCCAATTCAAGGTCGAAGCAAGCATTTCAAAGACTTGCGAGCGCACGAAATCAGTCAAGGAGCAGATTGGTGCGTGCATAATTTCCTTCGAGCTGGTTGAACGAGGTTCTTGCAGCCCAAATGGCTGCAGTATTGGTCGACAGACGCATCCTTATTCTCGCTCCATTCTATCTCTATTGTGGACTGTTCTTTTCTCTTTGGATCACCATCGTACCGACTACGCTACAGTTTACTATGATAAGAGTACTATTCTAAACGTCACCTTCATTTATTTTCAGGCCCTATCCAAGAACCCGTACGTCCCTATGCTCTACGGAGTCGCTTTCACTGCCGGGACTACCACTAGTGAGTAGATAACGATGTTTCGTTGCAGATAAAATCGATAACTACAGTGTGCATCATCATCATGAAGCTCTCTCCTCGAATTCCCAATCTCTGCGGAAGACCAGTGATGATCATGTCTGTTGTACTGCATCTGGTGAGTTTCAGACCCTTTGAGATCAAAGATCAAATCAAAAGCTGAACTGACAATGTTCCAGTCAATCTTCGCTCTCGTAGTATGCGTAATTCCCGAATGGAGCACAGTGAAGCACACTGATGAACCATCGCTGCTCATCCAGCCATCGTTAGTTCCTTCTATTCCGGAGGAATTTGTTGAGTTTCTTCTTTCAGTATCTTCCCCGTCCTGATCATCGCTTTCCTCCTTGGAGCTGCGGATTTGGCGAACAATAACATGCGGTCTGTTCCTTCTGATCTATGAAGTCATAAATGAAGTTCAGGACAGTAATCAGCTCAATGGTGATGCCAACGAGGAGACAGCAGATATTCGGAGTCTCCCGATGTTTCCATGTGAGTTTACTTTGAGCGCATGTGAACGTTCCCGAATTGCATTCAAAATGGAATGAGTTTCACAAATTGAATAGTTCTCCGAATTCAATTTGTCAATTCGTTCTACAGGGAATGGCCGCATCTGTTCTCTTCTTCGGTGCAGCCGGACTCTCAATCTACTCCTATGTCGGAATATTGACTGTCTTCTTGGTTCGACTCTGTTCTTGAAACGTAATCATCATCATAAATTTGTCAGCTTGCGGCAACAGTCTCCTATCTCTACACTTGCTCGTATCTCGAGAAAGAGGAGAAGAATGAAGAGAAGGGATCAGCAGCATCAATAGAGGAGAAGAGCGACGATCTAGTCAAAGCATAGCTTACACTGTTCAAGCGAGCCAAACTACAGGGTAATCAGTGTCCTATTGATCGATTGTTTGTGTATTCGTAGACTCTTTTTCGAAAATAAACCATGCGAGGTACTCACGAATCGATAATATCGCACTCCTCAGTGGTCGATGAGTAGAGAAACCGCCCTTCCGTCAGAGGGAATGTGCTGGAAAGAATCAGTTGAGCAGATAGATTATTGATTGTCTCACTTCTTGACACAATCCTGCTCCTTGTCTCCATAGGCAGCCGCGGAGAGATGAAGAAGCATCTCAGCCAGGGTTTCCTGACGGGAAATCGATAATGATAATATTTTAATCATTTTATAATATTTCAAGAATGTATTCAAGCTTACATTGTACTTGGTCTTCTTCACGTCAGCAGTTTCAGTAGAATGGACGCTTGGAATGAGTAGAAATAGCGAGAGAAGAGCCAGAATGGCCATCCCTGAATGGAATGGAGGATGAATCAAGAGAGAGAGAGAGGGAGAAGTGTGATGAATGGTGGATTCATTGTAAACAAAAAGTAAACGTAAGCGAATGGCAGCGAATTTAGTGTCAATATCTGAAAGACAACAAAAGTGCTTATCGACGGAACTTCATTCAAGAATATAACAAAATGGAGGGCAAACTCTGATATGAATGAGATGGAGGACAGAAAGATAAGATACGAGTTGGTTTTAAAGTAAGGTTTCGAAGAAACTCAACCGCTCTTCTCTCAAGCTCTCACGCGTAATGGACACCGCTTGGCTATCTTTTTGCCATTCCCACCTGACTGACGAAGAGTTTAAAGTTGAGTGAAGGAAGGATGAAGGAGCTTCCTCCGTTTCCCAATATCCCTCGAGGGGTTCGCCCTTTTGCATACGTAATTGGCTTTTTGGGGAATCTCTTTCACCGAACTAGCGCCTCGTAAAGCAAGCTGTGGTTTATGTTGTTTCTTTAGCTGGTTAGTTGGTTCCTTGTTAGATCCCAACTCCTCCCATCCTTAGCTTCTCTTCTGCAGTCCTTTCCCACCAGACGTGACCTCTACTCTCCCCTCCCCTCCTTCTACCATCTTATCCACCAGAAGTCCCCCTCCTAACAGTTGTCGAGTCTGTTCTCTACAGGCTCTACCTCTCCCTACTCCCTTCTCTCTCTTCCGCCAAAGGTTCTCTCGCTCCGTTCCTTTCATTTCTGCCGTTTACAGCGTTGATTGATTAGGGTTATATGAGTCTCGGAGAATGTGTTGGGACACACTCTCCCATCCCGAGTTCCGCCCTATCCCCTTTCCGGTATCTACTTCTTCCTTATTCCCCTATCACTTTCATCGCATTCAGAGATGTTCTACCCTCAATTTTGATCGAACCACTGAGAAAGATGAGATAGATGGGAGAGATAGCGGGCCTTCGATTAGCACAACAAGGGTCGCAAACCGAGTGAAGTGCCTTCATTTATCGCCAATCCACTGGCCTCACCTCCTCCATTACTCACTGGCAGTAACTCCCTCACTCTAACTTCTTTCTCTGACTCTCTCCGATCCACATGATCTCTAGTTCTCTCTGATCAGCTACTGAAAAAGGCAGACCTATCAAGCTCCCGTCACGAACCAAAGCCGAATCTCACAAGATCGCTTGCTTACTGAATTTCTTTATTCGAGAAATGGATGCACAATGGCAAGAGTCAATCCATTGTTCCCACTCCGCCTCCACTCCTCGAACCCCAACCTCCCCCATGCCTCCTCTTCCATTCTTCTGCTACTCTCCAGATCAGCTGTTGTTGTGAGGAGGAGAATGAAGGCAGGAGGAGAGAGGGTCATCCACTCTCTCCATTCTCCCTGATCTCTCGTCTGCTCTACCTACTGAGGGACTGGATCGAGTCAAGAGAGTGAGGGGTCTGGCCATCCTCTCTCTCCCTCTCAGTCTCATGAAGTCACTTCGTTGCATCCATTGCTCACTAGGAGGTTGCCCCGGATGTAATCTATACCCCTTGTTCCATTGTTCGTAAATGAGCCGATTATTCGATACTCGAGATTGAATTGCGTTCCTCTACATTACCTTCGCCACCCACCAAGTTTCATTGATCCGTTGTTCGTAACCAAATCCTTCCTTCTTTCCGGGGTTCAATCAGCATCACTTTAGACCAGAGATAGATCTCAGAGGAAGGCCCTGACCAGTTATGGCTAACAATAAGGAATGGTTGCATGAGACTTGTATGGTTAGGGAGGCGCCATTCCGAGAGCATTCGACCGGAATTGGAGGAGGAGAGGAGGCTGCCATTCTTTTGCTGGTCCTGGCTGTTGCTGTAGACTCTTGATCCTGATCATTAGTCTCTCTCAAGAGAGACGAACTGTTTGAGATCTTGTTAGCTGGAAAACATGCGTGTTTCACATATCGCTGAACAAATTCACGCTGCTTGATGGTCAATTCTGCCACTCTCAGATCACGAGCCGTTTGTTATTGTAACTTTCGAGCGTCTAAGTTTCACACTCGACCGCATTTGGAGTGCTCTCAATTCTCGAACTCTCACTGTGAATCAACTCGTCTCAGATTGATGAATGTCCTTCATAAATCAGCTGAGTTGACTCTGAGGTGCCAAACTATCGCACCAATTGCCCGTTGCGTCACTTTATGCCCAAAACAGCCTCGTTCCACCTCAGAGGGAAACACTTACACGACTGCAGAAGATAACTTCGTGCTCTTCTGATCATGCATTTTGTACATTACAAGCAACTGTGTTCAAAATGTAATCGGCACAGTAGGGCGCATAGCTAAGACTTATGAACCCTCTCCAATTTGTTTAGACGTTTTTCCTTCTTCCCAGTCCTTCTCCAATCAGATGCCATCCTCCTTTCCCACATGCTTCTCTCCATTCATCAATGAACTCATTCCTTCCCATCCTCCTTCCCTCCGTCTGAATTCATGTCCCACTCTATACTTCTTACACATCTTCTCTCTCGACAGCACTTTTTTTCTGTTCCTGGGGCTTGAACAAGGACTCAGATCGAGGGGCTTATTACACCCTCTCCCCCTTCCCCCTCCTCCCTTCCTCTCTCCGTCCGATCGAGTCCCTCTGTTCATCAACTATCCCTCGTGTTACTTGTTGTCTTCCATTCATCTTCCGTCCACTATCAATCATACTCGAGGTTAAGCCGAGAATCAATCGATAGTTATTGGGTATCCCATTTCACTTGCGGCGTGAGAGGGTGCAATGGATGCCTTGTGGTCAGACATTAGTCGAGCTAAGCCTGATTGATTGATCAATAGCCTCTTCCCGTTTTTCTTCATAATTCCTGTGAATTTGACAATTGCTTTGCATCCGTTATCTTCCTATGGTTCTTATTGAAGTAACAAGTACTCGGAACCACACCTTTCCCTGTTCCTCTCCGGTCAATGAGACACTAGAGTCTAAATTAGCCGCGGCTCCCCCTCTCACTACATTACTGCCTAAATACGTAGCGGAAGAGGGGGCAGAATTGTATTCTCTCATAAGGGAGGAGACCGGTTAGGGGACTCTGACTCCTTCTCTACTCCATCACTGTACTAGCGAGAGTTCATTCCGGTATCTAAATAGGCGCTGTTTTGCCTTCGCCCGTAAACGCGCTTGATCTACCACACCTCCCTAAATCATCTGCTTCTTTTGACTTTGGAGATCACTTTAGTTGCCAATCGTATCGTAAACTGTCTCACATCCACCCACCTTCCTTCTCCGCCTCATTCTTTTGATCTCATACGATTTCGAAGTCAAATATGCCGATTTTGTACTTGTTTCTCTCTGAGATCTTCCTTTCATCCCCAGTCAGTGTGTCCAATCCT
Source organism: Pristionchus japonicus (assembly GCA_900490845.1). NCBI lineage: Eukaryota > Metazoa > Nematoda > Chromadorea > Rhabditida > Neodiplogasteridae > Pristionchus > Pristionchus japonicus. The sequence continues at coordinate 167,598 of LS514501.1, forward strand.
CCCTTCCATACTCGTTCCCGCAGAGACTTCCTTTGTTTATCCCCGCAATCGAGCAATTCGGTCGTGCATGACCTTAGAAGTGTGCGAGATTGTGTTTGAGCATACCTCCTCCCTCTGCCCTAACCCCCTCCTCTCTCGATATGGAACTCATTGAGGATTGAGAACGCACTTGAAATGGTCAGCTCAAGTCCGTGAACTGTTCCGATTATCTTCTGCAAGGGCACTACAGTTCGAAGTCTGTCTCTTCATTTCACACACTTCTCGCTACTCAGACCCCATTTAGAACCCACTCGATGCCTTTGATAACGTTCCTCTACCTTCTTTGATCTACCGCGCTAATTCCCTCAGAAGGCCCTTTTACGAACCCCCAGGGAACTGCGGCTATCAACCAGTGATACACCTTATCATCCTTTGGAACTCTGGGACAACAACACTATCAAGTCTCTCCCTATTCCATCTCTGCCCAATGTGTTCCTCCCCCACTTTAGCACCCTTACACCTCCCCTGTACTATGCCTCTGGCAATCTTTTATTGGCAACCCCCGCATATTTTATGCCCCCAATCTCGATCCCAGACATCCCTCGATCCCGAATCCCTCGCTCAATCACTGCTTCTCATGCTGGAACAGACCAGATGGATTCTTCCATCCCTCAAGACAGCAAAAAGTGAACTGACGACCAATCAAAAGCGCGCCTGACTCATCTTTTTGCCCCTCGATTCCGTCAGAATGTAGCAGCAATCTGGCATTGAGAAGCATGAAGTTTGCTTTGAGGATAGATGAGGATAGGCTCCGCCCCTTTGGGATTGACTAGATTGATTGCGCTGCCTCAGTCAGAGAGTCAATCATGATCCGAGGTTGACTCCATCTACCGTACCTTCCTTCATGTGCCGCCCTCACTTCTCACCTTCTAATGAGATTACTTACGTCTGGTCTCTGTCTCTCTCCATTCCACACACTGTCTCGCCCACTCTATCCACAGACCAGACGTATCCCTCTCTTACTGAGTCCCTCTCTTCAGGTGCCCCATACTGAGTCTGCCAGACGCGCCCTGTACTGAAGGAAGACAAGAGAAGAGCATCCACCAATCGATATGAGGACGCTTCTCGTCTTGTTGCTCTTGTTAGCAGGTACGGTATTTATTGATTACGCCAGAATTTGGTATTTACAGCACCCCTTACAGTCTCCTTGGCTGCGCGAGTGGATGATGAGTGCGTGCTGGCAACATCGTGTGGCCAATGCATTCAGAAGGGACCGCAGTGCGCGTGGTGTATGGACCCGGTAAGCGGTTCATTCAATATATCTTTGCATAGTACAGAATTTGTTTTATATTTAGTTGAGTTTCAATGATTCTTTCAAAATTTATTTTATTGAAACCTTTCATTGAAACCGAATTCATCTTAGATGTCCGACCTCTCATCGCGGTGTCAGAAGAAGACCAAGCTGGAGTCATCTGGCAAGTGCATGAAGGAGAACATCTACCAGCCCGTGACCGGATCCGAATCTCCCGCCAATGTACGGTAAATTACAGTCAGTACTCGATAACTATCGTAGCCTACCGTAAGCTAATTATCGATTTCCAGTCGTTCCGCATCGGCGAGAAGGGCTACCACAACACGACCGTCATGATGGAGCCGCAGATCGTCACCATGAAAGTGAAGATGGGTGAGGCGACGTTTACCAATTCGCTTTTCTGTCGAATTTTCGACTGGCGACGATTCCCAATCTAGTGGTGTGTGCATACTGTACTAATTTCAGGTGAGGCGATGAAGACTCAGTTCAAGTACAAGCACGTCCGACCCGCCAGCGATCCGGCTGCTGTGAACGTTCAGGTAGGACTCTCCATTTCCCACACTCCCTCTCCGGTTAAAGATCAAAGATCAACCCCCTCCTCCTTTCAGCTGCAGCACTCCGAACTGCCCGAGCACCTGAACGTGAAGTTCTTCATCACGTGCAAGTTCGTTTCGTTTTCAATTCACGAGAGAGCACGCAGAATAGAGAGAGTTTTGGAAAAAAATGGTCATTTTCTTCAGCGGAAAGCGAACGGAGACGAAGCGGTGCGACGACGTTCCAGATGGAGAGATGGTCGATATCGAAGTGCAGGTACGGCGAAGGGGGCGGGGCTAAAGGGGCGGAGCTTATCAACCCCTGATTCAGGTGACGCTGAAGGACTGCGCCAAGGTCACTGGCACGCAGACTTTCTCGCTTGGCGTCGTCGGTGAGATCAAAGTTCAAAGATCAGAATTCAAAGATCAATTCACAGGCTACAGAGGAGTTGCGGGCATCTACATCAATCCCCTGTGCGGATGCGAGTGTGAGATCCTGAGATTCCATGTAAGTGATTATGTAGTTTTCAGAAGGAAGAATACGTAACGTCATTCGAAAGTTTCAAGTTGATCTTTGATCTTCAGGAGAAGATGTCCTCCTTCTGCTCGAAGGCCGGTAATCTCATCTGTGGCCAGTGCAGTTGTGATCAGGGCAAGGTGAGGAGTTGGTCTTTGGTCTTTGATCTTTGATCTTTCTTCTCTCGAGCAACAGCATAAAGTTTACAGCGTAGTTCCTTTGAAAGTGAATCCAACTTGATCTTCGATCCTTACAGGGAGGCAACAAGTGCGAGTGCCCTCTCGCCCAATACGGAGTCAAGACCTTCAGGGAACTCGAGGACAAGTGCAGAGAGTAAGAATTGATCTTTGATCTTCCCTTCCTAATCCCGCCCCTTCAGGACTCCCGGAGGTCCAATCTGCGGCGGCAACGGAAAGTGCGCTTGCGGCAAGTGCCAGTGCGACTCGAATACGGTATACTTCCAGTCGGGACCCTGAGGAAAATCGATATTCAGGTCTCCGGTGACTTCTGCTCGTGCGACAACACCTCTTGCCCTGTCGGAGGACCTGACAGTGAGTTGATCTTTGATCTTTGCCTGAACTCCGCCCTAATTGTTCTTTGATCTCAGACCGTCAATGCTCTGGCCGCGGTCTGTGCAAGTGTGGAGGTTGCGAATGCGAGGAGGGATGGGAGAGGGAAGACTGCAGTTGTGAGAAGGCCAACCACAAGTGCATGGAGAATGGAGTGAGCTTTTCCTACTGCTTCATCAGTTCTTCATTGCTATGATGCCAGAATGAATAATCACTGTTAATTTTATCTCCCTCTGAAAGAGACGAGAAGCGTATGAACAGTTTTTTATTCTCACAACCCTTCAATGAATGTACCTATCTGAGTTTCAATGTACAATCAGACCTGAGAACACTGAGACTCTCAAAATCTGCAACCAATCTGCTGCTGACCAGCGGGATTTCAGCTCGGACGACTCGTCACATTCAACCTCTCTGAATTGCAGAAGGAATGCGGAGGGAATGGACACTGCGAGTGTGGAAAGTGCGTGTGCAATCAGGGATGGACGGGAGCTTTCTGCGAGGCCGATGAAGGGGTACGGTAGTTTACGGTAGAAGAGAATACGGTAGATTTGGTTATCGATTATCGTCAAGGAACTGCTGATGATAATAAGACTGATTATAGGGAGCCAAGCAGGGATCCTCTGACAAGATGAAGAAGAAGGAGGATGGTGAGTGATCTTTGATCTTTCTCTAGACTGATCTTTGATCTCTTCCAGCCACTGGCAAGTCCTCTGCAGAGTGTGGAGACGATGATGAATGCGAGATCAATCCGAAGAAGAAGCAGGATGGTACGGTATTACAGTCTGCGATAATTTCGAAACTCCAATCTTCAACTGACTTTATTTATTCAGCCACGAACAAGGATTCCAAGGAGTGCACTGACGACGACGAATGCCCCATCAACAAGAGTGATGAGGTACGGTAGTTCTGTGTGTGTGCGGTGTGTGCAGTGCGTGCACGGAGTGCTTTCTAACTGTTCTGTCCTTTCCGCAGTTCACCACTGTGCCTACTCTGTCTACCACCATGGACGAGTTCGACTTCATCGAGAAGCATTTCCATCTGGATCCTCCATCGATTATCGATGAGCCCATTCTCGTTCCCGCCGCTGGAGTACAATCGCCGATTCACCTGGAGAAGGTGTTGATCTTTGATCTTTGATCTTTGAGTGGTGCAATAACGAGTGCAGTGACAGTAACTGCTTTCCTTTATCTTTCGGGCTGCTCAAACTGCTTCACTTCCGGGTTCCTTCTAGTCGATAGTTTCTATCCCTTGGTTCAGACACTCGAGTGTGGGGAGGGCGACGATTGTCCCGTGGATATTCAGGGCGCACGGATTTCGCACCCAGAGGTATACGGTAGAGGCGTAGAGATGGTGTATAGGCATAGGAAACAGCAGAAGGGGCAACTGTGATCGATTTTCTACAGGAGGATGCCGAAGCTGAGGAGCAAGTCTCTCAGTCTGGATTGAAGACTACCCTGACTACCGTGCTCATTCCCCTGATCGTTGCCCGATTCTTCTAATCGATAATTCTCCGACTACTGTATCTGATAGTAGGATTGACTACTGTAGCCTTGCTCACTCTATACAGCCATACCAATGACACTGCATACCATTGACTTATCCGCCGTAGTATTGTCTCTAAGAGCTGTAAGACCGACCTTCTAATATTCTCTCATTTCGAATAATCTCATCTGAATATCTTTCGTTATCTCGGTGCTTGGACACACTTACGAACTCTGTTCTATCTCATTTTTCGATATTTTATTTGTATTATCCATCATTGTGCCTTCGCTTTAGAACGTATCGATAAATATTCGAAACAGTGAATTCGTGAACCAAAAACGGTAAAACTCTGCTTAGAATCGATGATCCTCCTCTTGATAGCCATAGTTATCATGGTGATTGAGGTCTTTGTGCTCCTCCTTGTGGTGATGATGGTGGTGGTCATCGTCCTCCTGTGAAGGATTTGAGGTTCAACCCATTGCATCATCACTAGCTCACCTCGAATTCGGGCTCAGTCATCTCGAGAATGTCAGTGGGCAGGCGAGAACGGTAGACCTGCAACTTTTTCCTTTCAACTTAGAAAATAAAGAAATTTCATGCAACTGCAAAAAAACCGTGAGGGTTGTCCGCATTCTCAGAGATATTTAAACCGTTTTGAGAACGCTCAACGTTTGCGGTTTTGCGAATGTAGAATAAGAGGGAAGCAACTCACGAAGTAAGCGACGAGCGTGAAAAGAACGAGGAATGCCAGCACAGCAGAGACGATGACTGGGACGAGATCGACCTCATTCTGATCGTCAGGGCAAGTGTCCTCTGAGAGATTATTGAATGGATGAGGAGGAAAATAACAACAATTACAGCGACAACAACAACAACAATAACAACAGCAACAAACTGTTATTTCAAGTTTTCAATGGAAAATGAAATACTTGAAACTTACTCTTTCCAAAGTCCGTGGCTCCATCCATGTAAGCCTGCATTAACACGTTCGATAGCTTGACACTGAATGAGACGAAATATCAAAGATCAAAGATCAGATAGGGTCGAACTCACAAGGCAGAAGGACCATTGTGCGAGTCACTGTTGATAGTGAACTGTTGGGGAGAGTTGGGACAGTAGATCGCTTTGCCGACCTGAAGTGTTTTTCAGAGATTATCTTTCATAATCAGGCATTATGAACGGCAACTTCAACACTTTTGATCCAGCTAGAGAAGCAACAAGTACAGCTAATATTTCAGAGGGAAGAGAACATAAACATTGAAAGATTATAACAAGTGGGGGAACTTACACTAGTGTATTCATAATCGGCAATCTCTGGTGGTTCTGTGAAGTCAATCACGGAGTAATACGTGTGATTGATACTGTCTGAAATTGTCCTATCGTAATTGATCTTTGATCTTTCGAAAGTCTTACGAGCATCCGGGAACAGATCCTTCATCGTTGTGTAATTTGCATCGACTGTCACCTAAACATGTTTCCTGGATCTTTCTGGTAATTTTATTAAATAATTCTATAAAGAAGCTAGCTCTAAAAGTGAACAGAAAGTATTTATCGCACCTGATAGAGTGCCCAGTCTCCAACATCCACTTCCAATTGTGGATCTTGAGTGAAGTAGAGACGAACGAACCATCCTTCATTCTGCGAGTTTATTGATTGATGGAGATCAGAGATAATCACTTACATGAGGGAAGTTGAGTCGTAGGATTTGCGAGGGGATAACCTTGTCTCCTATTTCAACCTGAAGCCATTCATCAAGGAATTCTATGGGTACTGGAATCACCTTTTCATAGCAAGATGACCCTTCAGTTGTCGAATCAGCTGGGACAGTCACGGGCGTTCCAACGTCCGTCTGAAGAAACAGTATGCAAATTTATTTAAAATTTAAATCATGGTATGATATCGACTGTAGCTCCTTGCAGAGAACAAAAAAGTACAGAATCTCAAAGTACATTCTACGTACTAAGACTCACAAAAAAGCAAGCAATAGATCCGATAACACAAATATTTCAATCTGAGACAAAAACTGACAGTTGAATCGTCGCTGAGCACATAACTGAGTGTAAGATCGATCTGAATCAGAGAATATCCGAGTGTAAGAGAGAGAGAGAGATACAGACCTGAGCATTCATCATGATGCAATTCTTCCCGTTCTCATCGGCAAATTTCCATTGCCCTCTGAGGTTGTCTGCTGGGGGAGAAGAGGAGGACGATGCGAGGGAGACCAGGCCTATGATTGAGTCATCACTAGGTAATTCGATAAACTCTTTATCTGTCTCTCCATCAATATCTCGAACTTTGGACCGAAAGAACTTTAACCATAAAAAACGATGATAAACTCTTCTTAGCGTTATCACAAAACTGTAGTATGTACAAAGAAAGTGAACAGGATAGCTTACCGAGCAGTAACAAGGGGATCATAGTGGATGAGAGTGAATGACAAGCTGTGATTCGAGTGTTGCTTTCTCTCTTCCTCTCTCCCTATCAGATTCATTCCTTCTCTTCTCTCCGACGTCATCTTCACAACTCTCCGTTATCAGTTATTACCGCGTGCCTTCTTTCCTCTGCATCTTTAATGGCTGCAACCTTCAGAGGTGTCAATGATCTTGTTCATGCTAATTTATCGATTGATAAACGATTTATCGATTCAAGAAGTGTTGTAACCCGTTGAACAATTGAATAATGCAACGAAACAATTGTGAGGTCATATCAGTTGTGAACCCTGAGATAAGGAGCTAAAGCTAGAGAGAATTAAAGCTTCTTGTATGCATAAGCGTAAAGCTGTTTCGTCGATGAGCCGCAGTAGTTTTGAATGGCCGCAATGAGGATGAAGATGCCTGAATTATCGATTGAAAGAGGGATACGGTAATTGACAAACCGAGAAAGATAGCAATGAAAGCGATGATGTCGCTCTTGACATTGTGCAGTCGAGGCGGTTCTCCGTCCGGAATGAAGTCTGCGTCCAGAGAATCCTGACGGTTCTTTGTCCACAACTGCCAATTCATCTGAAGAAGGATTCTGTATCTCGACGGGAAAGATTACGGTACCTGAGTAAATCGATTTTGCGGAATCTCTCGATGGGGAACGTTGAATGCTGCATCGGCCAGATGGAAATCGGCCCAATTCGAGGATGAAAGGAGCAGATTGAGATAGACCATCGAGGCTCCCGCAGCGACTGATGTAGAGTGACCAGAGCAACCTGGGGTACGGTAGATAGAGGGGTTATGATAGGTTATCGATTACCTGGTCTAGATTGGGCCACAGCCAGAAGTCGTCTGCCAATCTCTGGAGGGGCATCGTTTGCAGGGAGAGGGAAGCAGCCAGCCTGAAATTGATCTTTGATCTCTGAAAACATCTTCTCTGTACCTCATTCTGCTGTCCTAGCAGCATCCACAGTACCCTCGGTTGGATGACATCAATGAATCCATGCTGGCCACAGACGAATACTGTAAGAGTACGGTAGATAGATTGATACAGTACTCCAAACCGTGCTGCATCAGTAGATCTTTCTGAAGAGGGGTGAGAGAATCGAGATCTTTCGGGGCTCTGGACAGGAAAAGCTCCATCTCGTGAATCTGAAAGATTAGATTACGGTAGTCGCTCTTTCCCAATTCTCACCACATTGGAGCAGAACTCGTTGAGATGCACTGTGAGGGCAGTCTGATTCATCGAATAGTAGGATAGCATTGCTTTTCGACACAACTTCTGAAACGTATAATGTTATGGGAAACGTCGTCAATGGTGAGGCACACTCACTTGTCGTGTGGCCACGGTGAAGTATATCAATTGCCGTGAGAGAGCGTAGTTGGCCAGATGTTTCGTGTGCAGCATCACTTCGAGACACTCTTTGGACGGACGACAGTCTCCATCGGCAGATGATGAGAAGAGCTCACTGATGCATCTGGATGACGTATACCATTACCGTACTCCCTGAGTGCGCCACGCACCGATTACTGATCTCATCTGTGAGATTCGATGAGAACATCGTACGAGCCGACCAGATTAGATGGTGATCTGTCTTACGCTCGCTCAACCTCTGCCAGAGTGGATACGGTTGTTCGAGTAATCGACGGAGCTGAATTATCGATTGGTCCTAAGGTTACGGTAGTCTGTATTTACCCTATCATACTGTATCGGGCTGTCTTCTCTTGTGAGATTCCCCAGTGAATCTGCAGCAGATGCAGCCTCTCTAGATACGGTCTTCAGAATATCGATTAGTGTCTCGGGAGGAGATCGAGAGGAGAGTTGCTCAGCCAATCGATCGGATTCACCTGAATAGAACCATTTCTCTATCATTTCATCTCTTCACCACCTTGTATAACTCTCAGACCAAAGACCAGATCCACGGATGGTTTATCACTGGACCGGGTAGATCGAGAGTGTTGGATAATGCCAAAGAGAGAATTGAGAAGTAGAGCCACGAGTTTCGCAGTGTTGGCACTCAGATACATCTCGAATCAGTCGCCAAATGAACGAAATTGCATCCTGAAAATTTGCATTTCCTCGGGTTATGGTAATTCGCGCGATTCGGCAAATAAGAGAGCGTCGCGTAAAAATAGATGCACACGCGGAACGATTAACTCATTTTTCAATTTTATCGATTTATTGATTTTCTATTGAGCTATTTTTCTCGTTTATATGTTACGATTGCCAGCAAAAATGATAGGCTTCATTCCACTGGCTTCACTCCCGACTCCGTGAGCTATATCATCCCCATTTTGCTATTGAACATTTCCTGTTTGTTTGTTTACTTTTGTATCTTTCAGGAATGTCCCGTCGTAGGCGTTTATCAGGAGCTCCCCGAAAGCGCCATACGAAGCAAGAATCCTCACTGGCAAAGGCCTTCTCTCAGGACGATATTGTAAGCAACCACTTTCAAGGTAAACTTCCTTGATTCACTAGCATTTCTTTCAGGAGCTAGCGCAAGCGGTGGTTCAAGTCGTCAAAGATTTGGTCTGCCAAGTAGCCAATGAACCCTACGGAGTGAGTGACCACGCATTTGGATGGCGTTCTAACCAGTAAATACAGGATCTCACCCGTAAACGACCCTCCTTCTTCAATGTCATGCGCAAGTTCGTCAAGGATTCTGTGCAGGTGGCGTAATTTAATGTCTTTCTCTGACCGTAGTTATTATTCAGTCCTTCAACGATGATATAGCTGCAGAGTACATGCAGCGCCACTTCAAGAGATCCAGATATGTTCGTGTTTTCCTTATAGCTCAAACGAAGCCCCACAACTCTTTAGGAACCACCCGAGGAAACACCGTACGGTCTCGAACTCGTGTGGGGCATTGTTCTGGCTGAGGTAGAGAAGGTCGATAAGTGAGTGTGTCAGCGAAAGTTGACGAGACTTTATCCATTTGACTCGCAGGCGAGAGAAGGCTCGCGTATACAGTGCTATGAAGGCGGCACGACAAAGAGAGCAGAAGAGACTCGATGCTATCCAGGTATCCACTGGTGGTGACGAGTGAACATTCCCATTTGCAGGCCGAACGAACACGGTGGGAGGAGAGGAGGCAGGAGGCATTCGAGGTTTGACTTGATGGTGACGAGTGAACATTCCCGATTACAGAAGGAACGGGCCCAGCAAGCTCTGATGATGGATGGGGCGATGTCGATGGACAGTTCTCCCTCTAGTGAAGAGGAGGAACTTGATAAGAACAAGTAATTAACGCTTCGCATCACCTATAAGATACTATTTTACAGACCACTGAGCAGACATATCAATCCGTTTGCCTTCGAAGCCGATCCGCCAATGATGAGTGCAAATGTGGGTGGATTACTTGCTAGATTCATTTCTTATTGTTTTCCATGCAAACCATCCCACTCGCAAGTTAGAGTGGCTTAATGTGACCAATGGCAGTTAAAGTTATCCCCATCTTCCCGTTCGGATGACTCGGACTGGGCTGAAATCTCAAGACCCACTCGCACGATGCAAACTCGCACCATACAGGCACAAGGTTGGACTCGTTTTGTTGTTGGTGTTGTTATCATCCTCATCCATTCAGATTTGCACAGTTTCGGCACACAACTCTTTCTTCCTCTACATCAGCCGATAGTTGATCAGCCTGTACCAAGTGAGTTTTCCATTGTTCTTCTCCGTCTTAGCCTTTCTCCTTTCAGAGTCAATCGTCATTCAACGAGGGCGGGGAAGAGGTCGTGGAAGAGGAGGGCGTGCTCCCACCGTCCGATCGATGATCCATGCTGCTCAGGAGGGTACGGTGGATTCATGTCGATATCGATTGATCGCCAACTGATGTTTTCAGGCACAGCTATGGCTTTCCTGCCGACTCCTCAACTCCATCCTCATGTGTCGCTGCAAGCTCCTGGCCTAGTGAGAAGGCTCACGCCTCCTCAGTTCGGTGAGGATACGGTATTCACTCGATGCAATCGATCGATTGCAGACTTCCCTCCGAGTCAGAAGGCGCAGTGGGAGGAGAAGTACATAATCAAGGATCCCCTTCCAAAGATAGATCCACGAATGAGAGGAGTAAGAAGAACTACGAGTGGTAGGGGCAGAGGAGGAGGAGGAGGAGGAGGAGGGGGGCCATTGCCGAAGAATGTGAGGAATAAGAGGGAATTTCCATTAACGTAATACGGTATTCAGGCTGGATTGATCGCGGCGGCCTGGGACGCGGATGAGCTCGAGCAGCATCTATTGGGAGAGACGATCGAGTCGAGTGGAGAAAGTGCAAGTCAGGAGAGGTATGGAGAGAGAGGATATAGACTTCTCTACTAGACTGTTCTCAATACTATAGGCAGTTAATGTGAAGAAGTACTCGAAGAGGAAGGGGAGAGCAAAGGGAATGCATTTACATTGCAGTAACCACTTCTCGAGCACGATTGATGCGGTAGTGAAGAAAGTGAACGAAATGAAGGAGTTGGACAGTGGAGGAAAGGGCAATAAGAGGAAGATGGTTGAGATGAAAGAGGATAAGAAAGCACTGGTTTGTTGTTTTCGAAATTGATGCCGTAGTTCGTTCTAAACGTCGGTTATGATTCTCTTTCGTTATAGAACAGTAATGCTCTCTCAATGCAAGAGGATGGACCCTTCTCGAAGAGAAGAAAGATGTGTGATGTGGTCACAATCGATAGTGAGAGTGAGAATGATGAGGAAGAGAATCCGTCTCTCGGCAATATCAGTCCAATTCGTGATTCAACTATCAAGGAACCTCTCAAACTGGTACGGTGATTATCGATTAACTGGTAATACAGTAGTCGTTCCAGGAATCGAAGGAATGCTCCCCAATTCGTTTTTCAAGTCTCAAGAAACCTCTCACTAAGGTACGGTGATTATCGATTGATTGGTAATACTGCATTCATTCTAGGAATCGAAAGAAAGTTCCCCAATTCGTGATTCAAGTCGTAAGGAGCATATCATTCCGGTTTGGTGATTTGTCGATGGAAGAGTAATAGCGTATTCTTTCCAGGAATCGATGGAAAGTTCTATGGATGAGGATGGTTTATCAGATATTGTCATCATCGAAGCTTAAGTCCCTCTACCTACTTTTGTTTTGCATTGACAAGACATGTTTAACGGTTTGGATCAATCCCACCTCACCTTTTCTCCTATACATAATATATTTTACCCCTTTAGAGAAATCATTTAACCGGTTAAATTTTTTTAGCACTGTTATTAATCACATTTAATTTCTTTGTGAAATACATGCTGTATAATAGTTCTGTGCGCATAGCATCTTTCTCTTTTGTGAATCCATTCAGCATGCATCCCTGTTTTCTAAATCGTTCTCTGTCAGTTTTTATCCCGAAGCTATAATAATTCTACCAGTTTTAATTTATGTGAACAGTATTTGTTGTAGAGGTTGTTCTGTTGCAAAAGCAAAGTGTTTTAAGTAATGAAGATATGAATAAGAAGAATCTGATTATGAATTGGCTGTGGTCGGAGTCCACAAAGGTTACCTTTGGCTCATGATTCCAGCCTCTTCCTAATACCCGTCTCCTACATTGGAATGCACATGCTCAATCATGTTTTCCCCTTGAGGGCTCTATTGCTCTCTTTTGTTTGGCACCTAGGTTGCAAGCGTCGAGTAAGAAGGGTTAGAGGGAGGAGGAGGCTAGTCATGAGGTATAATCCTCGGTTTGGAACGATGAATGGGTAAACAAGAGGAAAACGAGCAGAATGATGAATGGGCTAGTTCAACAGTTGTTAGAGAGAGAAAGAGACTGCGTACGATGATAAATTGAGAAGGAGGGACGGAAAATAGAAGAAAGTGGAGGGGAATAAACTGTTTGTGGATGGGAGAAGGGAGATCAATCGAGATTGATGGATGATAGGAGGTGAGAGAATTGAAGAGGATGGGAAGTAATTAAGTGGATAGGCGAGAGGATGTGCGTCCTCTAATGAGTTGAGACTATCAGAAAGACGATCTATTCGTATAGCAGCGATGTATTCAAAGCCATCTCAATCGAGGACCGGGAAATGGTTATTGTTTAGAATCGGATGAGTGTATTGGTCATGTGTAGAGTAGAGATACAGAGGTACCGATAAGTGGTCTCCGGAGGAAGAAATAAGAGTATGGAACGACGAAACTGAAGGGAGAAGGAGGAATAAGAGAGAGGGAAGGGAGAGATGAGGTTCCCTGTGAAATCTCAATGAGTGAAGAGGGATGAGGATGCCCTCGGGGGCTGAAGTTTGGAGTGGAGGAGAGAAGCGATGAAAGAGGAAGATAGATGGGGATGGAGGATGAAGATGATGTGCAGATGGAGAGCGGTGATTACTTGTCTTTTGATTTCTACGATACAAGCATGATAGGGCGGTTAAAAGATTGACAGAGTAGAAATAGAGAAGATTGGCATTTCTTAAGGAGATGAAAGATACTTCAGCGAGGTGGTACTAGATAACTGATTTGTAGTCGAATTTCATTCCGGAAGAGAAATGGTCTCTGTGAGATGTGCATAAATGAGGAGAGAAGAGATGCATAATATGAGAGATTTAGCAGGCAGAGCCGCGTGGGAATATGAATCTCGAATGGAGAGATGGTATTTGGTAGGAGATGGCGCTGGTTGATACAAAGAGAATTGATGAGAGAGGACTGGGTTATTTATCGTGAAGGGATTGGTTCAAACTTCATAGAGACAATGTCGATACCATGAGATACGGTATGGGGAAGATACTGTGCAATGCTCAAACTCATTCGAGCTTCGCGATACTATTTCGAGATAGAGAGAAGTAATCGACAGTAGCGAGGAACGGAAAGTGTTGGGGATGGAGATAGAAGAGATGGGCAATTGAGTTGTTTGAGAGGAGGAATGCTGCTCGTTTTGACCTACCCAGCAGAGGAGAGAGTGAGAAGAATGGAGAGAGTTCACCCAATGAGAGACCCTCTTTCCCTTGCAAGCTTACGAGTGGGAAAGAGAGTAATCTGGGCATGATGGGAAGTGTCTGAGGGCGTGCTAATACCCATTTAAGCCCATTCTAGCCTTCCCCGAGGGGTCAAACGAGGGATGGAAGAGGTGCGAAGGGAATGGGAGAGGTGTGAGGAGAATCAAGTGGAATAACATGGGCCTAAATGGTATTAATGGGGAGTTATATGGCATTATGGGGCATTCGAAGGGAGCTTTAGATGGTTGAGGAGGGTGGCAATGGTGTGGCAGGTGGCAGGGTGCGATTAGTCGACACGGGAGGGCACACTCACTAGCGCACGCAATGGAAGAATTTGAAGGACGCTGATTGGCGCGAAGATGGGAGGTCAAGGAAAAAGAGGAGGAGGCGGGGCTGCTTTTGGGTATTTTGAGATGTGATATGTTCTGTTTTGCTAGTTATTGACACCTTATCATGTTTAGGATCACTTATGTGTCGTTTCAACTTTTCGTATGAAGTTAGGCTCGCTAGAATCGCATGGAACGAAGTAATGCCTCTGAAACATGTCTCACCCTGTTCTCTTGCTTCCCGGTTGTCTCTATCTTGTTTCTGGCCCAAACTGTGTCTATCCAATCTTCGCGTGGTTTTGTTGCTTTGGAATGTTATTCTCAATAATTAAAACTTCAATGTTTGCAGTAGTCGGTGGTACAGCGAGGATTGCTCATTCGCCAATCCGCCAGTTATGGCGCCCCTAGGAAAGCATAGACAGTCATTGGGAGTACCCAGGAAAAGTGAGAACTTTTAAATTATCATTAATTTTACAAATGTTGCGAGTGTAGTCTCACTTGTCAGAGGCGCTATTCGAGCTACTGACTATTTTTAAAATTTAATTTGTCTAATTTCAAAATATTTTGTGTAATTTTAGAATCGGGAGGCGCGGACACAACGGTGCAGGGCGAGAAGCCGCCCACCACCCTCAAGTTGTGGATTATTAGGGTAAATTTAATGTTTGTTTATTAATTAACTAATTAATTAAGTAATTATACCAACCGTTAATTAATAACTAATGAGCTGATTACCTGCAGTTCCTCTCGGGCGGCATAGTAGTGGAGGGATACAAGTCAGTGAGTGATCAGGATGCGACCACTCTGCTCAATTGGAGGTTCGTTGATAGCTTTTTAAAAAAATGCATTTGCTGACAAAATCACTCTAAATATCACAAGGCAGTCTCTTATATCCTTTCTGAAACCCGAATGAATCCTTGAGAAATTTGGCTTGTATTTTTCTTAATCTATTTGTTATGTGGTTTGTATTAATTATATAATCAATAATATCCGCAGATCGACGCCGATCGCGGTTCGTCTCGACGCGAAGACACTGCAGACTCACTCGGGCAGCATCTACAAGCTGAAGGGAGGAATCGATGAGGATGAAGCGGCTGATGCGGGTGAGAACGATTGAGATTTGCATTTCTATTCAGTGATGACTGATGCTACTATTACTTCCGATGAAGTTTAGAAGTATCGGGCTGTTGCTAAAAGAACACTAAATGTTCGATGGTTCTTGTCTATTTATTGTATCGCAAAAGAATAAACCGTTCCGCTTATTATTCCACCCTGTAGAATTTCAGCTATTGATTGAGGGCACTCAGTCCTTAGCTAATGTGCTTAGTCGTTTCCTATGAGCTCTAGTAACACTCCCTGCGAAGATTGAGAATTTACAAATAATCAATAATGCACTATCGAATTTAATGTTCCGTATTATGCGCTAAACACAGTATTATCAAAGCTGAGCATTTGAATCGCACGATACATTGTTGATGACTTGAGCGAATGAGCGTGCAGTGAAACCTTTATAAAAATCATTATTTGAGGCATCCCGGAGGAGCTGATTGAGGCGTTCTCAAGTGGATTCCCCGAGAATTGGGAGGAGCTCATTCAGGAGCATCTGTGAGTTTATTATTATTTAATTAAATTCAATGATTAAGCTAATTAATTAAATATGTTCAGACCAAAGACGGACGAGGCGCGTCGTCGCCAGTCCATTGCAGGGAGGCAGGAGGTGGATGAGGAGGAGGAGGGAGGAGAGAAGAAGGGCAGGAATGTGAGTATTGAACTCTTGCTTTCTTATGCACTCGAAACTGTGCAAAACGAAAAAAACCTTATTCTTAATGAATTCTTTCTCTTAATTTGAAATTACAGGACGGCAGTGTGCATGTGGACGACCCGATGGATACAATGGGAGAGACGACGAGGGAGGACGAGGAGAGATTGAGAGACGCCAAGAGGAGGAGGAGGTTAAGATCTATGTCATTTGCTTATCATTAGCGGTGTTAGAGATTGATGTAGAGACACGTTCGTATAGAGTAGGAGAAGCTCGAGGATATAGAGAAGATCATGTCTAATCGATTTGCAGCCAGCAGAGGGGTCGTCAGTCAATGATGCACAGAGTGCAGCCAGGAACGCCCATTGAGGAGGAGGAGGAAGAAGAAGAAGAAGAAGAGGGAGAGGAGAAGGGGAAGACTCCCGCGAGGTACGGTAGATGAGCCCTTCTCGATCGAGAACTGATTGATTAGATAATTGAAACAATGCGTTGTAGAACGAAGACCCCTGCTAGAAAGAGCAAGACAAGCGCGACTCCAGTTACGCGTAAGGAGGATAAGAAGACGCCCAGAGGCAGAGGAAGGGGAGCGGAGGAGGGAGAGAAGGAGGATGAGGAGGAAGAAGCGGAGGAGATGGTGGGTTGAGTGGTGTATCAGTTATATTTCGTGTGTCGGTGTCCATGACAATTCCACACAATTGTTCTTCGTTGATTCGTATTTCATTAATATCTTGATATTCTCAGCCAGCGGCCGCTCCCTCCGTCTCCTCTCGTACGAGGAGCACTCCGAGAGGAGAGAAGAAGACTCCGATCGGGAGAGAGAAGAGGAAGGAGGAAGAAGAGGAGGAGGTGTTTGCCACTCCTGATGGTGAGACCGCGTGATTTTGTGGTACAATCTGGGTACAACATCGCAATTATTGCATGGCATTGATTGTTACGCTACACCGCTGAGTTAAAAATTTTATCTGTCGATTAATAGCGAAAAAGTAGAGAGATGATTGCAGAGACTCCCCGAGGCGGCAAGTCATCGAGAAGAGGAGGAGAGAGGGATCTGGCAGTGGTGGCCATTCCATCGAGACAGGAGGAGAGGAGAGACCCTCCTCCTTCCTCCTCTCGTCATCGCCCCTCTTTCGGACCCGGCAGAGTCAGTCTCGATGCCATTCCCAGAAGTGAGCAGTTGTTCCATATTTAATGTCACGAGATCATTCAAACTTCAGAAAGTTAACCAGGTTATCTATAGTTTTTTATTGTTGTATGTGAGAATGCATTTGCAGAGATCATGGAGAAGTCAGTTCCCCTCACTCGATGGGTGATTCGATTCGTGAGAGGAGGCACGGACAACTCCATCTTTCCCCACTTCCAGTTCAAGATTCTCGGATTCAGACCGTATGTTTTTTTTGATTTTTGATCTCTCGAGTTTATGCAAAATATTTGCAGTGAATGCGATGACAGCGAGTGGAACACGTCCGTGATCCAGAAGGTACGGTATTATTGATTTTCGAAGCTGCTAACTACCGTATCCGCAGGTGGTCCCGCCGTACATCATGTTCACGTCGTCGTCCATTTATCGATTGGACGGCCAACTCGACGTGGATCAGGCAACGCATATGGGTACGGTAGACGATTCTCGAAAGCCAATTTGGAATATTCATTCACTCACCTGCAGGTTTTCCTCCCAATTTCATCCAAGACTTCCTGCTCGGTTTCCCCGATGACTGGGAGGAGAAACTCGAGCTGTTCTTCAAGTGAGGCATTGATCCTTATGGAGCTGATGCATCGTGAACATTACCAATTGAATGCTCATAATTCCAGCAAGACCTTCGGCCCTCCTCCGCAGCCGCGAATCGTGGAAGTGATGTCCGGTGAGTTGTGTGATTTCCTAATTGCGAGATTGAACGATAAATCGATAATTCGCAGATGGAGGCACTGAAGACAAAGGCGAACCGAAGGCCCAGACAGCGAAGGAGGATGAGGAGCCGAAGAGCAAGAAGGCGAAAGGTGAGTGGGATACGGTAGGATTGGAGTACGGTAGGGGGTCAATTATCGATTAATCGATTGGTTGCAGAGACGCCTCGCAGCAGCGACGGAGTGAAGGTGCGCGGACTCAACTTCGAGTTCGACGATTTCGAGATGACGCCTGTGAATTGGAAGAGGGTGGGTTTGATATCTAATCTCGGTAGCATCAAATCACCGACAATAAACAGCATAAAATTGCCACTTTTTTCCGAAGATGTGTGTCGAATATCAAGTTTATGTGAGTAAGAATCTGACTTGAAACATGAAAATCAAAGTGTGATTCTTCAGAAGGAGCCGACTCCGTCGTCGTCCTCGTCGTCGAGTGGAGAAGAGAGTGAGAGTGACGAAGAGGAGGCATTGAGAAGAGAAGCGAGGAAGGTGGAGAAGGAGATGAGGAGGGAGGAGAGGATCAAAGGTAAGAGGGAAGTTGAGACTCATGATGCACTTTCATTTTTCATAAATGTCAATTATTGGCTTTTGTTGTGTAGGCGATATAATCGAGTGATCAGTTTTGTTCGATTCCATCTTTTTTGAGTCCACTCTGAAACGCGAAAAAGACAATAACTGAAATGGAAACATTTGCAGCAGAGAAGGAGGCGGAGCTGCGAGCGAAGGCGAGAGAGGACAAGAAGAAGAGATTCGAGCCACGAGTCAACACTACGCGTACGGATTTATCTTGTTCTAATTATGCTAATGAACTCTGAATATACTAATTATGTTAATTAGCCCTCACTAATGATCCCTCCATCTGCAGCCGATCTGGGCGTGCCCATCTCTCGCAGTGGTCGCACGTTGCGCAAGCCGCTCGCCAAGTGGGCCGGCGAGTACATTACGTGAGTCGGATTGAGGTTTTGTTAGTTTGTGTTTTTGAATGCAGAAAAGCCACTCTAAGGTTATTGAACGTTCAGTCGTTATTAAGCAAGTGTGAAACAGGAATAAATTTTATAATTTTGTAATCGTGAAATTATTGACCCTGCTTGCTGTCCTGACGAAGTGACTAATTGGGGATCGAAACTTTACCAACAAGTACAATAACAATGTCTCTCTTCCAGCTACGACGTGCACGGTCGGGCGGTCGAGATGAAGGGAGTGACGACGACCACGAAGATGACTGTGGGCAAGACGAATGAGAAGGAGACTGTGAGATGATTTATGATTTGATACTGAAACACCTCTCTAACACCTCTTCTAAAGCAGATAAACTTGAGATTTCAACCTGTTGGATTTGTGGCCAATAGGATCCATTTATAGTTGGGGATGTCCATTGTGTTGATCTGAATAAAACAAACGTTTGTTCATCAGGAGCTGCTGGCCGCGCACTACGGACTCGACTCGCCGCTCACTGCGACCACCCAGAAGGAGAGAGCGTAAGGGAATTAAGTGTCTTGTTGAATCAAGAGTTGTATCTTTCACCTATCACAGCCAGGTTTCACCCATGGTAGTTAGAGCAATGTTTACGAGTTTTCCAATTAGAAGTGGGCCATTTCTGGAACAAAAAAATCTTTCCGTCAACTGTCCTTCCGATACTTGTTCATTCGTCCCTCAATCCATCCACCCTCCATCCCCTCCTTCCAGTATCGCCCCACCGACCGCCTGCCTTCCGAAGACGCCCGCTCCGAAGAAGTCGAAGGCCGATGGTAGAGGATACTCGGATGATGAGATTGGAGGAATCAATTTCAAGGTGAGAGGCCTCTTTGGATTCTGTCTAAGAAATTTTTTTTGAATGATTTCGTGGACAAGTCAAATCGAATCGTCTCACCTCTCAGGAATATCTGGAGATGAAGAGGAAAGAAGAGATGGCCACTCCCGCCTTCAATCTCAAGAAGGGCAAGAGAAGATGCAATGTGGTGAGTAGGGTGACCCACTGTTTCGTCTATGGCACTTATTTCAATGTGTGGGCGAATGTGAGGGAAACGGCAGTTTCCGTGAACAATTTGCATACGGATTGTGTAAATCTCACTAAACACATTAATCCACTCTCATTCCTACTCCCAATGCACCTCCGAAGCGGTCGGATCGTTGAATATCGCGACCCGAAAACGCTCCCGAAATATGTGATTGTTTTTAAATTTAATTAATTAATTAATTAATCTCATAATTGACAGGTGGAATCGTCGGACTCTGAGGCGGAAGCAGAGAAGCGAAGGGAGGAGAAGAGGAGGAGGAAGAAGGAAGAGAGAAGGAGACTGAAGGAGAGCGAGGAGGAGGAAAGGTGAGAAGGGGTCTTTACGTGTTCCTTTGATCCAGTGTTTCACATGCGATAGTTAGTTCAAAGTTGAGGAAGATTTTCAATATTAGAGGGGTTTTCTTTGGAAACAACAACAATTCTTTCAATTTCTGGGAACGAATTATGCCAATTTTTTATGAGAAACTTTTCTATAAGACTACTATAGAACACCGGCCGCGCAACCGCGCCGTGACTTGCGATTGCCTCCTATAGTAGTGCTTCCACAATTTTTTCCTGTTCAGTTCGGACGAGGAATGGAAGCGAAAGAAGAAGTCGAAGGCGGCAAAGAAGAAGGTCGTTGTCAAGAAGGAGAAGGTGAGACGAGAGAGTTGATCTTTGATCTCTAATCTCTGATCTCTCTTCCAGCAAGTCAAACGAGTGCCGAGTAAGAAGAAGAGGACGAGGAAGGAGGAGAGTGAGAGTGAAGGAGAGGAGGAGAATAGCGAGGAAGGAGTGGGAAGCGATCTGGAGATAGAACACGATCCCGATGCCGTCTCGTTCGTCCTTGTAAGTGGACTAATTAGATAATTAGTCACTAATTAATTAATTAAGAGTGACGATGGAAGCAATATCGGACGAGGCAATGGATACAGTGACAACGACGAGATTCAGGTTGGTTAATTGGTATTTTGTTAGTCGACCAGCGGCGAAGGAATCGTGGGTCTGACTTACTTGATGTCTTATATTGAATGTGAGACAGTAAATATGCGGGTTATCGAAAGCTGAATTTTGTTTGGTTCTACGGCGGGTAAGGACAGAATCGTGGGCATTACTTGCTATCTGCCTTATCTCGGAAGTGAAACAAGTAAATACGGTTCTGTAAATGAAGGAACCAATTACAGAGTGAGGGCGAGGCGACGGCGTCGAAGCAGAAGAAGAGGGAGAAGAAGGCGCCGACGAAGAGGGCGAGAGTGTGGAAGAAGGAGGAGCTGACGAGGTTGAAGGTGAGGGTTGATGGTTGCAAAGCAAAAGGGCAATAAGCAGTTGCAAAACTACGTCTGTGGAGTCGAATGGTGCTCATAATGTATTCAGTGTTCTGAAGATTAGTTATTTTTCCAACGACCAAGATGAACTGAATCGTATACGCTTGCTAGTGGCCTTATGCTAAATGTGAAACGGCCAAGATACATGTTCATGCAATTGCGAATTTTCTTGTTGATTTTTGAGCTTTGTGATGTTTGAGTTGGCGATCCAAGCGGCGAATCCGTCTGGGACGCCCGATGGATGGGAGAACGTGGCCAAGTCGATTGGAGGAGAGAGGACTGCGGAGGAGTGCAAGAAGGTGAGGAGATGAAGTAAACAAATTTGGTACTTGGAAAGTTCACACGAGGAGTACGGATGTATTTTCTAGAATGAGTACAGTGCAACCATTCTTCCGAGAGATTACAAAAGTACCAACAATTTTTTTGGCAGTTTTGTATGCAGATTACCTGGGCAGGATTGAAAACATGAACTAGGTGTTGCCTTTGACAGTGAAGTGAAACAACAATTTCCAGAGTGCGATCGAGCGACTGAAGATGAAATTCGATGAGCCCGTCCTGGAGGAGTCGGAGGGAGAGGAGGAGAGAGGATGGAGTGGAGCAGAGAGCGGAGCTGCCAGTGAGGATGAGGACAGGAAGAAGAGGAGGGGAGCACGATTGGTCAGACTTTCATCTCTTGGTCAAGCTTTATAATACTAGCTCATCTAACCCAGGTTTGTAATGAGTTGAGGAAATAATGAGACAGTGCGCAACCATAAGCGGCTCAGTGAAGCGTGAATGAAATACGTGTTTCGAGGGATTTGTTTAGAGGTTTATGCCCGAGGAAACAACTAAATAAGAATGAGTTCATTGCAGGACGACGGGGCGCGCATCAAGGGCATCACGGCGAAGCCCGGCACGATCGCCCACGCACAGGAGTTGGAGCAGATGAAGAGGTAGAGAAACTGGAATGAGACTTGTTCGTTTTGAAGGAGAAATTCTTGGTTCATCGAGGTTTCTTGCACTATTGCATAGGGGTAGAGATGATCATAACTCCACTCGCACGTATTCTAGTTGATCAATTAAATCAAGTTCATTATTGCAGGGATCTGCTGATGGGCGGGAATCGTCAATCGCAGGACGATTTCTTCAAGAACACGAAGGCGCGGACGTCCGGAGTCGATGTGAGTGGCATTCTCATCTTGAGTTGATAGTGAAACTGGTAGGGTGCACGTTCCATGTGAGAATGATAGAGGGACCTGAACTGTGAAATAATATTGACAGAATGAGAACTGTGCCAACTATTGGTTATGCTACGATTCGTTGTGGCTTTGACTGTTCTTTGAAACGTGTATCAATTAGTGGTGCCAGATCAATTCCACTCAAGGTCCTTGGAAAAAAATGTTGAATGTCTCTCGGAATGAGTAGTATCAATGATACTGTATCATCTATTCGGTATTCGATTTACGATGTATTGAATCGCTCATTGCCAGGCGCTTCCGTCCGTGGCGGCCTTCGACCCGGACGATTCCCTTCTGGACGCACTCGAAGACGAGGACGTCGCGCCCGCCCCCAAGCAGAGGACCACCAAGACGGCTCAGATGGCTGCCGGTGGGTCTATGCTTTAGTTGTTGCTCAAATCAGAGGATAGGGCAAGTAATTGCTAAACATTGCGCATTTGTGGGCACTTTCGTTCATGTTTCAATTATAGCTTAACTGCTTGGAGTTATGAGATCAACTGATTCGCCACAGAGTGATTCGGAAAAAAAAATGTTTTGGAGAATTGAAAAGGAGAATTGATGAGCTAGCCACTGATAATCTCTCCTTCCAGCCCCCGCCCAGGATTGAGCAAGTAATTGCTAAACATTGCGTATT
>LS514501.1:192237-217696 GCA_900490845.1 Pristionchus japonicus
AAAAATGTTTTGGAGAATTGAAAAGGAGAATTGATGAGCTAGCCACTGATAATCTCTCCTTCCAGCCCCCGCCCAGGATTGAGCAAGTAATTGCTAAACATTGCGTATTTGTGGGCACTTTCGTTCATGTTTCAATTATAGCTTAACTGCTTGGAGTTATGAGATCAACTGATTCGCCACAGAGTGGTTCGGGAAAAAAATGTTTTGGAGAATTGATGAGGTAGCCACTAATAATCTCTCCTTCCAGCCCCCGCCACCCCTCGTCTGGCCGCCCTCTCCTCATTCGAAGACTCTCCGGGCGGATCATCGCAGAGAGACAGACGATCCTCCGCCAAGTTCATCCCCTCCCCGGTGGTGAACACCAATGATCTGTGAGTTGCTTGTCTTTCGCCCACTAGAAGTACAGTAAAAGTTCTACTAGTAAAACGGCTTACCACGAACAACTTATTCGAATTGACGTTATTGTCTTACAAATGGGAGAAATTAATCTGCAAATTTTATATTGCATCATTTTTTTTTCCAGAACCCGCTACGTACATCAGCTCTCTCGGACGAAGAACAACTTGAGTATGCTGAGCAGATCGGCCGTCGATCAGAGTAGAATGGTGAGTACGGTAGAGGTTGGAGTACGGTAGGATACGGTAGAGTACGGTAGTTCATCCTCCTCATCTTCAGATGCCTCCCCCAGCATTGCCTCGAGGGCGGTTAGCGGCGAAAGCAGCTGAAGCGATCGATAGAGGAGTCAATAAAGTGTTGAAGAATGGAAGGAGAAGAGCAGGCGTGAGTACTTGCAGCTTTAAATGTCAATTAATTTCTGATCTTTGATCTCTCTCCCTCTCCAGATGGACGACCTCGACGAAGACGATGAGAACAACGACGATATCCTGGCGGGAATCTGATTGACCCCGCCCCCTTCTGTAGTTTGCTAAGCCCCGTTCCCTTCCTCCCCTTCCATCCAAACACTAGATCTTTGCCTGTACCTATGCCCCGCTGCTGTGTAATAAATAACAACAACGATTCATAAAGTTGATATTTTCCCTTTTCGGCCAATTTTATCAACGAGTGTTTTAATGAGACCAGCTGCTTATTTGTTATGTAGTTCTTTCCTAACATTTTGGACTACTTTTTCGAAGTTTCTATGTTGTAATCCTGTTTGAATGTCTAATTTGTGAGGTAAACTGAAAGTTCTTAACAAGCCAGCCAAGTGTTTATTCAGGGATATCTTCTGGGGAAACATCGGGATTATTATAATACTAACCAGAAGGAAGGGTGGTGTACTGGGGTTACGGTAAAAGAGGGCGAGAGGTATCACAACCAAGGGAGAGCGACTATCCCGAATATTCACAGTACTTCTAGGACAACACAAAGAGTAAGACACAGCAGTTCACACGGTACGAATAAATAGAAGAGAAAGGAGGAGGGAGATAAGTGAATAGGATTGTACAAAGGATCGGGGTGTAGGGCAAAGTGCATATTCGGAGGAGTTAGATCTATCGAGGAGCACATGCTAGAATGTTATTCGGTCAGTGTAAAGCGACTTCGGTAGAGTTATTGCATACACAGGCTACGGTACGGTAGAAGATTATGCGGCTAGATGATACAATCAAAACTAGTACGAGATCAGGGACGAATAGTGGAAGAGGAATCTTGGTGAATACAACAAAAGACAGACGGGTTACGGTAGATTGAGTCTTGAGGGGAGAGAATGACAGAGGACTGGTGTGGAACATCTCGAATTTTCGATTGATATAGGGTGCAGTGGGGAAAGATCGGTTATCGATTGAGTGAGGGAATAAATACGCGAATGACAAGGCACCTTACACACCGGATGGGGATTGTGACCGAGGGGAGGGCGGAGATACCGTACGCTCTCACTACCGTAATCAGAGGGGGAGGCGGCTGGAAGGGGAGAAGAAGACGGGACTGGGAATGGGGAAGGGAACACAGACAGGGATGACATGAGATGGGAGAGAGAGACCGGCCTAGGCATCGAATATTAGAGAGAAGAGAAGAGGGGACGAGACACTAAGAGATGGCTTCCATTCCGTAGTCTATCGAAGAGGGAGGACGAAAATGATAGTGCCATTTCACACTCTCTCGAACCCGTTTAGCGAGAGATTACTGCGCGAAATGACGGGACCATTTTCGGAACCCTCAACGATAGAGATGAGAAGGGTCAACGAGGGTACAACAGACGGAGTGTTTCGTGTTGGGAGTGAGATTCTTCCCTTCTCAGGATATTGCAAGTGAATGGGGATGAATACTGTAGGAATGGAGGCAGGGAGGAAGGGAGACAAAGTGACTAGAAGATACAAAACGAAATAATAATGAAAAACGCATTGGATACTAACTGAGCAACTATGATACAAAACTACAGTATAATAAGTGAAATGTGTGTAGTGCAAATACAAAACAACAAAAACTACTGTATATGGCTTCTGTATTGGTTGATTGTGGAGCACGGTGTGACTACCGTATGCTTATCTCGTCTAGAGTCGTGGTGGGAGACCAGTCAGGGAAGGGAGAGGAAGAGATAAAGGGTGGGAGATATGTGAGGGGAGAAGTGGGATGGAGCGGGGGAAAGGGGATCAGGGAAGATCCAATTGCACAAAATGACATGGCGAGTGTCGATTTGGCGGGTAAGTGAAACGGGAGAGAAGGAGGAAGGCCATCGGAGAGGATGGAGCAAGGAATGATTAGGAGAGAAAGAAGAACGGGATACAGGGACTAGAGGCAATGTGGCTGGGGAAGGATCTCTCTGGGGTGAGAGATGAATCAAGAGGAGCTCAAAATTCGGGCGACGTCGTTTCTTCACTTCAAACACTCTCTACAATCCGAATTTCGAGCTCAACTCAAGGGGCGATTATTAGGGGTTAGGGAAAGGGGGCGGGATGAAGGGCGCGGAGCCTAGACAGACTCATGGCCATCCTCACAGCTCCTTCTGCTGTCTACTCGGACGACGAGAGGAGCACTCTCGTGATCGATGGTCGAAGGAGCGGTGGCCACCGAGTGGGAGGAGGGAGAGGAGGACTGACGACGGATGAGGGGAGGAATGGTGGACGTCGATCTGCAATGGGGAAGGGTGATTATTATTTTCGCCCGCTGCCCCTATATCATCACTGTATCTGGTTTGCACTTTAGATACATGGATTTCGTGAAACCAACATCTGCATGGAACATTCTATACATTCACAAATAGAGATTCAAATTTTTCTCAATCATACTTCTTGGTTTGATGAAGTCTCCTTTAGAAAAATTTTGGCACATTTCTGACTAGCTTTCTCCCTTTTCGTTCACCCATTGCTGCCATTGCTGTGGGTGGTCATCTGGGTCGTCGCGGGGGAGATGGCAGCAGCCACTCTCCCGTACGTGGGAGGGGGCGCACGAGAGGACGCCTTCGAGGAGGGAGCTGTGGCCATGAGGATGAGAGAACGGGGAGAGGATGTCTACAAGAGGGATGCATGAAGAAGCTTTTCTTCTTTTGAATGTGAGACTGAACTTGCCCTATCTAGCGTCAAAATTAGGCGACCGGAACGTATCAATTCAGCATGAAGCGTGAAAAATTTTGTTCCATTACACTCAATACCAAATCGGAAAACAATGACTTCAAAAACGAAAGAACTCAGAAGATTAGGATTCAGAGAAGAAGAGCGTCAACTCTACTAACCGATTCGACTCTTCCCTCCTCCGATCCCTGTCCTCCCTCTGCCGCTCCGTTCGTGAGCGACGCCCGGTCTGCAATTCGTCCATCATCAATCGGACCCATCGCACTCCTACCGTACCCCTATCAGACCAACCGTACTACCGTACTCACCATTCTGCTCCATGTATCTCCTCAGATACGTATCCGGTCCCCAGAAGGTGAGCATCACTGGCAGGAAGACCAGTCCGTGGAGGGTGCCGATCGGGAGGAGACCCAGGTAGAAGTCGAAGTAGTACGTCTGCAACAATCAGGGGTGTGGCCGGTTGGACTACCGTAATCTACGGAAATCGATAATCAAAAGGAATATAGTAGATCTGGGACCTTGAAGATCTGGGACTGCGCATTGTACAGGACGATGAGACCGAGGAACTTTGTGAAGATGATGCCCGAGAACACCTACAACGGATTTTCATGAAGGCCTTGAAACCTTGAAAAACAAGTCCTCGATCCCTCCCTTCCCCCAACTTACCGTACTGCCCACATTGACGAGAGCATCGGTTGCCCTCCCAATCCTGTCCACTCTGCCCGAGTTGGCGTACGCGAAGCAGAGATGCGCGAAGAACTCGAGATCGATTCCGAGCGACTGCAAGAAAAACCATTGCTGTTTATTCTCCGAACGATACTAGAAAACTCCTGCTCAAACTCCAAACATGACACGAAAAATGCTCGTATTTTCTGTCTTACTCACATTATTGAAGTAGAATATTGCAAAAGATGCTCACCATTGCCAGATTGACTATAGTCAGGGCATTCAACTCGATCCCTCTGCACACCATGTACCCGATGAGGAGGAGAGTGGCCGAGAGCGTGTTCAGAGCGACGATGAGCGCCGTCGTGGGAGAAACTGCAATACATCAATCTGTCTCTTTCCTCTCCTATCTACAACCCGGCGTTCCTAGCGCACAATATCTTACAAAGCATTAGAGACGGTAGAGATCAAAGATCACTCACCAGTAGTCAGGGTCAGTCCGATGAATGCAATTCCTGCGGAGAGGGCCAGCTGGGAGGAGGTCGAGAAGGCGATGTACTGCAATGAGAACCATATTTTTATTGCACTATACTTATTGCTTAGTTTATTGCACTACTCTTCAGAAACTAACTTCTCTCGCCCACCCTGCTACTAGTGCAACACCTGAACCGCGAACACACCAGGCACTGGCCGTATTGAACATGCACACATAATTCCCATTGTTACTAACTTCTTCTACCAATTCTGCTTTTCCCCAGATTTCACTAGTATGAAGAGTCTTAATTGAAGAATGCTACTTACCAAGTACTGGTCGTAGTACAGATAGTAGAAGGAGTAGGGGAAGATCTGCAATTGGATGGGTTTATTACTCTCTTTCTCTCTCTTCATCCTAACTCGATCATATTCTCTCTCTCTTCGCCCCGGTATCTCTAACCCGGCGTGTCTAGAGACCATCCTCACCTGAACATCCTTGTATCCATTCTCGTCGAGAACCTTCTTGAACTCATCGCAGACCATGCGCGCGAGCCGGAGACCGTCGATGAAATCAGACGAGTTTCTGGAAATTTCATATTTTGATTACATCATTTCGTCATCCTTAAGTAAACCCATTCGCCTCACTCTTCACATCCTGTATGCATTACCCCTCGCATTTGCAAGCCCATTATTTGCTGCTTTGAACCAAACTTAAAGTCTTTGATGCAATACATAAAGTCAACCGTAATCACAACGAAAAAAGTTCGGGCACGCACCACATGTGCCGTTATTATTGCTTGCAGGTTAGTAAATGCAGAGCAGAACAGACAGACAGGCAGACAGACCTACTAACACAGACTAACATGCGCCCAGACGGGCAAGGGAAAGAGTACCCACGACGGGCTAACACGGGGAGACCAGCTCCCCGACCTCGGCGGGGCATCGAACCTACGTGGGTCAGACTAACTTGCAAATGCGTTACCCACTGCGCCACCGAGGCAATGAGTGAAGCTGGCTAGATGGGCTGATAAACAACGCGAACTGTATGCAAATCGTCTCTCGAGCCGAAGTCAGCGAGGTCACTCTCTCCAATTTGCATACTCTCTCGCACTGTCTAACCACCGAGGGAAATATGCAAAATGGAAGACTGTGTGCTCGGTCTGATCAGTAGGGACGTCTGTTCGCGCGGGTAGATTACAACAGCTTGCCACATCACCCTCTCTAGCTCCCTCGCTCCCTTGCCTCGGTGGTGTAGGGGTAGGGCGTTGGCTGGTCCATGCCTGACTCCGTTGGTTCGAACCCACCGAGGTCGGGGAGCTGGTCTCCTCGCTTCTCCCCGTCTGGGTCGACTAAGATCGCATCTGCGGGCTCTCCCGTTCTGGGACCCCAACTGGAGCTAGTCTCCTTTCACCGCCCGTCGGGGCTCGCAACGCATGCACTCATCAACTGCCTCAAATACTCAGACTGTCCAAAAGGCCAATCAATTCCCCGCGGGAAGACACAAGTACGGCACACTCGGTTGGTGCCCAATTTTTTTCACTACTCTACAGACTCAGAGTATTCCCTCCCTTACATGCGCTGTTTCACTGTTCGCTCATAGCGGTCGAAGTTCAACTCTTTTCTCCTTCCCTTCCTCCTTCCCCTCACCTGAACGTGCGATGGAAGCTCCTCAGATAGAAGGCCTTGACGCCTCCGTCCTTCGTGAAGGAGATCGCTTCGCGATGCGCCATCCCGCCGCTGCAATCGATACGTTGATCTACCGTACTATCCTTGCAGTTTGTCTCCCCTCCTCTCATCCATCGATACCTTCACTACCGTACCCTACCGTACCCCTCCCCTCACCTCATTCCGCAGTCCATGGTCGGGAGGAGGGTCGTGAAGTGAGCCAGGTCCGTCGTCATCGTGCGGTATGGCTGCAGTAATCAGTGGTGAGTCAGACCTCCAGTCCCTGCTCTCGAACCCGGCGCGTCTAGCGCGCACTCTTTCCTCAAGACTCCTGTCTACCCTAATACTCCAAATCACTCACATCTTCGCCGGACGCGAGACACGACGTGCAGGTGCTGTTCGCCGGGCCTGCAATCAGTTCGGCTTGCATTTATTATTTTACACAACGACTGTGGAGTCTATCGCCGCATGCAATCTGACTCTCTTTTAGTCACACACTGACACTGCAATGTGTCGAGTGGAATCTTCACAGAAATTCACCATTTTTTTCTTTAACAACCAAAGCGATTCCACACCACATTGCGGTTGTCTCATAACTAGAATGCGTCGTGAATCCTCTCACCTCCCCACAGATCGACGTTCTCTATCGAGCAGTAATCTCCTGTCCTCCTGTCCTTCATGCAGCACGATCGCTGACTCGACGAGACCGATCGGAACTTTCTGCAATCGAGGAATTAGTTTTCTATTTAGAAATATTAAATTCATTGAGCTTTAAAGAGCGGCAGTGACTATGACTCCTCCTTGCAGCCACACATCACCTGTGTGCAAATACATGCGAGTTCAACGAGATGAGAAATCACGTTTTTCTATTTTTCTTAACAAAGAAATTGATACTACATTCTAAAGAACGCCCGTGACTATTACTACCTCCTGCCACCCGAAACCCACCTGTGGCCAAATGCAAAGAAATCTCAACACACACCTGTAGTCATCAAGCCAGTTCATTGCCGGCTGCGAGATGAGGTCACTGCAATTGATGAGATTACTTCTCCTTTCTCATCACTATCTCTCCTTTTCATAGACACTGATTATCTTCAGAAACCGGGAAACCATGTATCAGAATGCCCTCAAATCTCTCAAACTCCTCACGTCTTGGTCACTTTTACAGCCTCGGCGATCAGATTGCCGAGCGAGTTCTTCGCGCAGTCCGCGCGCGTGCAGAATCTGACAGATCAATCGGTTACTCATCTAATTTCAACCCTTGATTGAGCGATCTCCTACTAAAGTTGCGTGTTTTTCATGAAAGGCGTCCAAACTGGGATGAACATAGCTCGAAATCAATCGACGGTCGACTCACAATTCGACGAATCGGTTGTCCGTCACATCGAGTTTCTTCCCACTGCCCGAATGGACGATGAAGTGGACGGGCATCGAGGTGGCCAGAGTGTCGGGAAGGGCAGCCATGAACTTGTGCACGTACGAATCCTGACGGGGAATATGGGATTAGTGAAATGACATTGCCACCAGGCGAAACATCCTTGTCCATATCCTAGGTTCTAATTCCAGTCAAACCCCAAACATCTTAGTTTCAAAGGTCACATGAAGATCGAGAGACATACCAACGGTACACTCATCTTCTCATCCAATCCAATCGGCAGCTGAGGAATGAAGACGATGGCGACCGAGATGAGGAGGAATTGAAGGCAGATCTGCAAGAAGGGAAGATTGAGCTGAATCCATGATCAAATCGTTCGTGTGATAGACCACTGTGGTCGGGCAGTGATATTGGGTACGAAAAGTTTTTTCTTTATGCAAAAGCTTGATCGACGTTTTAATCCCTCATTGTTCACGTTTCGAGTACTCAATATGAGCAAAGCTGAATACGAACTTCGATAAGTGCGCGACTCGCTGGCTAGCAATAAAAAAAACGTCAAAGCTGCAAAATTGGAATAGCGTTTCATTGTCACATGGCCGGTTTGTGCCATACGCACGCATAGCTGAGCGCCGTTTTCCTTGAGGACATTCAAGGTGGCGGCAACCCGTTCACATGCGCGAATTTTTGGAAATTTTGAGCGATGACCCGTAGTTTTTAAGTAGAAATGATCCAAAATCACTAGAAAAAAGTGGGTCGCCCGTTCATTTGAAACTATTTTTTAACGCGGCAACCCGTTCTTCAAAGTCGAAAATTTCTCAAGGAGGTCCTTCGCTCACGTATGTACGCACGTTGTATGAATATGCCAGACTGTTATTTGCAATTGGAACCATTCACCGTGTCGCAACAAAAACCAATAACTCCATTCACTCGAGGCAAGAATCATCCGTACATGTTTCACGCTATATGCATAACTATGTCCCACTGCGCAATTCAGCATAGATGCAATCTCATAAAGACAACTCACGGCAAAGTATCGTCCGTTGTTGGTGAACAGCATGGGCGCGTAGTACTTCTCGATCAGATGGGGCATCCAGCCACGAGACGAACGAACCTGCAATCGATTTACGTCGCACACAATTCCAGACATCCATGTTCAGCACTTTACGGTTTCACAAATCCATATAATCCTATTGTAAGAGTGGGTCAGGAAGCACAGCCATACTGCAAAAAATCAGGCACCAACCGATTGTGCCGTACGATAAATACCCGGCCGGGGGTTTCATTAATTCATTCACATTATAAGTATGCATTCGATGGGAGGACGGCAGTTGCACATGCGAGCCCCGACGGGCATTGAAAGGAGACTAGCTCCAGTTGGGGTCCTAGATAGGAGAGCCCAGTGAGAGACACTTGTCGACCCAGACGGGGAGAAGCGAGGAGACCAGCTCCCCGACCTCGGTGGGTTCGAACCAACGGAGTCAGGCATGGACCAGCCAACGCCCTACCCCTACACCACCGAGGCAAGGATGAGAGGGAGCTAGAGGTGCTCATGTGGCATGACCTACGCACGTTCCCAATCACCTATATCGACTAGGGCAAGTACGCGCGCCGCCCTATATCAATCAGAAACCTCCCTTCAACAAGTGAGCAGCATATCACCAATCTACCCATTATATCGCTCTGCCTAACCAACGTTTCAGCTTTAGCCCAATCTCATCACCATTGTGGATCGTCGATTTCCCCTTTTCACTCCTACCCCAATCACAGAACGTGCAGATGAAAGAGACAGACCAATCCCCCTCCCCCCCCTCACCTCATCGAATATCCACCGTGCCCTCCTTCTGATCTCCCTCTTGTCCTTGGGCACGCAGTCGACGGGCGAGCAGATGCCAGACGACGACGTCTGAAGAGGAGAGAGGGATTGATATTGTAAGAACCATTCGTAGCCCATCTCATCACGAGTTAACCTATAATAGTTATGAAAGCGTCTGTATGGAGGAGGTATGGAATTGTTGTTAAAAAAGAGGAAGGATAAAATCAGAATTGGGAACATTTCGGACTTTCAAAGCATCATCTCAACCAGAAATCACCATGCGACAAAAGTTTGACCGAAAAGAGATTTGTTGTTGGTGGCTAAAGAGATTTACAATCAGTTCGATGTGAATCTCTTAGTCACCAACACCACAAGCAAACGTTTGGACTTTCATAGTACCAGGTCGGCACGAAATCACCAAGTGTCAAAAATGGCGTTTTCGTACAGAACCAGCCAAATTTAGCATTAGAGTAGATAAGACACCCGACAATCGTCCTTCTTCACATTCCTCAATTTTTCGCTATTCTTGACCAGTCAGAAAGAGCGAACTCTTTGCTTTTTCGCCCTTCCTGTTCATCGATTAATCTCAAATCTTGAACTAACCGCGGAGAACTTCATGGCCATGAAGAAGAACGGGACGAAGATCATGAGAGTGAAGAAGAAGTTGACGAGAACTCCCGCCGAGGCGTAGAACGAGAACACCTTGAGGACGGGAGCAGACGAGAGACCCACTGGAAGAGAGTATGGATTAAGGTATCGATGATTGGAGGAGAGTAGGGGTACGGTAAGCAGCGAAGGCAGGGGGATAATGGGGGGAGTTCCCGGGAAGCAACCAAACTCACCAGGATTTGTGCAATCGGCCGCCGATACTTACAAGAGAGGTATTTATCAGTGATTTGGCTCCACTTTTTCATTTACAACGAAGAGCCAATTACAAAATTTTAATTTTAATAAATAAACTCACGCGATAGGAAGCAACAGCACTCGGTGAATGCAGTGCAGAACATGGAGGGAAGGACTCGCTGACACGTCTGAGTGAGCACCTCGCGACGGATCACTGCAATGGAAAGAAGTACTTTTGACCATTCGATGACACACAAAATCCCCACTAGTCTCGAAATGAATACAATTCAGTGCCAAAATAAAGTAGGTTGTGCTGTATTAAATATTTCCATTGTATTGGACTGTTTTTTACAGACTCGAGTATGAACGTTTCCGGAAACCGAAAGTCAATCGGTAAAAAGATCATTCAACTCACGATCCTCGACCATGGCGATCTCTTCCGCTCTCCTCTCATCGAGACTCTTCTGACTTCCTCTTTCGTCGCTCTCATCCTCACTCATCTCTCCCTCTCCCTTACTGATCAACGACGAATCGATCGGGGGAAGGGCTGTGATCTGCTTCGAGATCAGGGCTGCAATGCAAGAATTGCTACCTGCCCATGCCATGAACCGAAACCTATGACTCGTTGCATCCCACATCTAGCGGCACAATCACGTATCAAGGCCAGTCGACCGATTTGTGCTGCACGCGGTTTGTATAAAAATGCAAGGCGTATCTGAGCAATTGTTTTCACAGACGGTAGGCTAACCAAAATCAATAATTATGAAAAAGCTTCAAAAAATGCCAATCGGTGTGTCGATGCCACATGGTCAGTTCAAGTTACACATCCCTTACAATAACATGACAGATGAGCGTGTTCAATGTGTAGTACCAACCATATCGCAACAAAATAATTATTTCTCAATCTACCGTACCTGCCAACCAATATACCGTATCCCCCTACCGTACTCACCAGCCTCCAACTGCTTCCTCTCATGCATCTTCCTCTGGTAGGTCTTGACGAAGTAGAAGACGTTGTTCACTCCGATGGCACACAGAAGGAACGGCTGCACCTCCAGACACATCAACGTCGCGTGCACGTTGATCATACCGTAGACCGCTGAAAGGAGGATTATGGTAGGAATATGCCTATCGAGAACTGAGCTACGATATGGTGTGAAAACTGACCGATAACGAAGCACACGGAAGCGGTGATCGTGATGGAGACCATGACACCCGGGAAGATCTGATAATGACATTTTTAAAATTTATTTTGAAGGCTGTTAATTTTTTTCGAAGTCGAGAGCAGATCCCATCGTCTCTACACAACATCCACATATTTTCACCACTCATTGCAACCCCAATAGTCCACCATAGATAAACATTCTTTCACTCCTCTACCACCTGATCCTCCTTATGTCGATAAGAAGTCCATCTACCGTATCCCTCATCCACAGTACCTGATGCATGACGGTATGCCACACGAATCCCTTCCTATTGGCGACGGAGAACTGAGAGAGGCCGAAGATGATGTAGATGGCCATGAGGGCGTAGCCAATGGCCACGATGCGCACGTCCGAGTGGGCAGCCGCGTTGATCTCGTCCTGATTGAGGGATTGATAATCTAATTAAAAATTTTCCTAGATGTAATTGTCTCGCTTGACATATGAGAAATGCATGAAACTAAAAGGCTGTGTTTATCTGTTAATTTGTGTGAGATTTGGGTTACATTGTTAGAATAATTTAGAGCATCGCAAGTAGTTCTCAATAATCACGGAGACATTGCGATAGAAAAATTAATCAGCGCTTGTTCTGCACTTATTTCATGTTTCACCAAGACAATATGATTTCAAGTTCTGACTTCCACCAATCAATCCTTATTATTTTGGATTTATAATTTTAACATTCCATGGAAAATTTACTGTTTCATGCAACGCGCGAAACTCGGATCCCATCAGTTTCTGAACTGAACCCTCACCTGGATGGACACTTGCGTGATAAAGTTGACCTCCACGTACTCGTTCGAGTACTTCTTCAGCAGATCGATCACTCTGCAATGCGATCGGTAATCAATCGAGCATCCCTTTGCCTACAGTAATCAATCGATAATCTCGTCTACTACCGCAATGCCCCATCACTTACGCCTTCTCCCATATCTCGGCCTTCTCTTTCTTGGCCGCATCCAATCCAATCGTGATCACATACGCATTCGAGTAGTGGGCGATCTTCGCCACCTCCGAGAGGTTGTTGTCTGTAGTGGTTTGGATGAGTACTGGATAAATACGTACTGGTCAACTCTTGGCATATGTTTGGAGATCTCAAGTCATATTTTTCAACCATGAATTTCCTGGAAATTCTCCGTTTTCTTCACAATTTATTGAGCTTCTTCCTACGCCTCTGTTTCTCAATATCAGATAGCCTCTTCTCCTCCACTCACCATCTACAATATTCCATCCTCCAAACACGAGATTGCCCGGAATGGGAGCTCCGCCCATCTGCGAACCACACTGCAGCGAGAGATACGCGGACATGGCGATCGGCACTCTGAGAGATCAAAGATCAATTAGGATACTGAGCAAAATTATTTAAAAAAATTAGCTATGCAAAATAATTGACACACTGACTCGATGCACTTGAGTATATGGGGGAGTATTCCAGTCCCTCTCTCCATCTCCCATGCTTGGTTCTGTCTGTCCTCGAAGTTGGGCTCGCTCTTGTTCAGTTTTACTGCAATGATTGCATCATCACTACTCCATCCCCCCTCTTCTCACCCTCGATGGGATGTCTCTTCGTGCGGCTGCGATGCTGCTCGCCGTGCGATGTAGTCACTTCTCTGGAAAGGGCGAGAGTATTCAGCATCAGACAGCTGTTATCTCCTTTTCGAATGCTGTCGAAACCGGAGACCACAACGACAGATTTGGACAACTATCACATAGCCATTCCCCTCACCTCTTCCTTCTTCTCTTCTTCATATCATCGAAGGTATCGTCGTCTTGACCATCAAACGGATCCGAAGTCGTGGTGACGTCTTCGTTCCTGCAATCTCCTCCCTCATCGAGGCCATTATCGCATCTTGAGATGCAGCATTTGGCAATTCACGCAGCAGTTACAGCAAAAAGCATCGGAACCTCCCTGCTTTTGATCCGCTTCTCTATCTTTCTACTGATCGTAAGGTGAGCAATGAATGATTCAGTGGCACGGGACACAAGTCCAAACTTCGAAACTCGTAACTCACTTGACAGGCTTCGTCCCATTGGGGAAGGCCTTGGCGAAGACCTCGAGCATGATCTTCGATGACTCCGAGAAGTCCGTCTTCTTCTGCAATTAGTTAAAACATAATTAATTAATTAATAAAACCACAATACCTTCTCGACGGTCATCTCTCCCTGCTCCTTGGCCTTCTCCCTCTCTTCTCTCTCCTTCTTCCTCTTCGTCTTCATCAATTCCTCCCTAATCCGATCCAACTCCGGGACACACGCTCGCTCAGCGCACGCCACCACCGTCTGGTTGTTCTGCAATTAAGTCAGCAATTGTTTCAATAATCTTTCCGAAACCCGAATGTACTGTTACAAATACCCTAAAGGACATTATCGACAGAATCTATAATTCTCGAAATTTCAGCATAGTGTAAATTGTTTAAGTATTTTTTAAGGCTCTGATATTACCTCCTTATCCAAATGTGCCTATCTACCGTAACACTCCAGTCCCCTGATTACCGTACCCCCATACCGTACCTGGACATACGACATGGGGGAGATGAAGAAGCAGTGCTCGTCCACCATCTTGTAGCACACGTCGGAGAGGCCCAGTGTCTGCATTGAATGAATTACTTTTCATTCCTCTTCACTTTTCTCGTGCATCTTTACAGTCAGGAGAAACTACAACTCATCATGTGTACTTTAGCACATCATGAAGCATGAACATAATACAGTTTTGGTTTCATCAGGTCATAATAATCACTTCTCACTCACCACTTCGTCGCCCGATTTCAGCTTTCCGGTCCCTTTCAGATTGATCAATTCCTTTGTCAGCTCGAAT
Organism: Pristionchus japonicus; assembly: GCA_900490845.1. Taxonomy (NCBI): domain Eukaryota; kingdom Metazoa; phylum Nematoda; class Chromadorea; order Rhabditida; family Neodiplogasteridae; genus Pristionchus; species Pristionchus japonicus. Next base: position 206,597 of record LS514501.1, read on the forward strand.
GCCTGCAAATTTTCCATTTGTTTCCCTTTCACTTCCCTTCCATTTTACTACTGTTTATCAACTCAAATATTCACGCATCACACTACCTATTGTTTAGCCTAGCAATTCCGATACCATCCTATATGAAGAGAGTGTAAGAACTGACCTGCTGCATGACAAAGTGGTGGAAGATGGGTCCGTAGTTCTTCGTTCCGTACTGATACGGCTTCGTGTACGAGAGGATCGGCCGGATGATCACTTGCGTGTACCGCGGATTCGCGCTGCAATTGTTACAGTTATGCATCTCGTTAGTAACGATAATATGCTGGGCTAGTAACTAAAATATGAGAGGTATGATGAAACGAGTCGTTAGTAACGACTCGTTACATCATACCTCTCATATTCTAGTTACTAGCCCAACATATTATCACAACCTCGATTACGATGAGTGCAGAGAAAGAGAAAATGTAATCATACTTCTAGTCAATTTTTATACTAAATAGTGCAAACCCAGAAGTGAAAAACGAATAGACAAGAGGAATCGAAGGTCCTCACCCGAAGTACTCCTCGAACTTGCTCTTCTCGATCCTCGTCCTACTATCAGTCTGCGTCCACACATCCACGGGGTCCACGATTAGCTGCTGCATCGGGATCCCGATCACACAAACGATAACGACGATCTGGAAGCATTCTTTCTGATTGAAACTGTTGGTGTTGATTTTGAATAAGAGTGACTGTTGATCAAAGCATGTGGAATCAATCGGTGAATTTTAGCTACAAAAATACGATAAAGGAAAAGAAGAAACTGAAGTCAAACTCACCAAGGTGGTAATCGAGCAGATCCAGAAGGGGTGATTCGCCACCAACTGCAATCGATTGCATTACCATATCTCGCATGGATACCGTATCCACAAGATTATCGATCGCTCACCTTCGCGTACCACTGGGCTCCCGCTCGTTGCACGTTGTCCAGATAGTCGCGTGCGCCCCAGTACGTACCCGCGAATTTGACGCGTTGCTGCTGCAAATTGTTGATTCCTCCATTGAACACTCCAGCTGTATCTCCCATTCAATCGGAGCTCTAATTCAGCCATGCGACTTCTCGCTCCATCACTCCTTCATCATCTCTACCTTGGTCCCGTCTCCACTCCTCTTCCGGCTGTCCCATATGAAGCAGAAGAGAATGAGGAAAGCTGCAGCGAAGAAGAACACGATGAATAGGATACTGTAACGATTATCGATTAGCTCCTTTATCACCTCGATGTAACACCGTAGTGCCATCTATCCTACAATTCTGAGAAGTACTATTCTGTCTGTATTTTCTCTTTTCACAAATGATTGATTAATTCGAGTTGTAGCGGCTCTATTTCGGTTTCACGTAAGGAATATTTCCACTCACACTGCAATATACGGGTATCCGTAGATTCCGCTCTTCTTCACGATCAGATTCCGATGGAGGATCGTCCAGAACGAGGCGCCCTCCGTCACCTGACCAATCGATAATTGATTCTACCGTAGCCCCACACAACTACCGTACCTCAATATCTCCCGACACTGCATCCGTCTTGTTCTTCCCGCTCTCGGGGATCTTCACTTCCGTCTGAAACGGGTAATTTATTGGTTCAAAGCCCGCACAAGAAAATAACACCAAATAAGTCGATCGCAACTCGCACGAACCTGTTCTCCATTTCCCTTCCTCTCAATCCACTGCTGCTCGAATCCCTTGAGGAACGGAGAAGTCGGTGCGCAAGCCTGAGATTACGTAAATCAATATCTACCGTATCGTCAGTTCATAACTACCGTACCCCTTGGCAGTCGGAACAGGAGCACGCTCTGCACTCGGTCGTTGTCTCTTCGCACCGCTGGAGGGGCGAATCGGAGGAGAGCGGTCTGTAGCCGCCCTCGAGCAGACCCTCGTTCCTGAATCTCGTGCCCTGCAAGTGGAGGATGCGAGACCCATTAAGTGCTTGTGAATAGCAGTTTTTTTCTGTTCGTAAGGGGGTCCAACCTTCGTGGGGTGATTGGGCGTGTACAGAGCTAAGAGAATAAGAAAATAACTCACATCGTCAACGTGGAATCTGATCTCGGCCGGTTGCATCGTTCGCATTCGAGGAGTGCCGAGGTCTTTGAGGCACGACTGAAACACGATATCGTTAAAGCACTAAATCATCAGGGAAATCTTGAATTAATCGATACTGCTGCCATAATCAGCTTAATCACTAAGAATCGATAAACTACCGTACCATCAAGCATTTATCTGATAATTCATCCTGGAAGCAGTCAGTGGGCATGTCACAGATCAGCGCCAGCGATTTCGTCGTTTCCATGTGCACCTTAAACAATCAATAGCTCATACAAAAACAATCAAACAAATCATTACAAACAATCTTTAATGATTATTTAAATCAATAATATTCAACTCTCGGCTCACTTTGAGGCAGGACTGGAAGATGGACTTGACGTAGTTGTTGTCGACGAAGAAATCGACTTGTGTGATCGCCAGCTCCTTCTCCTCGTTATTGTTGTAGTCGATCTGGAATCGGCACGAATCAGTCTTGCTCTTCAGCAGAAATCTTCTAATTACCACACTTTGGAGCGAATACAACCAAGGCCAAGGACAGACATAAGAATGAACGAACAGTCTTGATCAATGTTTCAAAAGAGGATTGAATGCCCATCTACTCACCTTCAGGGCGTTGACTCCCTCGATGGACACGTCTCCGTCCGAGTGATTACTCTTGAAGATGTTCACGAAGTCCGCCTGTCGGGGAGAGCACGTGTACTGGCACCTGCATATTGATCTTTGATCTTTCAGTATCCACTCATCAACAATCGTCGCTCACTGTTGTCAGGCAACATCTGGGTCTCCCAAAAAGGTTAAAATTCAGGGAAATATAACGAACCATAGATGCATAAAGTTCTGGAAGCAGACTTGGCAGTTCCCGATCACTTGCTGCGCCTGCAATGGATTCCTTCATTTTCTAGCATCACAAATGTAGGATAAATCAAATTTCTAAACTCTGCGTTGTGATACCAATCCTTAGAAACGTGAATTCAACGACAGTGATCAATAAAATGAGTTGTACCTTCTCAAAGTTCGAAAAAAGCGCGTCCGCGTTTTCATCGTCGCAGCACAGCGCCTCGTTTGCTGCAAATTTTAATTATTTAAAATAATTCAAACTTATTACAATGTTTTTTCTCAGTTCCCCATGATAACCTCTCATCTCTGATCCCTCCTATTCACCCCCAGTTCACTCCAAACGGGGAATTCAACTTTCCCCCTCTTCCCTTCCTGCTGTATTCAGAGCGGATTATCGATATGTAGAGTAGAGTCAGATGGGGCGAGTAGAGAGTAGGCAGAGTACACCAAAACACTCGGCTAAACACTGATCGAAACATATACTGCAGGACGGAAGGCAGATGGGAAAACAGAGATACATTGGCACTACTTCAGTATCTGAACACCCTTTGATTTCCAGTGCATTATCCGTCCCATTCCCTGTATTATATTTAGCCCGAAGATTCCATAAATCAGAAAAAGCAAACTCACGATTGAACATGGGACAGTACTCTGCCAGTTTCTTCTTCAGCTCCCTTCCCTTGAGCGGGGCGGGCACTGCGGGGCCAGAGCACGGGATAATCATGCGGGACTGCAGGCCCGTTTTCACCTGAATCCATAATTTCTTTTCCATCAATCTTAACAATCATCCGCATATTTTTCTGTCCAAAATTGCTACACTTTAGTATCCCTCCTAAGTTGTGAACTGACATGAATTGTGAGAGAAACATGAAACCAGTCAGTTGGATATCAAACACTCCTCACCTCTCCGCACACGCCCCTCATGGCGCAGGTCTCCTCCGGTCTCCTCTCCCTCGTCTCTCCATTCACTCCTCCCGCCATCAACATCAACACTGCCAGGAGAACCAGCATCCTCCGTCCGTTGCCGATCGTGAAGATGCTCTTCGTCGTGGAAGAGGGAGGAGGGCGGTCTACAATTGGAACAAGTCATTCAGTCTCTCTCCCTGGTACCATTCCCTCCCGGTCCGTTGATGTTTCGATCACTACCGAAAGTCTGCCATTTCCCCTCCTGGCACTACACTGTTGGTCTGTTGCTCTCTATAGATCACTACCAAAAGTCGGTCCTCCTGGCACTACTATTCCTAGCTAGAGACCACGCAGAACGAAGAGAGTCTCGTCGAAAGAAGCAGAGCTACCGTTGGTCTGGTGATCTCTGCCTGTGGTCACTTCGTGTGCTTCCCTTCCTCCGTTTCTTTGCTCATTCTCTACCCTTCTGTCATTCATCCCCTCCCCCTCTACTTCTCCTTCCTCTTTCGGTCTCCAGAGGAATCAGAGGAAGGGAATGTGCACTTTCGCAGCTGCGCCAACTACAATTCATAACAATGTTTCGCGATGACAAAAAAGGGCCAGTCTTCTGTAGTCTGTCTGTATCCAATGTAGACCCTAACGAGACAGAATGCGGTCAACAAGAACTAATGGGAACAGTCCTTGTTCCCACTCCCTTTCAGGGCACATTTCCCCATGAGTTCCCTTCTGTCCTCTCTGGGAGAACGAACGATGGTCGGTGATTCAATGAGGTGGTGAGATACTCACCACAATGGGAAGGAAAATGAACTAGGGCTCTCTCATGCTCTCTCGTCGGTTAGAAGATCCTAGAGAGTGTGTGAAATGAGGAGCCAGATCTTTACTTAAAAGTGGAATGGGGTGATGGAGGGGATGGAAGAGAGAAGCTAAAAGGATGGACGTCCCCTCTCAATCTCATTACTCTTCCTCCTTCAGTCTAGTCGACCACTTCATCGGTTTCTCTTCTTTTAGAGAATGAGAGGAGCCTCTCGAATCGACTCGAGTACCAGAACACAACAACAGAGAAGAGACCACTCCTTCTTCCTCTTTCTGATTCGATTGTTGATGTTGCATCTCATCTCTCCCAGTCATAAATTCTGACTCAGCGAACACACAAACTCGCAAATAGTACACCACACGCTGGGGTACGGTATACGCACAAATGTCACATTCCCGCCAGATTCGGCTCATTTTAGCACGGGGAAAGCTGGTGAAAGATGGAGCAAGAGTCAGCCAGCCAGATTTCCTATCCCATATCTGCACACATTCTCCACTACGCTCCCTTCACATATTTCAGAATGGGGTCTCCCTCCTTTCCTTCCTAGCAACGGAGTGGCCATTCTGATTTACAATCTCCCTCTACTTCTTCTCTCTTTCACTCTAATCACGGGGCTCGAAAGCACCTGCACTTTATCCCTCGAAACATTACTACTTTTGCCCTTTCCTCTCACTTCACCTGCTTCAAAATCTCGAAAGGTCTCGAAGTGGAGGGATCTTTGAGCTCTTCCACTAAAAATGCACAAACGTAAAGCATATACCAAACTTTCGATCGGTTTGCACGGTTCTCTGTCCCTCTCTTATGATTCAATGGGCCCATCTTCTCTTCCTGTCATAGTTCACACTGACTCATCCCCCAAACCGATAAGAAAAGTTCAGGAAAACGATGCGATCGCATCAGATCGGATCATCCTTCTCGCATTCCTATGCGATGACTAGACACTGACTATTCACTTCTGATTACTCCTTAACTATGCTACTGATAAGGTGATAATGATAGCAAGACAGAGACAAGAGATCAATGAAACACGAGAGAAATGGGGGCGAAAGGAGTGGGATCTCTCCTCTTTTGAGAAGCTCCTCTTCCTCAACCCTCCCATTTATCCCCATGGTACACTTGTTTCTGGCTACGTCAGAGAGAGAATCGCTAATCACTACCTTCTCCTACATATTTTCCTCCGTCGTCATTCCAATTCGAGTTAATCGGATCCCCTCCTCCTCTCTCTTCTAGACAGAACTTCTGCTCATTTCATCACGAATTTGGAGTAGACTTCGCATGGCGAAATCGTAAAAAACGAGGAGAGACAGAGATGATCCATCTTCTGGTCCCTTCTGGGTATGAATGGGTAGAGAAAGGCCTTTCGCCGTTGAGATTGGCAACTAACGGGAGAAACGAGAAGTTAGAGACAAGAGGTTTGTTGACAAGGAACCAGAGTTGGCCTGTCACAGATCATGCTACACTCATAAACTATTAGAGATCAACAATGTTCTTACTTCGTGGCATAAACAAGGCTCGAAAGCACTGAGTTCGAAAAACGCCTTTTTATCCTAAACAATCCCTAATCGTTCTATCCAGTCGTAGATCATGCGAAATCAAGTGACGATTCCACGTAGCAATATCAATTCTCCGGTAATCATTCGTAATCACTGACTAACTTCTCCTTCCCACGTGCCACCTTAACTCCTTCTCCGAGTTTCTCTCCAACATCTCTAGTCTGATTACCCCTTCTCTCCCTCCTTTCTCCCCTTCCAAAACAACATCTCTCGTGACTGATTCCTTCTGAGAACGAGTCCCATTTGGGATAGAAGGAGGGGAGATCTCTCCATCTACAGTACCCATAAATATTCTAATATGTCGGAACCTCTTCGGATGCTGACCACGCTCAAAATACAAATGGGAAATGGGGCCATCGGAGATAGAAACAAAGCAAAGAACAAATCAGAGTGGTTCCAGTGCCCAAACAAATTCCTGAATCTGATCAGCATATTCATCTATCATTTCACTTCCACTGTATACATTTTCTCTACACAATTCGCTCACAAATCACCATTTATCATACCCTTCTAGCCCCAAACTTCATGTTTCATGAATGAAATAAAAGATGGACTCACTTGTGGTTGCCCCTCCACTGCATGTCTGCATGCTCGACTCAATCTTCTTCGTCTCTTCGTCCTGTCGAGTCGAGATGAGCAGAAGATGCGCTCCACGCTTATTGTCGCATCTTTAATCATCAATTAATTAATTAGTTAAATAACTAATTAAACATCAGATCAACGCTCCTAGATAAGGCTGCGTTCTGCAGTAAAAGAGCCATTTAAAAATGAGTTTAAATCAGAATGAACCCGTCTCAAACAGAGTTCACGTAAGAAAGGGGAACGTCTGTCTGCGAGAGGGTGGAGGATACTCAATCACGGAAAAAGAGAAGATGAAAAGAAGAAGAAGAGGAGGAGAGGGAGGAGGGGATGCGTCATCCATGGTGACACTCGGGTGGAGGAAGTGGAGAGAGGGCGGGAAGAGGGGGAAGAGAGGGGAGGGAGAAGGCGGATCGAGGAGGGGGATACAGAAGGAGAGTTCAGAGAGAGAATGACGAGTGGAGAGAGGGTTCGCAAAATAAATAGTTTGCCGTCGGAAGGAAGAGAAGGAAGGAGCGAAATGGGAAGCGATCAGTCAATTCGCGTGGAATTCGTGGAATGAGAAGATGAGAAGGAAGGGAGAAGCAGAGGAGGAATGACCTTTACGATTCTGATCACGAGACTTCTTCGTGATCAGTGAGGAATTGATTGACAGACATGGTTGAATATGCACTACTGATAGCTTTGGTAGACGAATCTTTACCTACAGGCTTGATCCTTGGATACTAATAAGTAAAACACGATCGAAGCGCACGCTTCTATTCACATCTCTCGTGATCGAGCGAAAGAAGTCTGCCATTCATTCGACGGATCGGGGCAAACAATTGGAAAAAAAGAGCAATCAAATTGAAATGCAAACAGATGATGATAAAGTTCCTTATCACCACTTCTTCCAGCCTTCTTCTCGTCATTCAAAAGAGAGAATGAAACCAGCCGAGGGGAATCAGAGATCGTGATGGAAAAACAATCAAATTCGTGAGGTGCGAACACGAGAATCCTGATTCTTTCAAAAAACGAGAGAACCCGAGGAACGAGCAAGTTTATCACTTGACTAGACAGGCGGTAAACTTTACTGATTGTAATGGGTAAATAAAGGAGTGATAGCGCGATAAACGCTAAGCTCCTTCCAGTTCCAATGGAAAAGTTCGCAGAAAAGGTGTCAAAGTGTATTTAACGTGACGCGATTTCTCGTGTGTACTAAGCGAAAGAAGCGCGATAAAGAAGGAGAAATCGGGGTACGGAAAGGAAGGAGAAGGGGTGAAATTTGGGGTGAGAAAAGAGAGGGAGAACGGTGTCCCAGTATGGATAGACACTCGCAAGGTCGAGGAACTCGAGAGATCTCTATTCAAGGAAGGAGGAGGAGCGATGAGATACCACCATGATAAGGAGATAAGAGACTGGTATAGTACAGAAGACGATGGAAGACAGTTAGAGAAGAAGGCAGCACGCGAAAAGGGCAGACTAGTGTGAAGTCGCGCAATGGAGAAGAGAGAAGATGCGAGAGCGACAGAGAAAGCAGAGAGTCCCGAGGCGAGTCTCCCTCTGTGTTCTCTGCCCCCCCAAAGGGAAGGGAAGAAGGAGGAGAAAGGAGGGCGAAGAGAGAGACAACATGTAGATGGATAGATGGAGTAGGAGCGGATCAAGTAGTTATTCGCCCCTCCCATCAAGACCATTCATTCACTACCCATTCATGGCTCTCACTTGGCATAAATCCGCACGCGCTCTCGTCTTGGGGGAATGTGTTGCAAGCAAATAGATATGCACTATTGGCAGAGATCAAGATGGATCATGAACGCGAGACGATCGAGAATCGAGAGCAGGAAAAGGAAGTGCAAGATTCGAGAGGAGGGAGGTAAAGCTGAGGCAAAGAGCATGAACGGATCTCGGATGAACGATCAAACTACGCGCAAATAATTCAGTAATGCAAATGAGCTTCAAAAACAGACGAAGAAAAATCGATAAACAATAATGAAAAGTTTGAGGAAAAATCTTACAGTATCCCTGTCATGTCGCATTGGAGCTGCGACCAGGTCGGGATCATGATCCTGAAATCGATTTTTTTCTATTGATTAGGCAAATTTGTTTAAATTACCTGTTCTCTTGAGTTCCTGAGATCTCAAGTGCCGATTCCCGAGTTGGTCGATTGCCTGCAAATGTTTTCATTTCGAAAGATCATTGTTTTGGATCTACCGATTTGAAATCCACAGTGAATTCTCTTTAGAAAGTGTAATCAGTTTCAATTGAATAGATAGGGAATCTTTCTCAGAAGACATCACAATTAGTCATTCAAGACAGAGCGTAGGGGAAACTAGTCAGCAGTGGGATACATCATGGATCACATTGTTTAGTATCTATCTAGCTCTTACCTATCCAGGGTTACTGTAGTCCTGGGCTACTGTTGAACATGATAGACGTCGATCAATTCGTGATCTTCACAATTATCCTTCCATTGAGTACACACCCGTGAAATTCGTCCCCCCTCTACTGCTACAGTAACCTTCTTTTTTCACAAGACTTTATTCTAATCTAGCGAATCCTGCTCCGATTAGACACGAACCTTTCTGTCCGACGTTGACCAGTGCTGATCCAAGCCTGAGTTTCCTGAAACAATCTAAGTTGAGAGAGAATGGAAAGAGAAGGGGAAGAGAGTCAAAAGAGTCGGCAGTCCACGACATGGCCTGGTCATCTAAATGAGGAGAAGATGGCCCATTCCTCGATTTTATACCTGGCTCCGCCCCTGATCGTGAGAATATTAATTGGGGCGGAGCTTATTTGAGAATTGGAGGCGGAGTCGGACCGCCCCTTCCTTGATCGATATTCTAGAGCAACTGATTGGGAGATGAAGCGAGAGATGATTCATACGGTATTCACTGGCGTATTGATTCAAACAATAGAGAAGCCTCAAAGCATCACAGTCACATTGAAGATCTCAGAATCTACTCAGTGAGAATTCATTAGTATGAAACAAGTTGGCATCTTATTGTGAAAGTTCTGAACAGTGAGAACACAAGAGAAAATTCACACGGTCCTCACCATCTTTTAGTCATCTTTTTACAGTCACAACAAGGTATTTCAATAATAACGAAAACATATTAGAGTGTTCTCTGAGACAATCTGAACAATAGCATAAATCGTTTATTCAGCCGTTTAGGCTTTCCTCCATTCCTCATCTCATTCATCTGTCATGGTTTCGTACCGAGTGGTTCTTTCCTCTCTTCTTCTCTCCATTCTGATCGAAGATGCAACATGTATCTCGTAAGTGGCCTACCCCTTCAATTCCTTTCTACCGTAATCCTTTTCCTACGAACGCAATCTTCTTTCCAGGATCAGTGATCAGATACAGAAGCTCATCAAAGGGGATCTCGGTGTATGGGTGAGATACCGTACTCCTCTACCGTAAATTCATCTTCCTTTTCTCAGATACAATCAGTAACAATCGGATGGGGTGTCCTAACCATTCTTTGGCTGATCGGATTTCTCATTATGTGGCTTCGTTGGGTTCGACTACAGGTACTGAATACAGTACTCTAATCGATTACCATAGTCAACAGGAGGAGTACAACGCCAGTCTCCTATACCTCGCTCCACTTGGTTAGTCACTCAGATGACCTACCAAGTATATTGATTGATTTGAGTGAAACAAGTGATAGACAAGCCGTTATTCGATGAAAAGGAACAAATTAAAGTAAAGAAAGCAGAAGAGGTTACAAATCTGTGCTTCTTTTTGGTTTAAAAATTAATCAAAATCAGGAATTCGCATCGGAGAAAGAATTCAAAAAACGAATGAAGGATCTTCCACCCAAGGTTCGAAATTGATGATTCTGCTCAACTGATTTGAACTCTTTTTTTCAGCCTCTTAAGAATCACCAAGACCAATATTGGAGAAGAATCATGCAGGCTGTTAGGTTGGTCTTTGATCTCTCTTCTACTAATAAAAGTATCAATAGGGAGGAACAAAATCGAGGCGAAGGAGATGTGAAAATCAAGAGGAAAGAGCTGAGAGACAAATTCAAGTCTCCACTCGATAACAAATTGGTCAAATGCTACACTGTAAAGGACGAGAAGAAAGAATAATCAGGACCAAGATGATATCGTAACCAGTCAGTCTAATGTATCAGTCACATCGCGGTCCAAGGAGATAAAGTTTATTCTTTTAAAAATGTAACATTGTAACATAACAACAACAATTCTATTCAACATCATACTCCTATATAAAGCAGAGGTGTCTGTGCGTCCGTGTGACCACCAATTGCGAAATAAACGTAAACAAGTTTCGTAACACGCGCGCCTCTCCTCAGGATTGCGAAATATTGCGAAACTCAGGATTGCGAAATATTGCGAAATAGGTG
>LS514501.1:221719-239359 GCA_900490845.1 Pristionchus japonicus
GTGCCACCTCAAGTTGGAATCAAGCTCGTTTTGAGGGATCCCAAGTTGCCCCCAGGCTTGATTCCAACTTGGGGGCGACCCAACTCTCTCCATTTCCCATACTCTCTCGTTCTGTCTTTTTCTCTAACTCTCTCGCTCGATTACCCAAGTTGGAATCAAGTACCGTAGTTCGGTTTCTCAAGTTGGAATCAACTTGGAAAAGAGCAAGACAGTGCGAGATAGTATGTGGAATGAAGAGACCAGGTTCCCCAAGTTGCCTCCAGGCTTGATTCCAACTTGAGGCGGCACACCAGAGTTGCTTTCTGGTCCAAACTCTACTGAAACAGAAAACTTAAGAATCTCCTCCTACCTGAATACATTCTCAAACTGCCTTCTGCATTGTTCCATCCAATTCACTGAATCGACACTTTCAAAACCCTTATCTTTCCGATTCACAAGATATCTCTCCGGAACCAAACTGGTGACTCATTACAACGACTCATCTCTAAGTGGAACCTTATCAACCTTTATCGATACCTAGAATCAACAATGGACTTAACTGAAAGCATAACAAGGAACACGATTTATAAAGCCATGGAACAGTGCAACGTAACAAAATGGGAGAAACAACAAGTGAACATCAACGATGACGTCATCGATGGACGGAAAGATCAAAGATCACTCCTCAGACGGGTCCACTCTCGTCCATCGCTTCCTCTTTGGCTTCGGTCTTCACCTTCGGAGGTACCTGAACGAATTTATTTAGACGTTCGAAGACCCAAGGCTAGATCGAAGATGATCTTCACTGTCTAACCACCTTTCAATCTCACTCAAAAAAGAAAGAGGGAGAGTTTCGAGAGTAGAAGAGTGGTTAGAAACCGAAGAAATGCAGTTCATCAACAACGTCAAACCCCCACCTCTTCAATCTGGATAAAGAATTCGGGAACGGAGAGCAGTCTGGAGAGGGCTGCTTGCTGTGAGAGAGTGCGAGATGGAATCTGAAATCAGGATGACGTCATAATTAGTCATTCACATGTCAAAATTATCAAAAGCCGGAATGGAAGTGACGTCATCAAGTTTCAACGTCGTTTGAAACCGGTATGCTATTTTTCACAAGTTGTTTTCATCATTTTAGGTGTTTCTCGATCTTTCGTGGAAGTGACGTCATCACTAGCCAACCACTTGCACAACTCCCCCTCAATCGCACGTCAAGATTGCACAATGTAGTTCGGAGCTTCTCGCTGACTCATCCCTTCCTCCCGTCAGTCCATAACCCACCTACCCCTCTTAAGAGCTTGCCCAATCAGCTAATCTTCCTATCTGTTCTCTCTCATAATCACTCTTCCACCCCATTCATCAACAGTTTCAATCCCTATTCTCTTCTCTTCTCTCTATTTTCATCTCTCATTTCGCATTCTCAATCACATTTCAATGCAAAGGGCGACTTCCTTTTCCATTCCGCATCTTCGCTCGTCTGGTCTCTTCTCTTTCTCCCTCTTCTCTTTTTACTCGTCAATCGATCGAGTGAGTCTCCCCCTGATCTACCCTCTCTCCATTATCGATTGACCCCTCAGGTGAACTCTGGCCTGTGATCTACCCTCTCCTTCTTTGTTCCATCCATCTACCAGGTATCTTTCTTTCTTTATCCCCTGTCTCCTTTCTTGGTCACACGCAACAGCTGTCTCCCCTATCCAATCAGCCCGCGGGAATCAGGATGCAAATCCCCCTCCAAGCCCATTACCCGTTCGCACGCGTAACCCCCCGATTTCCGAACCAATCATGCGCTCTTATCGGATAGCTTCGTATTGTTTCTGGAACCTTCCATCTCTCATGTTTACCACTTACACCCTCTAGTGATTTCATCATCACCACGTAGGTCTAGACGGAGGGTAGTCGTAAATCACGAGGTGTGGTCGTGCGCTTCCGATCGCCTCCCTATAAAAGTCTCCTGGCCTCCCCTCCCCTTCTCATTCATCCCCCATCCGCCATTGGCCAACTCGTGACTTCACTGTCCTATTTACCATCTCCCTTCTACCCTCCGTTCTCATTTCACAACAGTCTTGTGACCCTATCCGTCGCTTTCATCAGACTCTCTCCCCTCCCCTTCTAGCTCCTTCGCTATTTCCCCATTTGCATACGCGTTCTGACCCGTCTCGTCGTCTGCCTCCGCTCTCTCTCTCTCTCTCTGATCTACCCCGGGGCTTTCATACCTAATTTCGTCTTTATTCGCATATTTTCGTAACCGCATTATGCAAATGCATTTCAGTCCTTCAATTTTCCCGTCTCTTCTCTTCTATTATCATGTCTCGATTCGTCGCAATGTTCCACAAGCTGGCGGCCGATGCTGAGAACGCGCCTCCCGTATGTTTTCATCTCCTATACTCTTCTTGAAGCTCAAAAAACAGCTTGAACTAGACTTAGCCACCTGACGGTCCTATCTACTTAGCGAAACACGATGAAACGTGAGCGGAACGGGTTTTCTGGCTATACAATCGATCGATACTCGGGTAGATCAAGGACAACTTTGCATTTTTCCTAGTATGAGGCATGACAATCAATAGATACTCTCTGGTAGACCATTCTTTACCCCCATTTGGTCAAAAACACGTTGAAACATGAAAAAATACGGAGTTTCTTGCGACAAAATCGATATACTGGTAGATCAAGCCCCTCCTTTCAGTCGCCGTCCGACATTACTGTCTCGTCTCGTGTTCTCCTCCACGAGCGTCGTCGTTCCTTCCCCTCTTCCTCCTCTAAAGATCACTCGGATATCCTCAGAAAGAACCTCCTGAGGAAGAAGATCATCCAGCGAGCCAATCACATCGTCAGTTGATTTTCTTTCATTTCTCAACCGATTGTATCACAAATTCATCGAATCAACGTACCTTCTACTCATCGTTGCTATACGTTTCCCAAAACCTCACTAATTAGTCTCTATGACTTTCCTTACCATCCTAATATCATTAGATGGACCTCGACCGTCTCTCGTCCTCCTCCTGGTCTCTCCCCGTTCCTCTTCCCTTCTGTCTCGATGGATCCAGTGGAGGAGTCAAGACGAGCCAGATCGATGATGAACAGTACGTTCTCATCTCCTAATCAATGTTCTGACCCACTGGACTACCGTAACCGTCCCCTCCTTCAGATCGATCGCAGCGAACAACGAGGCTCTGGATCAGCTGTTCGGTGACATCTTCTGCTGTCCCTCGTCCCTTCCCTCTCTTCGTCCTTTGGATGGAGGAGACGCCGATCTCTTCTGCTCTAAGCAGGCCAAGATCAGGAAGGTCGACGGCAATCAGGTTAGACCCTTTTTCATACTATATCTCTTTTCGAATAATGCGTAGAACAAGCTCTAGGATCCCACAAGTTCGTACAGTATCACGATACCCCTTTGAAGTGCAGTAGATACAGTAACAAAATCGATAATTGCAGTCCTTCTCTCACCACTGGGACTCGCAGCTCTTCCTGCCCGTCTACTGAGAGACTACTGTAACCCCCTAGAGTACTGTAGCTCATCCCCCATGTTCCATTTCCCATCCGGTATCCACTGTATCTCACCCGCTTGTTTCATTCCTGTGAGCTTTCCTTCGGTTACCTTGATCTACCCTTAGAGTATCGATCGATTGTCTAGCCCTGTATACTCTGTCCTTGTACCGGTGTTCTCCATCCACATTTCATTGTGTTTCTGTTTCTCTCTCCATCGTTTTTCTCCACAAGTGATCTCACATCACTCTCCCATTTCCACATTGTATTACCGTCTTCTCTCACTAGTCCTTTTCTCGCCACGAGCATCAAATATAATATCCATCTAAAAAGAGATAAAAACATTAACAAGTCAACCATGGACCAGGCGTCTTGTTATACATACTTCTGACATCACAACTTCTGAAAGATCTGAAAGATCAACGATTAGCCTCATCCTCACCTCTTCTTTACTCGTAACTGCGATCGCTCCTCTCAGAGTTCTTTTGGCCTCGGCTCGGAGCAGAATCTCACGAGGAAAGTCTGAATCGATTGTCAGTTATCGATTCACTACCGTATTCCTCTCGAACTGACCACTCAGATGAGGTTTGGCCTTTCCACTCTTGACTCCGTAGAGAACGAGCAGATTCATCGCATCCACCGGCGCACGAATGTCCATGATCTGTGCATACATCAATGAAGCTCCGACTTGATGGGAGAAACATGGATCAGTCAATACATGTTCAATGGTAATAACCGACGGATTACACAAGAACCAGTTCCTTATTTGATTAATCAGATAAAAATCCTCACATCAGTAGCTCCACTGGAGAAGAAAGCCTTCTTTCCCTTGGTCGTCGCGAGGAGGGAGCGACCATTCGACAGCACCTCAATAAGCTTTCATTCAATCTCCCTCCATTCTCTTCTCTTGTGTGCACTTCCAAGTAGGATCCAAAGGAGGTTCGGAGCTTCATTCTAACTTGAAATCCCCTCTGACCTGTCTCCTCGTACTCGAGTCCTTGAGTGCCTCCCCGTAGCAGAACTCGAACCCGATTCCTGAACGGACAACGTCAGAATCGGGAACAGAGTGTTTTAATTAATTAATTAATTAAACTAATTACCCTCATCGGCCACTTGCTGCACCTGCTTCGACTTGCCGCCACCGTGCAGCCAGTGCACCTGAAAGAGATCAATGATTTACCAATCAATAATCATGCCTACCGGCTCCCCTCTCTTCCTAACTGGATAGATATAACGCAATCGATATTCCAGCTACCGTATCTCTACCGTACCTTGCCAGCACACTGATCGAAGGTGATAATATCGAAGAATTCCGTCTTGCGAGTGAGAGTGGTGAAGATCTGCTCGTTGTCGGGTCTGCAAAATGCACGCGTTTATTTCCAAACCATCCGTTTGAAACCGTTTCGTAGCTCGAATCCTGGTTTTGATGAAAGTCTTTATCTTTTAGGCCATTCCTCCTTTATCATATTTAAGATTCCATTATTTCGTTTTTTTAAAACCCTCCATTTGAACCCGTTTCGAAACTCGAATTCTCGTTTAGACTAGTCTTTAACCTTTAGGCTATTCCTCATTTTTTCATTTTGAGATACCATTATTGAACAGTTCATCAATCTACCATGCCCTTTCTCTTGTCGACCCTCTTCCTCTCCTTCCTCCCTCTCTCCTACTGTATCTCTTCGTGCCCCTCCGTGTCAGTCAAAATCAACCGACACTGCCTGTCCCCGAGAAAAATTCCCACGAATAGGCCTGATCAAAGTGGGAAACTCCACTTCTCCTTCTCTGTCCCCCAGCGTATTCCCACCCATCTACCTTATTGAGGTGAGAATTCGACCCTCGAACTCACCTCGACTAGAGGCTACCGTATTCAATTCAAGAAAAGTAGAAAGGGGGGATCTAGCAATATTAATTAACATTAATGAACGTACCTGATAGCAACCAGATCGTATTTCTTGAGTTGAGGAGAGTGGAAGAACTGATGGACATATGAAGTATCCGCCAGAGTGACCGTCAATCGACTGGAAAGACGAGTAATACACGAAAAAAACTCGATAAGCTTCTCCTTTGCAATATACTGAGCGAGTTACAGTACCATAGCATAGTTACAGGATTCACTAATCTTCTAAAGATTGATTTGTAAAGGAAGTACCTGTACTGTCTGAATCTCTTGCCTGCACTCGTCAATGCAGTCAACTGTAGCGCCTTCTCATCGACAAGGAATGGATCGGGGATGGGAGCGGCCTCCGAGGCACGACCGTTACCTGATCAAATTATCAATCTAGTTAACACTTATATTAATTAACTAATGCAATGTACGTGATTATTGAAGTTACAGTTGTACCGATACGTATAAGGTTTTAGAGCTAGTTTATTTAAATAATATATACAATTATAAATGAAACTATTGCTCACCCTTTCCCTTCTTCTTCGCTTTCTTTGGCTGCGGCTCGAAATCCTCGTCTTGCTGGAAAGACCAATTAGAAACATCACACAAACCCCGATAATCACCGTTTCACGAACATCACAAAGGACGAACGTGGATCACAATCGTGATTCCTCATCGACAATTTCGGATAGCAAGTAAATCACCTCAGTATTCGACTGGAACAGATCCCCAATGTCGATATTGATGACTACCGAGTCGTAGCCCATTCGGACTGCCCTGAATCGATTGATTGACCCTAAACATTTGTCTATTCTCACTCAAACCTCTTCACGAGAGCGGTCGTTCTCTCTGCGTTGCCAGAGTGTCGTAGATTCATCTCGGCATACTCAAATGAGCGGCATGAGGGAGTGAGAAGGGTCGTACCTGCAGTGAATTGCATGATGAAACTCAGTTTACTCGATGTATATTCGTAGATTTCGGTTTCTCTATCGTTTAGCTCGACAGCTGAGTCAGAATGGCATCATTTCAAACCATTAAACCAAAGTTTGCGCACCTTCTTTTCTTATTTCATGTTTAATTAGCTAAAGTAACAATCAAAAACAGTGATTTCCTATATAACTCGAGAAAACAGGCTCACCACACTCAGTCGTGATTCCTTCCTTCTTGCTGCACGAGGCTGCATCTGCTGCAGACTCAGTCATTACTGAAACAACGCGATTTAGCGAAAAGTGAGCGAGGAAGATGGAAAGTAAAGAGGACGGTGCACACTGTTTTAAACGATTCACTCTTTGTATTAGCCTACGGACGGTGTAACTGAACCGCTTAGCAATAATAAGAACACCAAATCAATATACTAATTAGTACTATTTAGCTAAAAGTTGTTGAAACTAAATTTTTGAGTTTGGGTGACCATGCGGTCAGACTTATAAACTTTTCAGGAAACAATTTTGTTTTCGTTTGTATTGTTTTTATATTTATTTGTGCAAAATATAAATAACATGAAATGTTTTCAAAAAATTCAATTGCCCAACGCATGAAAATCGTCATATTTCAACTCCCTTTCTCCTCCTTCAACACAGATATCTCGCACGGTCACATCACCACATACTCATCTCTCCCTCTCCGGCTCCTTTCCAACTTGTCGTGGAAGAATCACTTTATTCGCATTATGCTTGAATCACAACCAATTATGCTAGGGAATGTACGGGTAAGAGTAATCTCGTATGAATTCAAAGGGTAAGTCTCTAGATCTGGAATGTTGTGAAATACTGTGAACCTCTATAAAACAATAACCAATCATACTAAAACAGGGTACGAGGATCAAAGATCAGAGAAGAGATGGGGGAGGCTCTACTGATGAGCAGGGAGCAGCTTGGATCTGCAGTCTCCGAATCCGATGCGTGTTCCATCAGCAGCCAGACAGTAGCCAATCATGTTCACCTGAAAAGAAGCCATAAATTGCTTTGTTCTTCCATCTACTCCATCCCTGACATTTTCATTTTCTATCCCACTTTCAGTACAAGGTAACGGACGAAGTGATACAATTGATTGTGAGGGTAAATGATGATAGTTTCAGGTGAGGGTGGAACTGATACAGAAGCAAGAATCTCCCACCTCATCTCCATCCTGGATGAACTTCCTGGTCACTTCCGTCTCTCCCAACTTCACCGTTCTCGTTCCCTTCCAGCTGAGTTCCAGCATCGAACCGTACTCGCCCTGCAGAGAAAATAGATATCGATCGATGACGGTACGGTAGAGAGATGAAAGATCAATCAATATCTCACCTCCGTGGGTCCCGAGACGGTTCCGGATCCGAGCAGATCTCCGGGACGCATGATGCAGCCGTTGGACTGTAGAGTATCGATTATCAAATAACAAACATCCTACTCGCTAACTAAATTTTCGACATTTATGTGAGCAAAATCAAATAATTTGACCAGAACTCGATCGATAAATCAATAAACCTACAGCATGGTGCACCAATTGCTGCTTGAGAGTCCAGTAGAGATGGCGGAAGTTCGTCTTGCACACGAGATGATCGCGAGCGTCGCCCTCGGGCTTGATCGAGACCTGATGAGATACGGTAAGTATACGGTAGAGGAGGGAGTATCGATTGATGAGAGAGATAATCGCAATGAAAAATAGATCAACCTCGAGATTGAGGTTGAGCGTGTAGGGATCCGAGTGCTTGAGGTAGGGTAGAGGAGCGGGGTCCTGCAACGATCAGATCAATCCATATCTACCGTATCCTACAGTACCTGCTCCATGTTCTCGACGAAGTGGGGACGGAGTGCCTCCATGGAGACCACCCAGCACGAGATCGTCGTTCCGAATGACTTGCCGAGGAAGGGACCGAGAGGCACGTACTCCCACTTCTGGATGTCACGCGCTGAAAAACGTTACGGTAGGGGAGGGTACGGTATTTCGTATAGATGCTGTAGATACAGCACTCACCACTCCAATCATTCATCACCACCATTCCGAAGATGTGCTCCTCTGCCTTCTCGATAGGGATCGGCTCGCCTGAGATTGAGAAGTTATTTCGAATTCGAATATGAGTAGATTGTGAAGAGTCTTATGCAGAACATCGATTCCGGATGAATGATGCATGAAGGTAAGAAGAAGAATCAACTTACCACTGGCATTGGGCTTTCCTCCAACGAAGAATGCCATCTCCAACTCAAAGTCGATGAGACGAGACACTCCCCAGGTAGGGGCCTCGGCTGAATAACACGCTTGTTTTGTTTTTGTTGTTATTGTTATTATTAGTTGTTGTTTTCCTCATCAAAAAATCACAACATCTCACCTCCATCAGCCATCAGCTGTCCCTGGGGTCTTCGCACGGGCTGACCCGAGGGGAAAACGGTCGAGGCACGGCCGTGGTATCCGACCGGCAGCCACTTCCTGCAAATGGCCAATGAAAACAACAACAATAGGAACGAAAACAGCAACAAGATAAGATCCCCCACCAGTTCGGCTGGAGAGCATTGTCCTTTCCTCTGAACATGATTCCGACATTAGTTGCGTGGTAGATGGAGGAGTAGAAGTCAGTGTAGTCTCCGATCTCAGCAGGGAGATGCATCACTGCGTCGGACTGACGGACGAAGGCACGCTTGCGGAGATCCTGCGAGAGATTTACTTTATTAATTGAGAAGTGATCATCGTTGAGAGAAACTAAAGAGTATGGAGAACAAGCGGCAATATCAGTGTTAGAAGAATTGGAAGAGATGTCATCACAAACCTCATCATCCCTGAGATCGGGACAATCGGCCTGCAGCAGCTGCTGCACTCTTCCTCGCAGCTCCAGCCAGGCTGCACGGGGCAGACCCATGATTGAGTTGAGGGTCTCCTGAACAATATGCCTTAAAAGGGTTTGTGAGGTGCAAAAGGATAGGGTCACAGGAAGGAAAAGAGAATGTGCGGCTCAACATGAACGATTCACTTGTATGAGAAGTGAAACGCTGTCTGAAGATCGCAGCTTACTTTCCCTTGCCTCAGACCAGGTGCAAACTATCGAAAGTAGGCACCCCGGCTTAATATACAAGGGTGGCAATAGAGTGTGAGGGAGCGGGGATCGAACCAGGGTCTTGCGCGTCCAAGGGAAACGCGCTAACCACTAGGCCAAGAGAGAGATTTCCGTTCAACACACAAGCACACAACTAGGGTGAGAGTCGATGGAGGGGCGATCATTGAGACTCTCTTTCGATGCTAGAGATCAAAGATCACCTTCTTGAGAGCCTCATGGTTGGGAGCGAGCTGAGGTCCAGTGAAGAGATGGGTGACCTCACTCAGATCAAGAATCTGATTGCCAATCGCAACTCCGATGCGCTTGCGGTTCTGAAATATCAATTTTAAAACCGTTGCATTGCGATGACGCAACATCATCACGCACGACACTGAACGTACCTAATTTCTGATTTTTGAGGTATCTAGAATGAAGAAAGTGAGTGAAGTTTTGCTTGAGTAAATTTGGTTGGACTCACAGTATTCTTCGTAGAGAACACTCCGTAGGGACAGTTGGCAAGAGGGAAGTCGGAGTGGGCAGGGATCTCGATGAAGGAGACCATGCTGAATGGGGGAAGAGAGAGGATTGATTAGGATGAAAGCTGAAGGAAGATGAAGATATCCAATCGGTCGGGAACCGATAATGGCAATCGATTCAACGACAATCGAGAATTGAAGCGAAACCTTTATACAAGACTGAACAAATGAGAGAGATCTAAGAATGTTGCGAGATGTATGAAAACTAGAGATCATTTAGGGTACTACACGGGTTTTGCTATGGAATGACTAGAACAACCAAAAAGGGGTGAAACCAAAGAAGTCAAGAGGGTGATAAATAGAAAAGCTTCACTGTGTGTCCAGTCCAGCGTCGGCTGCAGTCCTTGCCCAGTCAACTGAATTAGAACGAATATTTGCTTACGCAACCCATCTAACTGGGTATTCATTAGCAGAAAACTATAATGAATGGCAAAATTGCTTCTCATTTCAAGCCAATTTCGATTCAAGTCGACTCACCAGGCGGGACTCTCAACCTGTGAATGACGAGTGTATCACTCGACAGGAGGAAGAGCGTATCCTCAGTGGAGACGAACCCGAGTATCTCATCGTCTACCTGGAGAATCAATTAATAATCAACAGTAACCGACGTTCACAGTAGTCTATCGAATTTTCTAGAAGGATAACAAACCTCTTCGTCTCTCGGGCTCTTGCGCATGGTGACAACCTGCATGGGACAATGGTGATCCTCCGGGTGATCGTCCCTAGCAGCAACCTCCTTGTATTGGTTGATCTCTGCAATGGAGATGATTCAGCCAACCTTATATTGGGCGATCTTCTTGGTCGCGTCACTCACCAACC
The DNA here is from genome assembly GCA_900490845.1 of Pristionchus japonicus. NCBI lineage: Eukaryota > Metazoa > Nematoda > Chromadorea > Rhabditida > Neodiplogasteridae > Pristionchus > Pristionchus japonicus. The sequence goes on from LS514501.1 coordinate 232,422, forward strand.
TCTCACGTTCCAACACTATCTCACCCTCCAAACACCAGACTAGCTGCACAGACTAGAGACTACTCTACTTTCTAGCTTGTGTTTCACTCCACCCTACATACTATAAAAGGAGAGATGGCTCGAGTATAAATATACAAAGTGAGAGGGCTCTAACGAACCTCCATGCGTCTCTGCATTGGTCTGCCAATATGCGAATGCAGTCTCTCTGAAGTCTACGACCACTCCGTAGCCTCCATGGGGAGAGACTCCAGTGTAGCGTCGATTAGGCTTGCCTTGCTGGAAAGAATCGAATAATCAACGATGGAGATGCACCTGTTTGCATCGCTAGTTCAGTAAAAAGGATGCATAGGAGGAGATCAATGGGAAAGTAGACATAGTAGAGTTGCAGAGCGAAGCAATAAAAAGAGGAGTTGACAACAGTTTCGAGAACGCCCCTCTCCCTCTCTGCTCTCTCCCGTAAAAGCCGTATCTCTCGCTCTGTACCTCCTTTTTCGTTGTCATTGCAACTTTCCTTCCCTTCTCTCTACTCTATCCCATCTCTCTCTCACTCGCCTGTTCGCAATCAAAAATCGAAACTCGTTCTCTCTCGTGTGCAGACTCAAGTAACTGTACAACTTCTCTCTAATTTTGGCGCACTCACTCGCCCTCTTTCACAGGCTAAAACCACGTTTTTGAAGAGAGCCAGACAATTTCTAGGTACCAAGAGAGATTGGGAAAAGAGCCGGTACAACAACAGGGTTCAAGGGAAATTGTCTTGCTGTCTACCAACGAACCTGCACATATCCCCAGATCTTGATGTTCTGTATGTGACGAGGCGGGAAGATCTGTAATTGTTGATTTTCTTTGTTCCCTTGTTATCAAAAGTCATCATGTCGCGGGCTAGGGACATGCTTTGGTGAAGTAACAAAAAAATATAGGAGAAAGAATAGGAAGACGAATTACCTCAAAATTGTACACGTATCCATGATCATCATCCCTTATGCAGATAGCTCGCGTCTGACAGAGTGGAGGAAAGGCACGAGTGGCGAAGAGGACTGGATGACCAGTGATGTCGGACTGAATGAAGGAGATGAGGGATGATAACGGGGCGGAGCGTAGACCCTTTCTAGCACACCATAAATCTACTGGTATCTACAACAGTCAGCATTTATGAACTAACGGTGCACTTTTACAATATTGAGAAGAAGACACTTACGTAGTGGTCAATCTGATTGGTTGTCTCATTGAGATACCAAATGTATCTTCTCGATTCATCAATATCGCACTCCTCCATCTTCTCTGCACTTGACGTCTCCACTCGATCTTTTGCAGCTGTCCAGTAGGTGAGGGGCTGCAGAGATTAAAGATCAATACGTGTTGGATAGATTTGATATTATTGATGGAGCAAAGATCAAAGTCCATTTGCAGAATTGCAGACCAGTCCTCACCATTTCATTATCGACGAACTCCGTATCCAATGCCTGCATGCTCCAATCCAGATCCTCCAATTCCTCGATCTACAAATATCGATTATTCCCCTGATTATCGATCGCTCTCACTCACCAATTTCCCCCTTCCATCTCCCTTCACCACTTCCATCCACATGCTTCCCATCGTGCTTCTCGGACTGTCGCCTCCCTTCTTTTTCAGCGTGAATTCCAGTCTGTCAAGGTAGTAATTAGCAGGTGATCATCATAAAACAGATTCTTTATAGACTGCTGTTTTGGCAGTTGTTATAGCACGGTGTAAACCTCGAACCTTCTCGTTCCCTCTTTCGGTTTGTGCAACTCCCACGTGGTTCCCTGTGTGTCGATCGCTCCTCCCAATTCTCCGTCGATCACTACCTAAAAGACATAGTGCTCCATCCTCGATACGAGCAAGATACACTCTACCTCTCCCTTGGCCATTATCTTGAGACGATTCTCGGTGGCTTCGAATTTGATGTCCTCCTTCTTGAAGAGATACGAATGCTCTTGTTCCAGCCTGCAACCTTCCATTTTCCTTCCGTACTTCATGTCTCCATCTTTGTTACAGAGAAAATCAATCATCAGAAACAATTATACAAGCGTGCCTGTCCCTCTCAACTGACCTGCACCACACCCGCACCTCCTCGGCTGTCTGATACCAGACGTACAGAATGCGATCCCCAGTGTCGTTGTCGCGCTAAAATAATTCCAATAAAATAAAATTTATTAAAATAATAGTACCTCTCTCATCACCTGCACCAGAGCGGGATCCCTCATGTTGGAAGGAACTTTCTCATCGGTTTCTACCTGCAATCAGCACAGCTTCTCTCATAATCGCCATCTTATCCTTCTCCAATGGCTAGATTTTCAAACTCCTGCACAAAACATTCAATAATTGAAGAGATACTACAAAAATGCAAATATCAAGTCTCGTTTTCGAAAGAATTTACTCACCACCGGTGGTTTGGCAGCGACAACGATGAGATGATCACAATGCTTATCGAATCCGATGAATTCGAGATCTCCCTCGCACACAACCGTCTTCTCCCGCTTGAGCACCCAGTTGTGGCAGTTCGGATCGGCTTAATTTATTATTTAAAATAATTTAGATAATTTAAAATATTTAAATAAGCTCACGAATCCAGATCGTGATCCATCGAATGAAGTTCTCGCTGGGTTTGTCGTCGTGATCGCGAACTGCCTGAAATTATTATATTTCGATGCATTCTACAGCGTTTTTCTTCAAAGCGAGAAAGATGAAAGGAGCCGACAGAAAATAAGTTTAGAATGAGGCACTCACCCTCAAACAGACGTCGATCTGCTGCTTGGGCATCGTCAGACGAGCATCGACGATGACGAAGCCGTAGTCGAATCCTGCATTTTTAGCCATTTTTGAAGGCTCAGAATTGAACTATTGTTGAAGACTACAATTCCTAATCAAATCTATCTACAGTTCGATTAGGATTAGAAAGTGCGAATAACAAATTTTCGAAATGCAATCAATACCTGGAGGCGGTCGATCGCATCCTGGCTGCGTGCCGGGAGCCTGAGGGCCGATGATACGGTGCTCGAAGAAGGACTGGAATACGAAACTTGTGAAGTGTGTCCAGCAACCATTCTTCCTGTAGAAATGCTAAGAAACACAGATGGAATAACTTACATCCCACTTAGTCCTATCCTCATTTGTCTCGTAGATATTGAGTACTCGTCCTCCATCACACACAACTGCGCATGTGGGATGGATGAATTGAACCTGAAAGGAAAATATTAGATTTTCAGAAAGCGAGCATAGGCGACGAAAGCTCAATATGAACAGTGAGCACTAGCCGAAGGCGGAAGGGATCGGGCTCTTCTCGGAGGATGCAGAGTAATCACTTTCTCGAACTCGCCCACTTTCTCGCGCTGAAAATGCAATGATATTTCTCATGCCATTTAGTTATATTCATTCGAGAAAAAAATAAGCGAAATATTCACAGTGGAAGAATACGTAATTCGATGCAGACATCCATCATCTAGAATTGCGAATACTCGGACAGTCATTATTGTGCGGATTGACCACGGGTCGACGATTAGCATGTTCATCTGAATGAGGTTGAATTAATTGTATTTTAATAGTATGAAATACAATTAAATAAAACAAAAAATGAATTACTTCAGAGAACAATCTCAGATGTTGAATCGAAGTCTGACGAGCGCTGGGATTGTGCCGATACACTGAAAGGAATTAGATTATGTGATGAGTGATGAGATTATGTGATGAGTGTGATGAGTGTTCTGAGAATAATGAATATATTAGACTAACCCATAGTGGACAGTCTAACCCTCCAGGATCCTTCCGTTCCTCCTCCATTCTTCAATCGGTATCCCTCGAATTTATCAAGTGCAGGAAGGGTTCCATCGAAGACTCCAAGGTGGAATTGTTTGGGATTGGGAAGATGTCCCTTTTCGATATCATCCTTCTCTTCCTTCTCTTGAGCAGGCTTGTATGGACTGTTTTCAGAGTCCATTTCCTGAGAAAATAGAAAATTCGATTATATTGATCTGACGCATTAGATTATTCAATTGCTTTAACAAATTCGCATGAGTTCTTCAAGAAAGGAATAATGAGAAAATGAGAAAAGAAATCGCTAACGGGTGCTATTGCTAAAATATGAAGGTTTCAAATTGAAACTCAAGAGTAAATAGACACGCATAAATACGGTAACGTGAGTTGAGGTGTCTCGTTGGGTCAGAATTTTAACTGATTAATGTTTTGTAAACGATTTTGTTCGAATTTCGTGGGAAGCTCCCCAATCAGGCGACTTTTGTCCGGCTTTTCGATTTTCTGAAAAAAAAAATTCTGTTTTAATTTTCGAAGCAAAAAAAGTCAATCTGGAACAAAGCTTCCAGTCCTGCTTAAATGACGACATCTCTCGAAATTTTAGGCTATTTTGATTTCTTTATAATCGTTACCTCCTGTCACTGCCCCACTGCAAACTTGGAGAGCTTATGTACATAAGTGATACAAATATTTCATGCGTTTCACTTTCTTCTCTAAAAGGAGGTGCCGCTAACGCAGCGCATCCGCGACGCGTCTCTGGGGGCATTTGTTAGGCATACTCGAGATATGATGCTATTTCTACCTTCTCGTTTTGAAAGTTTGCAAACTAATTGTCATTAATCCCTGTTTTAGTCCTTTTCAATTTGCAATGACAAAAATATAAGTAGTATCAGAACATATTCAATGGGAAATTGAACCATTTGAAACTATTTTTCCCTTTCTACTACCTTTTTACTATACTTTCTACTATTTTATTTTGATTCTTTTTAGGTATATATATATATATTTTTAAAACAAGTACAGGAGACCCCTCACATACGTTATCTGACTATGAAAAGTGTTGATCACATTCACATTTAGTTCATTTTCCCTCGTATGGCTTAGTCTGCAAATTGAGACTATCGAGTTATGGCGCAAGCTTTGTTGAATTTATGCTGCCTTCAGTGTCGAACATTGATCAATTTGTGGGGGGTCAATTTTGGGGGGTCAATTTTGAGGGGCCATTTTGAGGGGTCAATTTGATGGGTCGATTTGATAGATCACTCTCTCCCCTCCCCTCACTCTTCTTCCTCCTCTGGTGTGCCGCCTCAACTTGGAATCAAGATCGTTTTGGGGGTTCCCAAGTTGCCCCCAGGCTTGATTCCAACTTGGGGGCGACCCAACTCTCTCCATTTCCCATACTCTCTCGTTCTGTCTTTTTCTCTAACTCTCTCGCTCGGTTACCCAAGTTGGAATCAAGTACCGTAATTCGGTTTCTCAAGTTGGAATCAACTTGAAATCAACTTGGAAAATAGCGAGACTGTGCGAGATAGTATGTGGAATGAAGAGACCAGGTTCTCCAAGTTGCCTCCAGGCTTGATTCCAACTTGAGGCGGCACACCAGAGTCCCTCATTCCTCCCCTTCTCAACCACCTCGAGCGGGCGACGTCGAAAGAAATCCTCTCCCTCTCTCTCCATTTGCATCCAAGCTCCCTCCATAATCGAATCTTCTCCCTCACTCCCCTTGATTTCGCCCGCTCGAGGTGGTTGAGAAGGAGAGGAATGAGGGAGGAAGAAGAGTGCGGGGAGGGGAGAGAGTGATCTATCAAATCGACCCATCAAAATGACCCCTCAAAATGACCCCTCAAAATTGACCCCCAAATTGATCAATGTTCGACACTGAAGGCAGCATTATGAGTTAAATGCGATTATATTCTGTGATGATTTTAGACGTGTGAGAGAAAGTCTTTCGAAAATTCGTTACTGTGTCAAGACAAACAATTTTCGGTACTTGTGCTGTTGAGCGGATCCCTGCAGAACGATTGTGCTACATTTATTTCCTCCGCTCTCTTCCTCCTCCCCCCTTACATCCAATATGTCTATGGACGGACAAGCCATTCCCACCTTTACGTTATGTGGTTAGTTCTTGATACTTACGCATAAGGTTAACCAAGAATGTTTTTGCTCAAGGCACATTTTTTACATTTAATGTTAGTCTATCGTATCGCACATCGCGCACTTTTCGAACAAATGAGTTTTTTTCCTTTAGACTTTTTTTAAAGCAAATTCACACTTTTCCTCCTCCCCGATGGTTCTATGTATTTATTGCACACTTTGCCGGGTCAACCCGATGTGGATTACGAGCACAGTCAAACTCCAAACATGCTAAGGCCAGAGATCGAGCTTGCACTTTGACGGTTCGGTTCTCCCTGGAGGAATTTTCTAGAGCCCTGATATTGTTACTAGCGTGAATACCAAGACCAAATTTCGATATCAGTGCAACATCACAAGTCTACCCTGCAAGTTTCTTTTGTAACAGAAACCGAAAACGAAAGTTCATTTGAATAGCATACATAGTTTTTCGTTTTCAATGTCGCATATTTCTGCAGATGGAGCCCGAAGCATATCTAATGTATGAATGTGTAGCACCCATGCGGGTGAGGCTAACATACTTTGGAAATTTAAGATCGAATATCCTATCATGGGTTACAGGAGTACGCTTAGGCACGAAAATTGGCGATCGAAATAGGTGCTTGTGCTTGCACGGCGTTGCCCAGAGAGCTTGAGTCTCCGCTTATTCGAGCGAGTAACCCTTGTCTCACAACTTCTGATTTTGGTAGAGTTAACTCTAGAGAGACAAGCTCTACACGAGAACACTCAAAAAATTATTTTTCATGTTTTTCACCTGATTTGATAAGTTCAATAAAGTTCATCGTTTCGAACGAGGATGCATAGCAGACTCGGTTTTTAGCTGTAGGACTATATGTGATATATGTAGGGAGCGCAAGCTCCGCCCACTTTCTGTGGACACGGCGCCCGGCCAGGGCGCGTGTTCGGGGAAGCACAAAGCTCATTCTAAACTAAATCTCTCAATCTAAAGCGATTTGTGTAGATATGGCCATCCACTATCGATTGAGTGGCCGCCGAAAAATGTCGATCAATTTTGAGCGGGTCAGAATTGAAAGTTTAGGTTG
>LS514501.1:248271-264523 GCA_900490845.1 Pristionchus japonicus
ACACAAACTCACGACTCCGCCCATTTATAGATTTTCAGGAATTTTACAGGGGTTTCCCATGTTATCGACTAAAAATCGCGGGAAATTTGAAATTTTGACATTTGGCAGCCGCTAACCGCAGTAAAAATATCAAAGTACAGTAAAATCAAATCAATACCCCGGGTTGTAGCCTGAATCAGGTCCAAAAATCATTCAAATTGTAATTGTTTAAGTGCGCGCCAATAGTGTGCCAAATTCTTCCATTTCCGAAAGGCTAAAAACTGTAAGTACACACTAGAGACCGTCAAACCGATAATTCATTTCACGATTGACGAGAAATGGGAAAACTCATTCAATTGATTCCCTCATTCGATTGACTGGTCAATCGATTGGAGAATCAATCGAATGACGATTCAATCGAATAATTATTCGATTGATCATTCAATTGAGCAATTGAATGATGAACTCTCCCCCTCATTCCTCTCCTCTCCCTGACTCCCACCGGTTAACAGGGGATTCGATTGCCAGAATGAGGGAGAGGGTGTTCAATCGTATAACAAAAGATATTCGATTGAAGCAATTGAATGATGATTTCAATATCTGATTGATCAATCGTTCGGCGGTCTCTAGTACACACGTCAAACTGAAAATCGGGGCTTGAAATGCCGTGTAAAAGTTCTTAGCAGTCGGTTATATTTTCTCGGTTCTAAGGCTCTCGGTTTCTAAATTATGATTCCCAGGTTATCGATCGCCCTCTAGCCTCCACTCTCCCTCGGCTGGAGAGGTCAAAGCCAACTCAAAGCCGACACCGATTCGGTTTTGTGTCGGTTTTTATCTCTCCCCCTCCCTCTGCTAACCCCTGCTTTGGAACCATTAATAAAAAGTTACAGCAGATTGACGAAGTGACCAAATATTTTTTCCCGATATTGTAGAATGAGAGAGCTTTGGCGACTTCGGCTACTTCCTCGTACTTAACTAGATGAAACTGTGGCTTTTTTTCAATAATAAGAAGAAAATCACGTGGTTTGTATACGTATACCAATTTAGAGTGAGAGTTCTGTTCCACCTAGAAAAAATGGCACTATGCAAATTATGAAACTACGATGCTGATCTACTAAATATGCACCATCTTCATATTACAAATAATATTCTAGGTATATAGTAATTATGCCTCTGCTATCAATAGATATCATACCGTCTTGTGTCGAAATTTTGGTTACACAGATTCAAGAGAATTGAATATTTTTTTTTAAATCACATGAAAATTTTATTAAAATGTGTAACTCGAATTTTTAGTTCTTGGCGGTAGAGATCACATACAACACTGGAATGACGGAGAATGTTACGACAAAGATACCGACAGGTACTTTGATAATCATTTATCTAGCTAAGAGTGCTGAATTATAAAGGGCAACACCATTTTCAAACGAAATACTCTCCTGTGATGGTAAAAAAATTGTTCCATCCACAACTATTTTTTCGACGTATGGATATGTGGTTTTCTTCTTTACTGCACGCATCAAATAACACGGTGTTGACTGCCACTCACTTCCCAGCTAGCATCCATTCACTCCTAGGTTCTATACCATTACCAATTGGACTTTCGGTGAACGGGATGGTCCTTGGAGTAGATCATGCAGCCACCCAAGTACGTAGTCTATTCACACTGTGAAAATGTTTGAATCGGGCGCGTTTTCTTGTGACAGGGCGTTGTGCTTGACGCTTCGTTTTCGTTTCACAGGCAAATTGTCGATTTTCTGATCAAAAAATGCGAGAATGAGAATCGATGGATTTCTCCACGTTATTCCTCCTCTTCACGAAGAGAGAAAGCGGCCGCATGATTCTTATTGAATTGAAACTAGAAGGGGGCTCCCTTCACTTGCCAGCCCTAGTCGACAGCCCGTAACGACAGGAAGAGCTTCGCAACTTGCTCTTCCTGAAGAATGAGAGGGAGAATTTGGATATTTTTTCGAGTCAGAAGCTCTCAATGAAGAGGAAACTGATAGGGAGGGTAAATGACCTCTTCATTAATTCGCTATCCCTAATTGAGTTTATACAACAATCAGGGTTTGTCTAGGTTTCATTAAATTAGTTCAGACTTCACATGTAATACATATTCTCCCCTAATGTTTTCCTTGTGTAGCTGGTCACTCATCCGATGGATGAATCGTCCGAGAAAAGATTTCTCAGTTGCTGCTCTGAATGGACAAATATATGTTATCGGAGGGTAAGGTTTTGAATAACAACCGGTGAGTACATTTGGTATTTTTCAGGTCCGACGGGACTGAGATACTGAATTCAGTTGAGAAATATGATCCAGTGGCTAGAACTTGGACTGACATAGGATGCATGGCGAACAGAAGGTACACAACCTTCGAAATATTGTTAGAAAGCAAGTAATCACTCACAGATTTAATTCAACAGCAGTCATCTCTTGCGGAAAACTCTTCGTATTCGGTGGATATGATAACGTACACGGAGATGTTCTGGCAGTTGTAGAAATGTATCATCCCGATTCTGATACGTGGGAAGAACGTGCTCCGATGACGTAAGTTTCTTAGACAAATTCAACTTTGGTACCAGAAGGCTCGTCCGAAGGCGATGATTTAATTTTTTTTTCTCGTTACGCTTTCATTTTCTCCATACTCTCGCAAATTTAAAAACTGTATTATCATAATCTCTATTGCTTCTCTATTGCTCATATACGGAAGGAACAACCCAGATGGAAATTTTTTTCCTATTCCTGAAAAATATTTTAAACTGCTTATAATAAATACTGTCGGCATGTACATATGATATATTAGGGATGACAAGTAAATGCACTCTTCATTTCATTAGCGGTTGCCATTCGTTTCATGAAGAGAACGGCGACCCGATCTCCCCTGAAAGTTAGGCTCCACACCTAAAATTATCTGGTTGCCCGCACTATCACGGGCCGTCGATTTGCTACTTCCTTTTTATGCGTAAATATAGCGCCAAACCTTTATCAGGGAAGATTCAATTGATTCTGAGAAGTCTCAGAGGGCGAGAATTTCCTGTTTTCTTCGCCGAATTCTGTATCTCTCAAATGTTCTCCGTATCATCTACTAACAATGAGCGTAGATAGAGACCCCAACGTAGATCGCTCATTTGTTGCAATGGTGTCAAATCTGGGTTCAATGTGTCCCTCATGGTCCCAATACCATCATACTTTTTACCGTTTGTGATTATCTTTTCTCTGTGCAAAGTTATTCCTCAAAAACCAAGCGCGCGCACACAGCAAGCGTGAGGGAAGGGAAGAGACGAGAGAGAAAAGGGGCGGAGCCTCTCTCTCGTGTGTCTCTCTCCCTCCTCCCGCCCTCTCGCTCTCTCTCCCCGCTCTTCTCAGACTATTGGGGGGAAAGCGCTAAAAATCTAATTTTGGCTCCTAAATTCCTAAAATATTCGAATTAGTCTAATCCGAGAGGCGCAGAAAGTCTGAACACTATAAAGCCCTCAATCGCTAATTTTTCTGTTTGATTATCGATTTTACCATCCTAAAGTTTTCCGATCATGATGCGCCTCAGGTCCTTTGTGCGGGCCGGTGATAGCTGCCGAAAACGCTTTTTATCATTCAATTTGGTCAAGTACAAAAATAGTCTCCAAAAAAACAAAAATAGTCACGGCAGATTTTGCGCGCGCCCCTGTCCCCTCCAAGTGGGCGGAGCTTGTGGTCTCTAAGCGTAGATTCAATAACAATCACACTAATGTCAAAAGTGTGCTTAATCAATAGCACGTGATTCCAGTAACATCATACCTTTTACCGAAAGTCGATATCTTGACTCTGAGGCGTTACAGCTCAAAACGTGCGCGTGCAAAGGAGGGCCCTCGAGGGAGGGGGAGGAGGGAGAGGCGAGAGGAGGGAGAAAGGGGCGGAGCCTCTCTCGCGTGTGACTCTCTCCTTTCCCCTGCCCTCTCGCCCCGCTCTCCCCTCCTAAAAACACAGCTCGGGGGTCATCGCTAAAAATCCGAAAAAAATTTACACACTCATAATCAAAGTTTGACGAACTTCTTCAACTTTTCAGTTTGGGATATTGCTCAATCGATTTGGGGTGGGAGTAGCTACAAGAAACGCTTTAGAGCTAAGGATTTGGTTCTGAACGAGCTTTGTGTTTTCTTTTCCACGATATCGCGCGGAAGCGTGTCCACACAAAAGGGGCGGAGCTTGCGGTCTCTATGCATAGGAAAAGAGATTCGTGTAAGCGTTGAGAAAAATCGCCATGAAAACGAAAAAAAGGATGAGAAAATGCAGAAGTTTAGAATAATGCACAAAAAAGCTATTACAGTACGTGCTAGTCGCCTTGCCCAGATGCGCCGCGGGGCGCGGCTTGCGCGGATGCAAATTACTGAAACCCAAACAACGGTCATGAAATTTGACCTCGAATTTCTCAATCTGTGTAAGATTCCCCATCGGTCTGAGTTTTGACCCAAATTTTAAAATACTGCTTTGAAGAGCTGGAAAATTCTCTGAAAATACCTGACCCAGCCAACTGAAAATGACACAGTTGACCAAGCCCGTTTTCGAAGCGTTTGACACTCCTCTGCACCGTAAACATGAAATACTTGATGAAAATCGATCAACGATAAAATTTATCCACTTGTTCAAGTATGTCATTTTTAGTTCGCTGGGTCAGGTATTTTCAGAGATTTTTTCCAGCTCTTCAAAGCAGCCTTGTAAAATTTGGGTCAAAAGTGGGATCGATGGGGAATCTTACACAGGCTGGGAAAATCAAGCTTAAATTTCATGACCCTTGTTTGTGTTTCAGTAATTTGCATCCGCGCAAGCCGCTCCCCGCGGCACATATGGGCAAGGCGACTAGCACGTACTGTATCTCGCTTCTGGTGTATTTTTATGGAAAATTGTTCTAAGTAGGACCCCCGCTTTTTTTCCAAGCTCTAACGGTCAGAACTAAGTAGAGGTCAAAAAAGTGCCTCTGAACAGTGCTACACTTGGGGTTCTACCTAAACGAAATGCGGTCAAAAATGTTCGAAGAAACACGGAAATGTGATGAAAATATAGCAAACGCATCGGATGGACCATTCCTGAACGTCTATCAAAAGAGAAATGAGGGTTTCACACATGACGCTTTGCACGTGACAGCGATTTGCCTTTCAATATCACGGGTAATGTATCGAATAATACGAGTAATTTCACTCCTCGCTCTCTTCCTCATTCTGTCTCAATGAACCGGGAAGCGTTTCATTTCGAACTCATGACTTCAAATTAAGCTTCTTGGCCACATCAATCACATCCGGACAGGCAATCAAAGCTGCTCTCTTAGTTGTTTCTGCCTTGTAGTCGAATGTGCGGTTTATTCTGAAAGAGGAAGCCAATCTTCGAGAACAATCTCTCAACACTCGTCGCCTGCTGTGCCAAAAACTTTCCAGCTGCGAGGGTTATATTCAATAAGACTTGCTTGTGAGATTTCTATCAGAAGAGAAGTTTCGAAACTAGTTTAATTTTGTGAATGGTATGTTCATCCATGTATCGTCCCAATACGCCTCACGGCAAGTTAAGGCGAATCTGAAACAACCGCAACGCGCGCGGCGAAGTATTGCGTCAAGGTTGCGAAATGTTGCGAAAGCCGGCGAGGTACCTTACCCGTCGCGTCTAGAGCGCGCGCTGTTTACATATAGGATAGCCTCATCTTGCGAAAGATGAGTGGCGCCGTTGCGAAACGAGGCGTTCCGATGCCTTGTTGAGCAACCTTGTCACTCGATTTGAACGGCGCGTCGCGCGGGAATCGCACGCGAGACGCGGTCCTTCTAGGTTCACTGCTCCACTATCGTAACGTGCCGTGGCCTGCAAGGTTGATTGAAGATGGATTACCAGTTGAGATCATTTTAACGGCAGCAATGAAGGACCCTGAAGCTCTTGAACCATTCAATGAGCTTCTCCTTGATTACTCCGTACATGTAAGAAGAAACCAACAGAAAATCCTTTCCTAATCGAGAGCGAGATAGAAGATTGTTTTCGGAAGCGCGCTTGGTGAGAAGATGGCCAACATTGGTTCGTAGATCTGTAGCGAGTTCTCCCGTAGATGAACAGAATCGATTGACTCTCGATTGAATAGATGAACTTATGTTTAAAGACCACAAGCTCCGCCCCTTCAAAGGGGATAGACAGCGTCGCGCGAAATCTGGCACGAGGTTCGACAACTCGAGTTCACAACCGATTTCAACAATCAAAAGCGTTTTCGGTAGCTATCACCTGCCCGCATAGCATATCTGTGGCGCATCATGATTGGTTAACTTTGGAATGGCAAAAATCGATAATAAAGATGAAAAAAAATACGATTAGGAGGGTTCTCTTGGTCAGAAAGTTCTGCGCCGTTCGTATTTGACTAATTCAAATATTTTAGGAATTCTAGATTTTTTTCGGAATTTTAGCATTTCTCCCCGAGTTGTCGCTAAAGTGCGGAGAGAGGGGAGCGAGAGAGCGGGAGGGGGGGGGGGGCACACGCGAGAGTGGCTCCGCCCCTTTTCTCTCTTTCCTCTTCCCTTCCCTCTCGCTCTATGCTTACCCGCGCGTATCTAGTTTTAGAGGCGTAACTTTGCACAGAGACAAGATAATCACAAACGGAAAAAATATGATGTTACTGGGACCATGAGGGACTTATTTCTAGGGTTGACAATTCAAGGAATTTTTCCTTGTTTAAGGAATGAGGGAGACTCATTCCTTGCACAAGGAATCCCCTCCCCTCTCATTCCTTGTACAAGGAATGCAAATTCTCTCATTCCTTGTGCAAGGAATCCCTCTCCCTCGCATTCCTTGAACAAGGAATGGTGGAGCGGGAGGAGTGAGAGGGAGAACAAAGGAATTCCTTGTACAAGGAATTCAAATTCACTCATTCCTTGTACAAGGAATCTCTCTCCCTCTCATTCCTTGAACAAGCAATGCGAAGAGAGAGGATTCCTTGTACAAGGATGGTTTAATTGGAAATCGAACCAAGGAACTCCAAGGATCCTTGAATTGTCAACCCTACTTATTTCACCCAGATTTGGAACCAAACAAATCGGCGATCTACGTTGGGGTCTCTACTTATGTTCAGAGTTTTCGGGCAAAACTCTCGAAAAAGGTTGCTTCCTCATTGTCTTCAAAGTGTCTTATTCCTTGAAAGTTTTTCTGGGACGGTCAAAGTAGCAAAACATACTATACCTTCTCAACTACAAACTCGATCATTATATAAGTGTAGTTACTGTGAGAATCGAAGCCGTCGCAAAATTAAAAAGCCTTGCGATAGCATGGCGATAGCAATACATCCGATTCTGTAAAGAACGGTCTTAAAGTTCCCCTCCACACCAAAAATTACCCCCACTTTTTTATTTGATTTTATGAAATAACGTACCGCCAATTGCATGTAAACACAGAAATTGAAGCATGAAAATCAAAATTTGGCCTATGGCGATTTTTTAAACACGAGGGCTTGACATAAGGGACATGAGTCTCCTACACGGATTTCGCAATATACGGTAGCTGGGAGGTGATCGATCGCGATTTACATAAGAAGAGGATGGTAGATCAGACGAGAGATGTATCTCTTTCTCTGACGCTCTTTCACTTCCCCTCACTTCCTCTCATGAGAGAGAGGGAGGGGGTCATTTTAACAAGCTTTTAGGGGCTGCACGAGAGATGTTCTCGTAGGTGCGCTCACTGTTCCTGCATTGTATGCTTCTCCGGTTGCTGAGTTAGAGGTTCGATTTCTGTTTGACTCGAAAGAGATGAAGAAAACTGTGTGTTCCTGATTAATTTTTAAAATCCATATTCAACCCTGTTCGTGCAAAATCATCGATGTTGCCTGTTCTTTATTAACATTTACCCTATCTGCATAAACTGTCGTACGTTCCCACTCCTCTTCAGGGCAAACGTTTCTGTGATCTCTGCCTGAATCCCGAACTGATAGCTGCGATAACCGATAGTGGCTTCGATCATCCGACCCATGGTATTATGTATCTAGTATATAGTGTCGAAAACGACTGGTCGTGCGAATATGACATTCGAGAATGATTTCAAATGAACCTTCATTTGAAATGAAGGTTCACAAATGGCACGTCGGCACGCCGTTTGCACCACTCTTTGCGTTCTCCATCGCACGGAATGAGTGGTTCGCCGTTTAATTTCGCAAACGGCACGCCGTTATTTCTCATTCTTGACAATTCGATTGCGAAACGACTGGTCCAAAAGGCGCGTCGTTGGGAAAATGAAACGGCACGCCGATTGTTTTCGACATTCTAATCTAGTACATAGATAATTTCTATAATATTTTTGCATGTGCATTACCGTTTGCAAATTTAAACGGCGAACCGCTCATTCCGTGCGGTGGAGAACGCAAAGAGTGGTGCAAACTGCGGGCCGACGTGCCA
This sequence comes from Pristionchus japonicus, assembly GCA_900490845.1. Taxonomy (NCBI): domain Eukaryota; kingdom Metazoa; phylum Nematoda; class Chromadorea; order Rhabditida; family Neodiplogasteridae; genus Pristionchus; species Pristionchus japonicus. The sequence continues at coordinate 256,633 of LS514501.1, forward strand.
TTTGTGAACCTTCATTTCAAATGAAGGTCCATTTGAAATCATTCTCGACTAGGGTTGACAATTCAAGGATCCTTGAAGTTCCTTGGTTCGATTTTCCAATTAAACCATCCTTGTACAAGGAATCCTCTCTCTTCTCATTGCTTGTTCAAGGAATGAGAGGGAGAGAGATTCCTTGTACAAGGAATGAGTGAATTTGAATTCCTTGTAAGTACAAGGAATTCCTTTGTTCTCCCTCTCACTCCTCCCGCTCCACCATTCCTTGTTCAAGGAATGCGAGGGAGAGGGATTCCTTGTGCAAGGAATTCCCTCATTCCTTAAACAAGGAAAAATTCTTTGAATTGTCAACCCTATTCTCGACTTGTCATATTCGCGCGACCAGTCGTTTTCGACACTCTAATGTACAATGATTATGAAAAAGATACTGGATTACTTTGCCGGAAAGGAAAAACGGCACTTCTTGGATTTCTGGCCCACTCTTTACACACACGAGTATTCTATCTCTACTCGGTTGTTATGGGCCAGATATCCAAGAAGTTCCGGAGAAAACAACGTGCTTTAAAACAAAACAAAAAATCTGAATCGGCAGCACCTTCACGTTATATGTACAGCGTGTCAGAAGAAGCTGATAATCGAATTATCGCGGCGGATCATTCGCCTCGAACGCGCGTCAGACCGCTGTGAAAGTGAACGAGACACGAGATGGAGAAGGATGAAGAAGTAGTGCTTGCGAAGCATAGGATACAACTTGTTGATAACTTGCTAACTCAATCAAAGCTTATACAATCGTCGCAGGTGAAAACAACCGTAAAAATATTTTTAAAAATAATGAAATCCCGAATTTAAAAAAAAAAACAGGCGAAGTCAATCATTTTTAAATGTGCATAGGAACGAACCCCATTTTACCGTCTCTCAAATTCCGCATTTTCATGGAAGAGAGTCATGGAGGTATCCCTCTCCTCCATGAGCCAAAGGATTTTCGAGTAAAGGAAAAAAGGGATTTTGTTCACAAGCACATTTTAAAAATAATGACCACCCTCGATTTTTCATATATTTAATAAAAAATGTGTTGACTAATGATGATTCACGTTTCATGTTTCAGTTATAGATAGTTAGAATATTAACAACAACTTGAAATATATGAGGCCGTGTGCGTAAGGATCGAGCAACGGCTGGCACAGCCCAAAAATGTAAAATCTCTCGAAGTGTGTTATTTGGGGTTCTCGAGGGTGCCGAAGAACATGGGCATTGGCATTTTGTATTTTGAACCCTCGTCGGCTCCAGACGACGTCACGTCGAAATCGGACGCTTGACTGCTACTCGGCCCTCGATATCGCGAAAATTAAGTGAGTATGGCCCCAGGGGTAGAATTTGACGCTGATCACGCCTGTCCACTTCATTTTTCATTTTCGTCAAAAATGAATTTTTAATATCGTTTTTTTGACTCGTTTAAACCAGCTCCTAGCTTTTAGCCTTGGGCGATGCGCCTTGACGAGAGGATTTCAAAAATACCCATATGACCCCTAACAGGTGACGCAGAAATGGGGGTGCTAGCGAGATGTGTAGAGAAAACGGTCAGAATCCGAGGGAAGGCGAGATAGTGTGGTGGGACGAGAGAGCGCAGAGAGAGGTCAAGGACGAAGAGGGTAGATCAAAGGATGCGTCTCGGATTCAGACCGTTTTCTTCACACATCTCGCTAGCACCCCCATTTCTGCGTCACCTGCTTGGGGTCATGTGGGTATTTTTGAAATCCTCTCGTCAAGGCGCATCGCCCCAGGCTAAAAGCTAGGAGCTGGTTTAAACGAGTCAAAAAAATCGATATTAAAAATTCATTTTTGACAAAAATGAAAAATGAAGTGGACAGGCGTGATCAGCGTCAAATTCTACCCCTGGGGCCATACTCACTTAATTTTCGCGATATCGAGGGCCAAGTAGCAGTCAAGCGTCCGATTTCGACGTGACGTCGTCTGGAGCCGACGAGGGTTCAAAATGCAAAATGCTGATGCCCATGTTCTTCGGCACCCTCGAGAACCCCAAATTACACATTTCGAGAGATTTTTCATTTTTGCGCTGTGCCAGACCCATTCGGATCTGCTCGATTCTTATGCAAACGGCCTCATATACAGTCCTGGTTGTTTCCCTAGTGAAAACAATCCGTCCCGGCCGGTCGGGGACGGTCCCAGGCGGTCCAAAGCGATTGCGTTGCTCGAGGAGTGAAATTTAGGAGAAAACCAAGTAACGACGAACAGCTCGTGGGTTGCACTATCGATTTCACACGACATAATATTTAATTAAAAATTCTATAACCAATAAATTGAATGATAACTGTTTGCACTTTAAGTGATAAAGTTATAAACAGATTGAACTTTTTCAGTTACCGTAATCATTTACCTATTTTTTTCGTTTTTTCCCCAAAATAGCCACCACTTTAACGCCAATTTCCTAACTATACAATTTTTAATTAAATATTCTGTCGTGTGAAATCGATAGTGCAACCCACGAGCTGTTCGTCGTTACTTGGTTTTCTCCTAAATTTCACTCCTCGAGCAATGCAATCGCTTAGGACCGCCTGGGACCGTCCCCGACCGGCAGGGACGGGTTGTTTTCACTAGGGAAACAACCAGGACTGTACAACAACTTGATTAGTGAATTTGAATATGTCCGCCACGCAAAAGAGCAATTTGATCCTCAATGGCTTGCGGTGCGGTGGATTATTTTAATATACATCCATTAACCAGTACGCTCTGGAAGTTTAGTGAAAATCACTGAATTTTGCTCTAAATGAAAGTTTCAAAGAATCAGAATCATAGGGAGGATTGTCAGACCATATATTCATAGGTAGGGGCCGCAACGTAGATTCCCAATTTGTCACAATTATGCCAAAAGTGTGTTTAATGTGTCCGTCGTGATCTCAGTAACATCATACTTTTTACCGAAAGTGAATATCTTGTCTCTGAGGCGCGCTAGAGCCCAGAACGTGCACGCGAAACTGAGGAGGGGAGAGGAAGGAGAGGCGAGGTGAGAGAAAAAGGAGCGGAGCCTCTCTAGCACGTGACTCTCTCCATTCCCCCGCCCTCTCGCTCCGCTCTCCCCGCGGTTTGAGCACAAATCAGGGAAAATAGCTAAAGTTCCAAATTTATCTCTAAAATCCTTAAAAATTCTAATTAGTCGATTTATCAGGTGGCGAACATTGTGCCTTTCACGTGTTTTCCCATCTAAACCTTGAATTTTGACCTACTTAAGTTGGTACGACACATTTCGCCACCTCCTCAATCGATAGGGTTTAGGATTAGCTTCAAAATTCTGTTTAGAACAAGGGATTTGGTAAAGAAAGCGCTTTGTGCTCTTTCGCGCACGCTTGTTAGCCGTGTATCTATCAAGTCAGAGAAAAGTGGGCGGAGAAAAAAAAAGTGTGCGGCCCCTATTCATAGGTCTGTAATTTCAAATTTGCATATTTTATCCTTATCAGCAAGTTGTATCCTATGCTTCGCAAGCACTACTTCTTCATCCTTCTCATCTCTCGTTCACTTTCACAGCGGTCTGACGCGCATTCAAGGCGAATGATCCGCCGTCGCACGTTTCCAATCCAAAATTCTCATGAAAAATATGCCCTATTACTCGATCTATCATTATGAGATCAAGAAAGAAAGAATGTAGGAAATCTCTACAGTGCCTTTTCCAGTTCGAGCATGTGTGAACGTACTGTTTTTCGTAAGATCAAATCACTACACATTTCAGTGCAAGCAGAGTGCATTCCTCAAGCACTTCTCGGGTTGAATGTATTCTATGAAGCCGAATCTGCTACGGGCAAGACAATAGCCTTTGTTCTATCGACTCTTCAACTTTTGGAGCCAGTGGACAATGCTATTTCCTTGCTCGTGTTGAGCAAAACTTGTGCTGATGCGATGCACATCGGAGAAGAATACAAAAGATTTTCCAGATATATTCCTACAATACAGGTTATTTTTATGGAAATTTACAGTGTTTTTTTTCGAATAGAGATTTCAATGGAAATTATCATGACCAAAAATTATCGTGAGTTCGATTAAGTTTTCGTCTCTTCGATCCTGTCCTAGCAGAATTATAATTAGGGACCCCAAACTCCGCCCACTCTGAGTGGATATGCACTCACGAGTAAAAATCAATTATAGTGGAAAGTTCCACCTTGTGAAAAGCACAACACGAAACGCAAGAAAATTCGAAAAAAAGTAATAGTGCCAAATCACACGAGTTTAGTCAAAGGCGCGATCAATTCATGTTCAAGAGCTGAATGAGAAGATCTTCTTTAGAGACCTGTATGACCTGTATGATGCGAGACCTGTATGTACACATTTTCAGGTCACTGTTCTCTGTGAAGAAGATAAATCAACTATGGACAACAAAGACAGTTCCGAAAGCCCCTGTTCGCACATTGTTGTTGGGACTCCTGAAATCGTTCATTCTCTCGTCAATTCGTGTGTTCTAAAACTTGGCTTTTTAAAACAATTCGTCGTTGACAGTTGCGAGCACATAATTGGTGATTCGGGTGAGTATTTATCGAGTCGCTTACATAGCGGGAATGGGAATATCATTTATCTTCTATCACACTTACCACTAGAGTTGAGCGGTAACTTTTTTTTAAATTTCAGATACGATTTGTCGCATTCGTGAACTAAAAAAATGTTTGCCGGAGAATACGCAATTTATTATGTGCTCTACTTCGCGAACCACAAAGTGCCGCATTGTTTGTGAAGAACTCTTCGAGAACGCCCCGTTCGAATTCTTAACACTGCTCCAATAATACTGTGAAATGTGTGTGCCCATAAACCTGAATTACAATGAATCTTCGGCATGTTTGTCGAAAAATCTTCGAAAAAAGCGCATATATATATATATAAACAACATGGAACAACTCAAAGGGCCCATATGCGAACCAAGTACATACTATGTATTATTATATCACAAGTTCCTTCAAGAAGATCAAACGCTGTAGAAGACAATAGGGTTCGCGCAATGAACAAAGTAAACCTCAACTGGAGAGGAGACTCCAATCTAATTGAACATCGAGAGGCGCCTCCTTTCTTTTTAGTATTAATTTTCGCTTGTATCTTTTACTTTTCACTTGTATTGTGTGGAAAGGGAGAGAGGCGCCTCCCCCATTCCTCTGCTCGCAAACTCTTGCGAGCGATTGGGAGAGGAGTTTCAAAGTTCATTCATCTTTAACACAACGATATTCCGAACAAAGAGAATCGAGGCGCCTATTTTCACTTTCTCCTTTCATTCTGACCAAGATACACCTCGGAGGGAGACAGGGATGAAGGGAGACATTGATTCAGTTATCGTACATCATCCACATTTCCGATCAAATGTACATTTTGTACATTTTGTACATTTCAAGCATTCGCTGAATTCGCAACGAAAAATTGTTATTATTGTTTTATAAGACACTTTTTGAGAAAGTGAAAATATCCTTGGCAAAGTGGAAAAAATCGATCCGGTTCAAAACTCGTGTGCAGGTAGTACCCCTCGAGTGTAGCTCACCTGCAGCTTTTGGAATCACCAGGGTCGCTCTCCGCCGAATTGCGTCCATGGCTACAAACGACCGTAACCCAATCGACTTTGCGCATTCGCAATAGTTTCAAACAAGCGAGTGCGCAAAAAATGCACAAAATTCACTTGATCATACACCCCCAGCGACATCCCGATTGCTTTCAAACTCGTCGAGAAAAATCGATATTTCGAAAAAAAATTCAGATTTTAAATTGCAGCAGCGCCGGTTAGGGGGGTAGATACCTTTTTTATTTCGGAAATCGGTATATAAGATATTCACCTCGCTACCATAAAAAAATGAGGGCAAATTTGTGTTACACCTTTTGAGAATTTTTGCAAAAACCACGCCCAAGGTCAAATAAAATCAGTTCGTGATAAGCTTTCTACCGTAATCGTCAAACGGCGGAATGCGCGCTAATTCAAATGTCACTGTATTTCATTTCTCCTCTTGTACAACGGAGATAGGCGAGAGCATAGTTGCGAATGCATGTCTATGTGAAATCAATAAACATGACGTAATGATGACGTCATAATGACGCCATCCTTAGGTAATTACCCGTGTTTTGCATTGAAATAAGTGCAAATTCAACCGAATGAAGCATAGCTGATGTCAGTGAATGCTCGGAATGAATTGCGTAGCGATGACGCAAAATTGGGTAATGATGATGTAATCCTCTATTCTTATGGCTGTTTTCAGGACACATGATAGAAAAACGTGTGGATTTGTTCCGGTTTCGTTCTAAACGAACGAATCATTCGATGTTACCTCACGATAGGTACAGTGAGCAATTTTTCCACTAGATCTTTCACAAATGATTGGCTAGTTCATATTTATAAATGATTGAATGATTGAATGAAACAGAACATTATAGTGACATATCGAATAACGCCTCCTCATTATCGTGAATGAACTTGAGGTTGTACTCTTCTACGTCAACTGTCATCCTTCCATTATCCCAATCCTCATCCCACTCTCAAAGCTCTTCTTCCTCTTCAGTCACGAATCTTCTTGCTCTGTTCGCAGGTTTCTTCTTGGAAAGACGAGAGAACAGGGTCTTTATTTGCTGATATGTCAGCCTGTCCTCTGGTCGGATGCTATCCACAGTAGTCAAAAACTGAAGAGCATTCTCCGCTTCTGGTCTCTGTCCTTCTTTCCTTATCTTCTCGTAATATTCCACTACGACTGCTCTTGCATCTGCTGGTAGAGGCTTCCCTCCTCTTGTATTCTTCCGGAGTGCGAATCCTTCTTCGGGAACAGGAATGGTTGGATCGATAATCGAATCAACGACATCCTTGAGAGGGCGAAGTGGAGAGAGATTGGCGATATCCTCCAGTTTATTCTTGTATGCTTTCATGCTGAAGTCGATGATGTTGATCTTCTCAGGAATCACTCGGCACGTTCCCCACTCCAAGTGATTCTGCAGACCACGCCATGTTATGAATCCTGCTCCGCAGTGACAGTGGAATAGCTTGTCTCGTGGGTTCTTGGGTGGTTCGACAGGCCCTTCAACCACTGCTTCGTTGTCGCGATCTTCTGGATGATGGGTATCCTTCCTCTTGACATCATTATTCCAGAAGTTGGACTTCATTCCATTCATCACGAGGAATTTCTCCCTGTCTGCCTCCGCTCCGTTCGCATAGTATCCATCCTCTCGGAAGATGTGCAACTCCACTTCAATCGCCTGCATGTTCGGCACGACCTTCCCCTCTCCGATTCCTCTATACTTCCATACGCGGATCGTATCGGCAGTGAACTCGAAGTGGCCGTAATTGGTGATCGATTCCAGCTTCGTCTCATCAGGCATCTTCCATGCATCCTTCACTTTTGCAAGATGGACGGAGACTCCGACTATCTGGGGCTCGGCAGTCAGAGCGTCGAACATCTCCTTCAATCCCTTCGCATTCTTCCCTTTTCCGACTACTCTTCTGATGTGTCTCTTCGCAATTCCAGCCCATCGATCAGGACTCGATTTGCCGTGTTGAGGCTCCGAGAAGGAGTAGGACTTGATCGTCGTGTGAGTCCGATGGGCGAGCCACTGCATCGATCCGAGAGTGGCCGATGAGTGGTAACATCCTGGAAAGTACTACAATAAGTACACATAATATCAATTAATACAATGAATCATTAACAGCGAATACTGATTGGATCTTCTTAGTTAGGCCTGAAGTGGGACGAGAGAAGAGAATGGTTGATGATGGATCTTTATCATCTTTTCGAGACGTTTCGAGCTATTCGCTCATCATCAGTCAAAGGAATAACACATGAAAAGAGTAAAAGTTAGGAGGGTACAACCAGTAAAGTTAAAGCGAGAGAGAAAACAGGACGAGGTGAGTTTGGGAAGAGAGGAGAGAGTGGGGAAGAGA
>LS514501.1:287659-309449 GCA_900490845.1 Pristionchus japonicus
CTGGCTGGCCATCCACAGAGGAGAGTCCGAGCAGGGCAGAGTTCAGCTATAAATATGATAGATCGATACTTCATCGATAATCCGCTCGATTACCGTACCTTATCGAGTCCGACGGAGATGGATCCCGTCTGGAGAGAGAAGGAGGAGCCGGGCTGGAGGAAGGTTACGGTATCGGCCGAGAGAACCTCCTGCAGGGATGAAATCGTAGTCGGAATTGACTTTTACAATTTTATTAGGAGAAAAACTCAAGCGAATATTTATAGTATCTGTGAACCTGAACATCACATCGTCAACCATGTTTACAATTTAGGGCAGTTATCATAATATTCAGGTGAAAAATAATGTCTCCGAAAAAACAATAGATACCAGTAACATTTGAATACCGTATAATCACTCCGGAGTGTCTCGGAGTATCTTTGGAGTAGGAGTATCATACCATCCCCTTTCGATACAATCATTCTTCTCTACCGTATTCTACCGTACCTTGGTTCCATGGATGCAGATAGCCAGATCCTTGGTCATCTTTCCGTCCTCAATCGTCTCGATGCAAGCTCTCTCCAGAGTATCCGCGAATCTGCATATCATCTCTTCCTTCCATCCATTCAATCACTTCTACCATGTGCTATTTACGTGTCAAAACTAGTTTATGCCGTGATTTTCGATCAAAAAGTATGGTTTTCACTAGGGTCGTCATTTTGAATCCAGTGCTCGACAAGCATGTCAAAATCTACCTAACGTGCCCGCCGAAGGCGGGAGAAAATGGTCAACGTGCCCGATTTTTTGAGATCTAAATAGATGCAAATTTGCGTGAAACCTTGATAAAAGCTTGAAAAAAATCCGTTTTGAGAGAACGAGATGAGTATCGATCGCGAACGGATCGGTAAACTGCAGTATCAATTTCGGCTCTTTCGAATGTTTCACGTGAAAGTTGTTATGTCGGTACATCAAACGTGGCTCGCGTGGAGATTCCTTGACGAAATGGATTATTTTTGAAAGAAAAATGAAGCTGGCATGTCCAATGAGCGATATCAAACGTGCCACAAGCGAGTCGATCGGAAATAACGAAATGGCATGCTTGCGAACGGGGCACTCAAATTTTAATGTCAGCACCAACGTCGGTTGTTGGATATGCGTGTATCTATAGCGTGCCACGTTTTTTTAAACTTGTGCCACGTTTAAATGGAATGTAGAATCCATCCATTTAAAAAATCCATCCATTAACATTCCTTTTGAACGAAAAAAAGTCACAGACTGGAAATGTTTACATTAAAAGCGTGCCCGCCGAAGGCGGGAAATTTTGGGGGAAAAGCGCATGTGTGCCCGATAGCAAAGTGGATCTGACATTACTTGTCGAGCACTGTTTGAATCTCTTTCGACCGACCTCGCGCGCGCATAGAGAGCGGAATGAATACAAAATCACCCCTCTCTCCAAATGGCGTGAATTAGGATGATTCTCTCTCGAAGAGCTTGGGATTCAACGAATCCCAAACTTTTTCAACGCAAAATATGCTGAATTTGAGCTACTAATGTGAAATTAATTCACTATTTCATTATTAAATTAGTCTAGGATTGCCCCTTCAAAGATCTAACCCGTTTGGGATGCTTTTTATGGATACATTGAGCATCATATGGGCAGGTGTATGTGCAAAAAAAGGTTAACCTAAGGTCCTGTATTGTGTTCACATAAAACTACTGCCTCGATATTGATACAACGACTCTATTTAGTGCGATATTTCACAGTTTCGGAGACGTAACGTGAAACTTCAAAAAATAAACTCGCGCATTCAACCCAAAATTAAGCACATGCAATACTTATGCTAATTAGGAAGAACTCTCAAAATTGTAAGTGATTTGGATGGCTCTAAGCAGAGTTACAACCTATGGATTCGATGAATCCCAGATTCAACGAATCTGGGATTCACCGGTTCTTGGATTCAAACCGCTCCGAATGAATGGATTCAAATGAGATTGGGATTCGTCAAAGATTCAAATTGACAACCCTAGTTTTCACTATTAAATTTTATCAAAATAAGCATCGAACTCACTTCTGCAGTTCCTCGTTTCCATCCAGCTTTCCTCTGTGATGCAGTCCTCTCGACCACGCGAAGATCGACGCAACGGGATTCGTCGAGGTCGGATTGCCCTGAATCAGACATGGTCAATCAATACCCTCCATCTACCGTATACCTTCTGGTGCTCCCTGTAGTGGCGGGTTACGGTACCGTGGGCGGCCTCGGCCTCCACCATCTTCCCGTCGGGACACATGAGTACTGAGGTCATCAGACCCAGCGAACCGTAGCCTGAAGGAATCAAAGATCAAACTACAAACTACAGAGATCAAACTACAAACCCTGGGCGATGATATCCGACTGGACGTCTCCGTCGTAGTTCTTGCACGCCCACACAAAGCCTCCCTCGGATTTGAGCGCCTGAGGAAGAATAATTTTTTTATTCAGGGCTATGCCTCTTCTCATGAGGCTGCTCAGAATGAAGCTCGCGGAAAGAATAGAATGACGCTCTTCGAGATCTGCTCACCTGCGCAACTTGGTCATCAGTTAGCCTGTGCTCGTACCACGTGCCCGCCTTCTTGTACTCTGCTGCGTACTCTCTGTGATTGGAGTTAATTAATTAATTAATTAATGCTAATTAATAATCAAGTAGGTACCTATCATAGATCTCCTGGAAGATATCCTGGAATCGGCCATCGTACTTCTTCAGGATCGTATTCTTCGTCGAGAGATACAGAGGGAACCTGCGAGTTTTGATATGATTTCGAAATCTTGTTTACAAAATACAATAATGAACTCACTTCTTGCTCAATGCGTATTGGAAGCACGAGTGAGCGAAGCCAATTATGCTCTGCAAATCGATATTCATCCCTGATACTGAATCCTACCGTACCTCATCAGTATTATACATAGCCATGGCGACTCCTCCGCTGTTGTGTAAGTGGAATACCTGCAATCAATACCGTAGTTCTAGTCTACATTATCCTCTCACCTCATGAGTGTGCGTCTTTCCGTCCTTCTCATTCACAACCAGCTGGATCTTCGCTCCGGGAGGAACGACGAGATCCTTCGCACGATACTGTAATCGATTGGTGTTATCGATAACTGATTCACGACTCTTACCTGATCTCCGAATGCGTGTCTGCCGATGACGATGGGTTGAGTCCATCCAGGCACCAGACGAGGCACGTTCTTGCACAGAATCGGCTCACGGAACACCGTACCTGGATAGATTATTGAATGAAACTTCGAAATTAGTGAATATCGACGCTGAAGTAGCACTTGAAACAAAAGTGACCTCCGAGGATGTATCTGATGGCATCTATTGGAGAGAGCCTCCGGTTGAACTCCGTCACTCTAAATAGCAAATTAGCACGGAAGTTAAATAAATAAGATCGATTCAAATAAAATATAAGTACCTGGCCTCATCAGGCGTAATGGTGGCACACTTGATGCCCACGTTGCACTTGAGAATCGCCTTCGCTGACTCGATCGTGACCTACCAATCGATAATTATTGATTTCTTCCTGTCGTATACCTCACCTCGTCATTCGTCTGATCTCTGTAGGGCAGACCGAGATCGAAGTACTTGATATCGATATCGAGATAAGGGAGAATCAGCTTCTTCTTGATTTCAGCCCAGATGATACGAGTTATCTCGTCTCCATCCACCACTGGATTATCGACCTGACGATGTGAATTCATCATTTATCAATCAATATTTCGAATCATTGAGTGTTTTCTAGCGAACACATCATACGAAAAGAGAAGGCGTCAATATTTCGAAATGTTTACCTTGATCTCGGCGGCTGCTGTGATGCCTCTGTCGTGCTGGAACCTTTCGAGATCAGCCTGAATATGCACATTTATTGTTAAGTATGAATTGAGACACGGAAACACGGGAAGCACAGACTTCGCGTAAATTTATCGATCGTGTCAGGGAAAGGCGACCGTAATACAGTTATACTTTTCTACGGCTCCGGTAATATATTATGATTTTGCGGCCCTGTTTTCGTAGTTTGTTTCTTCAAAGTAGCGCGTTTTAATCTGACACACGGCCCTCCAAACAGCGCAATTTATCCGCTTACACCACCACGTTAGCGCGGGCTGGCTCCGCCCATTGGCAAAGTGCCAAAATCGTGACAAGTTTGATTTACCGCTTCCGTACGATAGCCTACCGTAGCCTTTTCGGGTCTTAACTACGGTTTTTAGGGCTGGAGCATGGTTGTGTCTCGATGTTTTGATTTATTACTTGTTTTCTTAAAAGCATTTTAAAATTGTTTTCTAAACATAATACGACGAGAATGTCTTGTGTGGTTGCACGAGGCTTTGGACGAAGCCACTGGGCAGGTTTTGATTAACCTTCTGGTGACTATCGGGCCATTTTCTAGTTTATCATTTCAGCAATGCTTACACTTACCTTCCGGAGTGCGTTCAGCACCTCTTATTGACTCATTCGTCGGTTTATACAATAGCATTTAATCTAAATCATCTTCGTCTCGTTCCAATACCTTGAAAGCCTACAATAGCCACGACGGGGAGTAGCTGGGGGCGCAAATTGCCCTTAAAGCCCACCGCATCAGTTCCAGCAATAATTAATAAATTTCGCTAATTAAGTATAGCTCAAAATATTGTAAACGAATAAGTTAAGCAACTTTGACACAAGTTATTTTTGAATTCCCGGAATTCCGGAGCCGGGGAAAAGTAACAAAACTTGGAACAATGCCAGACCGGTTTTCGAGGCGGGGGAGTGGAGGGCCGTGCTGACACTCAACCTGATTGCGCCGGCCGTTTTCACAGTTGTCATTGTTTTCCCTTGGATATATCTGATCGCTGTGAGATATAAACATACCACAGTAGCAGGTGGCCGTCGGTCCCGCCCTCCTTGAGCGTAGAGATTGGGATGGCGCGGAGGGACTCGTCCTGAGGCTGAGGCTCCTCCCTGATTCGAGTCGTCTTCTTCCTCGCTACTCCAGCCAGAATGGGTATCCGACGAACTTGAGGACGTAGAGGAGTCTGTCTCCACTTTATTTTTCGACTTCTCTTTCTCATATTGTTCTCTCCTCTTTCGTCTCTCCTCTCTTCTTATCTGCCTCAGTCCGTCTCGAATGGCCTTGTCTCTCTTCCTCGCTCTCCTTCGTGCAGCCTGGTTCTCTCCGTACTTGTCTTCCCTCTCCTTCCTTCTGAAAATTGCTGATTTAAAAAGGTCATTAATTTACTGAAGTGAAAAGCAATCCATCTCTACAGAATCGAAATTTAAATTTCCAGAAAGACAAAATAGACGAGTTCCCACAAATAATGCATGTCAATTCTCGTTGATAAAATCTTTGGCTTACGTTCTCTCTCTGTCAGTCTTCCTCATTTCTCGCTCCTTTTTGATCTTCGTCGGAGATGCAGGATCTTTTGTGCGCTCTCTGTAGACTGCTCTCTGTAAGAAAGATATTAGCAAGGTGTTCATAATTGATGGATTACAACGTACCTCATCAATGATATCGATGTTGATGGATCGGAAGGTGGCACAATCGGATTCTGGTTTGGGAGGGCCTCCTCCAGATGGGGTCAGACTACGCATCTTGTCTGTCGGAGATCTGCCAAGGGAACGATCAACCTTCCCTCTCCATCCACTTCTCTCACCTATTAGCAAGCATCGGCCATCCATGAGCCCATCCAGAGCACATCCGATCGAGAACTGGACGACGAGTACTGTAATAGAGATGTACGGTAGTCGATCGATATCGATTGATGCTCACTTAAGGTTGAGGGCGGAGAACTCCTTCATCATATCGTTGCAACTGACAAATATCGATTAGGACTACAGTATTCCTTTGTTACCGTACCTTCCCTCTGCTCGCACAGCGGTCGTCCTCAGCAGATTCGTCAGCCGAAAGGTTTCCAGCAAGAGATCCGATGCAGAGGGGTACAGGGAGTGGCGAAAGTTGATGAATACCTGTGTGATTATCGATTGAAGGGAATGGAGGGATACAGTACCTTTTCAACAGGAATATTCATCTTCTTGCACATCATAAAGACGTTCTTTGGAAGAGGAACAACGAGTTGTCCGAGTGAATTCACGGGGAGTGATCCCCCTGTGTGCATACGAAGGATTACTCTGAAAATGAACTCAATTGATTAAGGCATGGTTCATTCCTTACCGATTGACGTAGAATAGCCTTACACCTTCTGCCCTCATCTCACTCTTCGCCATTGGAAGAGGAGGCAACAGAGATCGAGAGACAAACCTGTACAACTCCTCGAAGCTGAGTCCTCCATTGTTCTTCCTCTGGATCTCCTTTATCGCGTCTTGCAGCATCGTGAGCGTCTGATCCACGTATGCTTCGTCCATCGCTGTCTGCAATCGATTATCGATTAGTTACGGTATCCAGAGGCTCCAAAACAGTCCTACCACTCTCGAATGTGGGTTGCTCACTTCTATAACTTGTCTGCAAATCGAGAGCACGGAGTGCGAATGAGAAGAATGAGAATGAGAAAAGTGTCGATCGATTTAAAAATGGATGGTTTTGCTATTGGTAACGCCTCAGTCGGACTCTGGAGCTGATTCCGCTCCAAGGCATTGCCAAGGCCAGGGAAAGTGTGAGATCTCATCAGCTTCAGATTTCGTAATAGATAATGGGACGACCGAGTAACGGACTGTTTACACTATAGAAAGGGCGAGGAAACTTACGGGGAACGCCCTTATTCTCATCCGATTGTTGCTGCCCGCGGAGGACGGTGCAGCACCTGCGCGACTCATCGCTGAAGGAGAGATCCATCGATATATGGACTCGAGGTAGGTCACGAGGATGGACAGTGGAGGGAAAAGAGACGGGAAAGATGAACATACAACGTGTCAGCGAGGCTCATTGCGAGAGAGAAGAGAAGAGAGACCTCTTTCAGGTCGTACACGAGTAAGAAATGAGGGAAGGAATGGAAGAGAAGAGAGGGAGAGAGAAATGGTCATGCAGTACAAGAGGACAAAGAGAGAGATTATCGATTCAAATCGACTGTCTGAGAAGGCGATCAGAGTAGTCAACGGGAACCGGTAGCCCCCATATCAGATGCTTCTAGAAGAAAACACGACGTAAGCTTTCGCACACTATTTGCTGACCTGACGAAAAATGAATGGGCATCGCTCAGGGCTGCATGGGTTTGAAAAAAGTTTCAAGGGGTGCGCTCCCGCTTTCGCCTTGTTCCCGCCTTGTTCTAAAAACTACAGTACCATTTTTCAAATTATCGGCTGATCACGAACTGCTTTTTTACCATATGCAAATAATTTTCCTGATTTTTTAATCAGACCGACGTTGTACTACGTTGTGTATGAACAGTGCAATAATATTGTCACAAGTACAAGTCAAACGCAGACAAAGAAAGGACTCTTCTGGAAGGGAAAATGACTGAGAAAGGAAAGGGTTCGAAAGATGACAGCGAAGGAGGTCATTGGATAGGGTGGTAGGTAAGTAGATAAGAAACCTCCAGCGCGTTTTTTTCGACTGTGCCAGAAATAAAGAACGAGGAGGAAGATGGTAAGCTAACGTTTGATCAAACTAGCGACTATCAGAGATCACCAAAAAATATGTGAATACTATTCACCGTTTCATCTCAAAGAACTGGAGATGAGAATTTTTATTTCCGATAATTCCCTTTGTAATCAAGGTAAGCAACATTATACAACCTGCACATTATACAAAATAGACTGGTGAAAGAAATGAGAACGGAAAAGATAGGGATTAGAACTACTCGATATCGAATAAATAGACGTGATTTATCTTACATCTTTCTATGATACATATTGGATAGAATTCTGATCGATTTCGGATACAAATTCCTTCTAGATACAATATACATTGCTATGTCTGAGCGAAAGTAGAAGCAGCCTGGACACGTGAAAACAATGGAACAGAAACGGAAGACAAAGACTAATCGATAATGGGAACCCGTCTTCGGGATTAATACAGTAACCGATGGCGTGCCTCTAGGCAAATCACGGAATGGTCAGACAGAGAGATACTATGACGGATGTGATAACAACGATATCTGGGGGATAACTATGGCGATTAGAACAATGGATAGAGATTCATTCAGAGATCAACAATATGGGCTTGGATTCATTTCCGATGAGTAGTTGCAATGTGGAATTCGAGTTGCTCCTTCTGTGTGAAGCTCGCGTCACAAGTCTGGAATGGATAACCATCAATCGATAACGGACTACCGTACTCACCGTGCATACATGGGGTCTCAGCGCGACATGGAGGGTCATCCAATGGTTCTGGAGTGCGGCTGCAGTGAGGAATGGAGGGGCATTACACATCGTGCATGCCAATCCTCCTCTCGTCTCTCCTCGATCTGGTCGAACCTCCACTTCAGATGCCTGCCCTTCCTCATCTTCGGCGATTCGAAGACCGCCCTCCGCTGTGCTGGAATGGATACGGTTATCGATCGATTAATCGATAATCTACAGTACTACGGTACCAATCAATACCGTACCTCGCTCTGCTCGGGCAACTGCTCTCCTCTCCTCCTCCCTCCATTTCGACAGTATCCTCATCACTGGCCGATGCCTCTCCCTCCTCTCTCCCCTCCGCAGCTTCTGCAGCAACTGCAGCTGCTGCAGGTGAGGGTCGAGAGGCAGCGACAGCCTCCTCCTCTCTGTCGAATTGACGGAAGTGAGCGAGGATGTGGATGCGAAGGGCGTCTTGGTCGGGGTACACCTGCGATACAACATTATCATTCGATGTCGTCAATCGCACTGCAATTCCATTAGAGTTCGGAAAAGTCCCGTTTCTTGGAGATTTTGGAAAAGGATGAGCTCACCTTTCCACAATTCGGACGCGGACACTTGAAGTCGAGTCCGTCTCTCATCACGACGTGGTCAGTTTGCATGTGAATCTGAAGGAGGGAATCGATAATCCTTCTCCTCCTTCTCTAATCGATAATCACCTGATGGTCCAGCGGATTTTCGAAATTCATCTCGCAGACTCCGCATCGAGTGAGTGCGGGAGGAGTAACTGCGGTGGAGGAATGCCCGTTGCCGAGTCGATCTGAAACTGTTTCGTCAATCACTGAAAATCTTACCAATCTACACAGTAGGTCGAGGGAGAAAAAGAGCTTTGAACTCACCCAGATACCCATTCGCGTCGAAAGACGGCCGTCTATTAATCGCCGGCTGCGAATAGGATGATCCAGCCACTGCAGCTGCAGCACTCGCAGCACTCTGCTGCACTTCTTCTGCCCTCGGGGGCATCCACACTGCAGCCGACGCTATGGTCGAGGTGGTCGGACCGGCTGCAGCTGCTGCAGATTCGGTCGTAGCTGCTGCAGCAAGACTGCGATGGGCTGCGGACAGCAGCTCGAGGAGTTCAGCCGTATTGGTCGGGACGGTTCCTCTCTGCTGCATGAGTGCTGCTGCTGCAGCGACAGCTTCGGCCGAGGGAGCTGCAGAAGAGGAGGAGGAGGGTTGGTCTCGATGGGAGGCTATGGGCTGGACGAGTCTCCTCTGTTCGTCCGATGAGTGAGGGCCGTTAGTTTGAGAGGGGAGGGCCTGGACTTGGATGGAAGCTGATGCTGCCGCGTTCTCTTCACGAATACGATCGACGATTCCTGACAAGAGGAGAGATCGATGATCAACCTCAATAGATTATAGACTCACTCAAAATACTCCTCCTCGCAGTATCACAACTGGTTGTGTCCACTTCATTCAAGCAAGTACCGTTGTCCTGCAGAGATCAAGGATCAATGAATGGAGAGATAAAATATCACTTACTCTCTTCGTGATGAGAGTTAGGGAATCCTCAGGGAGCAGTTTCTGCGTTTCGAGCTTCATTACGTGCGTTTTCGATCTGAAAGCAGCAATATTTGACAAAAAAATTATGAAATTGAAACCAAAAGGATTAATAAATTCATGTAGAGAAAGTTTTATGAGGAAGATCGAACCTCAGATGCTTCGCCAATATTCCATGCTTTCTGAAACCGATATTGCAGTCAACGCAGACGAACGACCGAGGATTGTTGGTCATGTTCGTCGTTACTGAAACCATTTTGCGTTTTACACTCTCACCACCTCCTCCTCACCATTGAGTATCGTCTGTTCAATCGGCAGCTCTCCTGCAGCAGCTGCAGCCAGTCCGACAGCTGAGCTGCAGCTCGACGAGCTCCTCTGTCTGGCTGCAATCTCGTCTGCAGCAGCTGCAGCTCCGCCCCTTGCTGCGAGAAGAGGATGGGCGACCTCGATGTGACGAGCGAGTTGGTGCTTGCTCTTGTGAGACAGCTTGCACTCGGGACACGTGTAGAGCAGACGGACCTGGGAAAATCAAAGGTAAACATTAGCGCTACCTTTGATGAAACCGTTGAACCAGATGCAGAAACTATTTGAGCCAAATGTTAATGATCAATGATCGTCCTCCTCCCCTCACCTTTCCCCTCTCCAGATTGTGCGTGTGGACGTGCATGGTGTAGTCGGACGCCTTTCTGAATACTCGATCGCACTCTCCACACTTCAGTTCCTCCTTCTCCAGTTGGTACGATCCAAGAGGAGTCGAGGTTGAGGGAGTGCTCGTGTTGCTGGCTGAAATGTTATATTGTTTTACAATCATAATTTTTCGGAAGCATGTTCGCCCTTTAGACACTTTCAGACTAGATACTTTGAGAATGACAAAAAATCTCACATTGTCCCTGCACCGGAATGAGCCCTGCAGCAGCAGCTGCTGCCGTAGCATTGACATTCGAAGGAAGAAGGACTGCAGCTGCATGGAGTTGATCGGATGTTCCATGAGTGAGAAGAGAAGAGGCAGAGGGAGGAAGGGCCGAGGCCAGTTTGGGAACGTCCAGGAGACACGAGGAGTAGGAGGAACTGCAATTTCTTCCGTTATTTTATCGATTATCGGTTTTTGCAAAAGTTTTCAACGCATTTCAGGCTACATTTAATGATAATCAACATGCTCTACTCGAATTCTCACCTCATTTGCATCGGCTGTCTTCCCGCCTGATGTGCCGACAGAGAAGTATTCGTCATCGACAACTGAGAATCCGACTGAAAATGGGTACGGTACGATACGGTAACCAGAGAACGGTATCGATTACAGTACCTGCTGAGCACCCGCATACAATCCGACAGTGCCGGGTACGGTAGTTCCCGGTCCTCTGTCTCCTCCATCTCCCCTCTTCTCCTCGCTTCCCTTGCTGCTCGCGGCACTGCCGTTGCCTCGAGTGTCCCCACCCTGTAGTTCCTATTGATTACTGCGATCTTTTTTTCGTCTCTTTTCTTTACAACTATGGCTACTTTTCAATTATATCAGCAGCTGGACAGATAGTCTATTCAACTACTGAATGCATGAGCAAAATAAAGCTGACCTCGCGTCTCCTCTTCCTCCTCCTGTCTCTCCTCCGTCTCTCTTCCTGTCCTCCTCCTCCCCATATCTCCTCTTCGTCCTTCTCTCCCTTCATCGTCTGCTGTACCACGGGAGGGGCGGAGGTGCATCTCCTGCAATACCCCCTGCACACACGACAGAGGGAGCCAAGGTTAGTGAGTGGATGGAAGGGGGCGAATCGGGGGTGGGGTGACGGAGAGGTGGATTGGGGAGAGGGCACTCTGGTCATTCCACTGTTGGCATGGCTTTGCGAAAAATGGACTCTTCGTGTGAAGGCATTGCACGCCAAGTCTGATCAATGGAATGACAGAGTATCCCATTCCCCTCCCCTCTCCTCCTTCACTCCTCGCTGCGTGCCGTGTCTCTACTGCTGCTTGCTAATCAATGGTCATCGAAAGATAAATCAGGCGAAAGCTCTCTGGGGTTTCGACAAAGACATTTCTTTCTTGGAAACAAGGACATCGGCAGCAGCTGCCACCGCGGTGCATCGGAGGCGACGATTAGTAAACGTCGCCCCGGATGCACAGCGGTGGTGGGGATAAATGACATGTATACGGTACCTGTTGGAGTAGACAGTGTCCGGCCATTGTGGAGTGTGTGAGTCTCCCTCAGCGTCGGGAACTCTCACCCAGACGGAAGGAGGAGTGTGGGCACGACGCTCGATCAGGATTTGCTCTGCAATGAGGAACTCATTAGCCAGTAAAACGTACAGAGAAAAATGAATCACTTTGATAAGTATTTGAAATAGACACTGGTAGAGTGGCTAGAAAAGTAACTGATGACGTACCCTGTCCGAACTTGTGATAAGGATGTCTATCCGCACTCGGTAGATGCCCTCTACCCACAGTCTCGTCCTCCTCTCCATAGTCAAGCTCATCGAAGTCATCGTCGCTGCCACTGCAATGAAAATTTTTCATTTTTTCATGGGTTTTCAGTTTTTTCTCTCGATTCCTTCTCTTTCGTCTACATTGCAAGTAAGGACAAAGAGAGGTAGTCACTGACCCATTATCAAACTTGATATCCATCTCCTTGGTGACGTCATCATCGATCTGTCCCATGTCCATTCCCTCGTCATCGTCATCTTCAGAATCCGATCCGACGACGTCAATCTCTGATCGACGACGAATGGAGCAAGAGGACGCGAGAGAATCCGCGCCGATGCCTTCCGTGGGCGTTGTCCTGAAGGAATAATTTCATTATTTTGGTGTCAATACGACTTCAGGAACGTGAGAAATAGGGTAAAAATAGAAAAAGACTCACTTTCTCCTATGGGCCTTACTCGCCAGATGCTTCGTCAGATTTCCTTTCGTCTTGAAGGAGAAATTGCACTCGGTGCACTGATAGGGACGAACGTCCGTGTGGGATCTGAAGGAAAGATATTCCATCCCATTTCACAAGACAATTCTCCGTGATTCCTGCGTCACTAGATGTAGAATAAGTACGTACTTGATATGTTTCTTCAGCATGCTCGGCTTCTTGCATCGAATTCCGCATCTCTCACACACGTATCGACCTCGGCCTCTGCCGCGAACGTACACGTATACCTACAATGCAGAGAAGGGTGAATGATCTTCCCTGATGCCATAAAAGAAGGATGAAATGGATTGAGGAAAGCTGCGAACCTCATCAGTCTTGTACCCTCCGATCACGGGATCTCTCTGAGCCTGCATCTTGGCCATGGCGGGAACCTCCTCTGCACCCATATCGAGAAGGGCTGTGATGTCCCCGATTGACATCTGAATGGATTCGATACCTTCATTCTCATCACTTCGGAGACTTTTCTATCTCCGAGTGGTCTCCTCACTCTATCGACACTCGTCGTGTCCCTTGCTCTTCTCTTCTCTCTTCCATTCTTCTCCGTCTTCAGTCCAAGAGAGGCCATTGTGTGTTCTTTAGCGGCGTGGATTGCCGCTTCATGCTCTCTGCAACGAAAACAATAACAATAACAATACACAACAATAGCAGTAACAACAACGCACTCATCCTCCTTCATCCTCTCCATTTGCCTCCTTCTCTCTTCTACAATGGCCGTCAGATCCTCGTCCATCGACAGATCCTTGGCCTCTCTTCCGCCGAGTGAACTCGTGGCTGCGGATCGAGAGGAAGCTCCCAGTCTCATATCCACTGCTGATGCTTCGTCGGTCGGAGGGACGGAGGTGTCCATCATCTAGAATCACTTCGTCTTGAACAATCATTGGCCAAACATGAAAGAAAGGAATGCTAAACAGTTCTACTAGAAACCGTTCTTTGCACGAGGATAATATAAAGCCTCACCTCATCCTTGATCTCCTCTTTGCACTCTCTCTTCATCTCTGCCTCATTCGCAGAGGCCTCCCTCTGTGCATGGTACTCCAGTGCAGCATCGTCAAGGGAGATCTGCGACCCGATCATGGCAGAGGCTGCAGCCCGCTCCGTGATCAGCTTCCGTTGCTGCAAGGAACGTTGCTGCATGGTTCGGCCTTGAAGATTCTCCCTTCAGCCTTTCACGCGTAAGGAAGCCTTTTCGAAATCGTAGTGATGATGAAATGCTCACCCTCAGAGAGACGAACCAGAACGAGGAATGAGTAGACTTCATCTGTACGTGCGTCTCCTTGGCCATTTCGTATCTGGAATGAGGACGATTCGAAAGGCTGCCTGAACATGAAATCGTACCTGAACGGTCTCTCTCCCATCCTCGGTTTGATCGAGACGGCGCTCATGAAGAGATGGTTCAGTTTGAATTCCGGTTCGTTGCTGTCGTCGGGCTGAAAAATACATTTTATGCCATGGACAACCGCAGAAAAAATTAAGATTCAGCGTTTGAGCAAGCTGATTTGTTCTATTCATAGTTACGAAATAGCTACTGAAAGCGCTAACGAACCACTTTGTACATGTTATCGTACACAGACTCCTCCACTCCCATTATCTTGTGCGCGCACATCGGCCGCTCGCCGCACATTGTTGTTGCGATGGCGGAATCGCGAGAGAATCTGGAATGTTAAATTCACCATCATCGATCCCTAAACCCCAAAACTCTTATTCCATTCGAAATCGAAAATGTAGAGGCCCAGTTGAAAATGAGAGAGTGAGAAGACGACTCACCCGACAGGCGCAGCAGCTGCATACGGCACTGGATCTAACTTGATATCGGGATGGGGCTGGCGAAAGAAACTTCCACTCTCGGACACGGAAGCAGCATGGGGCGAGCAGAGAGGATAGGTCTGGAAGGGAGAAGTTGATGAGGATGAAAGATCAAAGATCAAACTTACCATGTAGTAGGGCGAGTCGTTGCCTCCCTTGAGTTCTCCGTAGATCTTGAAGGCTTTCTGCAATGGATTTATTCAGCTCGACTTCATTCATCTTTATCATTCATCACTCCTTCAGCTTTCTGGCGTAAAACTCGTTTCAATTCAATTAGGTTTGCGAATTCATTTTCTTCTTTTTTCTAACCTAGTCTTTCAAGAGAAGGTAAACAATGCTTACATCAGGATCGGCCTTATCTATCCTACTCCATCCACTTCCCTCCGGTTGGGTGGAATGGCATCCTCTACTCAACAACGCCCTCGCATTAGCGGGAGGATCGGAGTAAGAGGAAGAGTTGATGGAGAGAGACTCGCCTTGCTCTCGCATCTGGAAGAGAGAAGAGTTTCCTTTGCCGACTGAGAGACTGGGGTTGTCAGATTGAAGCATCCTTTTTCCATTCGAACTCCTCACACAAAACGGATTATTCACCCTGACAACCCTCTCGAGGCACACTCAGTCCGTAATGCGGATCGCCGTTCCTTCCTTCGTTACTGAAGCAATAACGGAAGGAACGGCAATTCGCATTATAAACTCCAGTTCAAGCCACATCATACCGGGTTAAGATTAGTGAAAGCGGAGGTAGATGAGTGAGGGGAGATGGAGGGTGCAGCTGATGCAGCCGATGCAGCAGGTGAGAAGGATGCAGCGGGAGGAGGATGGGGAGAGGGACGGACGACGGGAGGAAGAGGAGGAGGAGGCTTACTGGAGGAGGGAGACGACTCAATCACCTGTGAGTGGATAGACAGAGAAGCGTGCACAGACTGAGGGAAGTGGGTAAGGCACTTCTTTGATATCTGGATATCAGCAAAGATATCCAAGAAGTGCCGGCAAGTCAAGCGAATCGTTAGCTCCCTTCCCGTCACTCAAAGGCTCTAGGTCGGATGCTCGACAAGATAACGTACTGGAGCATCCGACCTAGAGTCGATCAAACAAAGGAACTAATTGAAATGACTCTCTTCACCAACGAAGGTTGAACGAAGAGATCATTTCTCACGAAGCCAAACCAAGGCAGCAACAAGTAACTCCTCTCACCTGGATATCATCGCTATCCTCACTGCTGCTCTTCGTGAGGGTCGGTTGCTGCACTGCAGCTGGTGCAGCAGGAGGAGGAGGAGGGGGCGGGGCTGCAGCTGCTGCAGACGCTCCTCCCACCATGGCGAGGATACTCTCATCGATGGGAATGCCTCTGGCCATCATTCTTCTCAGCAACTCGAGTTGTTGCTCTCGAGTCGAGTTCGCAGTGGCGGCTGCATCTGCTGTGGATGTGGCAGATTCAGGGAAGGCTGCGATGGTCGCACGACGATTGAGGGAGTGAGGGTCTGAAAAGAGCGTTATATAGAATTTCGTAGATTCAAGATGACGAATACGTAGAAAAGGAAATATCACTTCGTCGCTCTATCTTCATTTTTTTGAAAAATTCTACATCATTTGCATCGACATCGAAGCAAATTCCCATTACATCATTCTTCTCAAGATGAAATTATGATAAAAGAGAAGTGCCACTCACCACCCTGCATTGGCTGCCTGTAAAGCGACCGTAGTGCGTCCACCGTACTGGACGGTGGAGCGGCTGGTACGGTCCGCTCGCCGACGATTATCACGTCCTCACCATTGCTGGAGGGAGAGGAGAAGGAGGTGGATGGCTTCTGGTCGGACATCTGGATATATGAGATTATCAGAAACACAATCGCTTATCACATTCTCGCCATCTTTCTGAACTGTCGACTACTGATTCGACTGAAGTTGTTCCTAACCATTAGATACAAAGATGAAATTGGAAGTTACAAAAGAATATCTCACCCTCGCCATCTTCGCAGAAGCATCCTCCTGCTGTGCAACTGCAGCCAGGAGTCTCCTCTTGAGTGGATGACGATTGTCTGGTTGGAGAGGATCGGAAGGAATGGAGGAAGAAGAAGAGGGGAGAGACTCCTTCTTGCTGCAGCGATCTTGATGCGCCTGAGAATAGTATTCATGAAGCATGCAATTTATATAAATTCCCAGTTAGATGAATAAAAAATGAAAAGGAATGAAGCTGACCTCTCTGGTCGACTCATTCGGGAACGTCAGCTTGCAGTGTGGACACTCATGAGCACGCTCGTTTGTGCGCTGAAATCAATTTATTCTATGTTTTCTAATTATCAAAATTGTTTTATTCGCTTCTGTAAAACTGACAGAGCAGCTCGGTTCGACTCCCGTCATGAACATCTGTTGCAGAGTATCCGTCAATCCACTCCCTCGATTCATTGGCTGACCACTCGTCAGACTTCCATTAGGGAGGATAGACGATGAGGGAAGGGGAGTGGTGGAGGATGAGGACGGCTGCAATCGATCGATAATCTACCGTTTACTTCAGTTCTACCGTACCTTCAATCCCAACTCGAAGAGACTCTGACTCCTCGTCGTAGGAGGCGGAAGAGGACGCGAGGTCGGAGCAGGAAATCGAGGGGCGGGTCCGGGAGAAGTGCGGGAGGAACCTAGAGAGATCAAAGATCAACGCATCCTTCTTGGCAGCTCCCATACCACTATGGTTGCTGTCATTGTCGATGCTCGCTTGTGGGCCGAGTGCTCGATGGTAGGGGCGGCGTTTGAGAAGGACAGGAGCAGGTTCCACTGAAATTTAACACTGTTCATGTACAAAGTTTGTACTGGACGCACTAGAATCTTGCCAAAAAAATGAAAATGAGAAGAATAACATACGAATCTCCTCATTCTGCTTGATCAGCCTCTGTATCCGTGTTTCCACCGACGATGGGTCGTTCATGTTGGCTTGAGGGACTGCGGCTGCACGAGCTGCGGCTGCTGCAGCTTGGGCTGCTCGCGCCTGCAAATATCGATTAACGTTTTCGAAATACTAACTTCGCTGCTTCAGCAAGTTCAGTAGGGAATTGTTCGTCGAAGGAATAACTGCTTACCTGATCCAATCCCGAGTTCCCCCTGATCATCGGAGGTGGATGGGGCAGTGGCTGCACTGGATTGTTCGTCGTCGCGACTGCTGCAGCCACTACAGCTCCTTGTTGCTGCAGCTGCTGCAGGAGAGAACGAGAAGAGGACTGTTGAGGGTCGAGGGGCTGGGGCCGAGTCAGACTGCAAGGAGAAGTTTCACTGTTGTGTTATTGTTGTTGTTATTATTGTTATTTTCTGTTTTCTTTTCAATCAATATTCCAACCTCGTCATTCCTCCCATTCCCTGGTCTCTACTGACTCCTGAAGTCGAAGGTAGTGAAGCCATAGTGGCTGATCTGGAACACTCAACTTATTATGTCTTACTTATGTGTAGGTCTTCCGTCTATTACACTGATTAGGTCAACATTTCTCTACCTTCTTCTCGCATTCATTTTCTATGCAGGTGAAAGGGAGAACTCATTCCCTATTCTGACACTTTCCTTCCTTCTTCTCTTTCTGAGTTCCTCTCTTGGAAATTCAGTTGGAACTCAAACACGTCACCATTCCTAATACTCTTTAGTTATATTTTCAGCTGAATCGTTTGATTTTCTTTCGAGTTTCATAGCTGCATTCCATCAGCAGGTGTATACTCAGTTACTCACCTCTCATTACTCGCGGCACTGGTCGCTCCTCCCTGGCTATTCAATATCTCCATCATCAGCATTCTCTGCTGCATCATCGTCCTCTGCTGCTCCGCTTGCTGCTCCTGCTGCTGATTCTGCTGCAGCACTGCACTCGTCAGCTGCATCAACGGGTTCGCCCCAGCTGCAGCTGCTGCATTTCCTCCCCCCGCACTCGTGAGGGCACTGGTCAACTGCTGCTGCTGCTGCAGCAACAGCAGCAGGGTCGTCAGGGAGGAAGCACTAGCCCCGGCAGCAGGTTGGGCTGCGGCCGCGGCTGCTTGTGAGAGTTGCTGCAGCATAATGTGGTTCTGCAGCTGCTGCAGCACATCTGAAAGAGGGCATACGTCATTGTTGCTGTCAGTTGTGATCATTCACTCCATTCGTCCCGTCCCTCTAGCACCCCTCACCACTCTCTCGATTGAGTGCACTCTCTCGCTGGCGCCACTCCATCCTAATCGACACTGCCAAACATGTCTGGAGAGAGGGAAGAGAGGGGAGAGAGGGGGGGAAGGGGGAAGGGGGGAAGGCAGATGAATGATACACTCCCTTTCCTTCGTCGTAATCAGAGAAACATCACGATTGACACTGTACTCTCTCCTCCCTTTCAACTTGTCTGACTCTCTCAATGCACCATACTATTTCGTCTTCTCTAACATACAAAGAGCAGGAGATAAGCAGAGAGTCAGTGCATTGCATTCAAGAGAGGCTACTCTGCAACGATGAATCCACCTCTAATCTCTCCCCTTTCACTCTCTGCCCTTCTCTCCTCTGATCTCCACAGCCATTTCAATCATCCATCAGAAGCCCCTCTTTCATGTGAATGGGAGTGAATCGAGAGATTATGAGAATGGAAAGAGCTCAGAGGCTGACTTCATTTCCATGAGTAGATCATTGATTCGACAAAATTGAATGGAATTCATCAGAAGACGAAGAGAGAAGGGGCAACACTATCAATAGATGCACTCTTCTCTTTTCTCACGAAGGAATCAACAATCTCTCTCTCTCTCAATATCCAGTTCCTCTTCCCTCATCAACATCCACTCACTGTTCTGTGGTTGCTGCAGCTGCTGCAGAGGGGGCGGGGCTGCGGGAGGAGGGGGCGGAGCTTGCTGTTGCAGCAGAGTCGCAGTCAGCAGTTGCAGCATCTGCTGCTGCTGCTGTTGCTGCTGATGGTGGGCTATGGCCTCCTGGAATGGAAGGGAATCATTCTCTCGATTCAGCATGCTATCTCGCCCCTTTCTCACTAGTCAGAGACAACGATCGAACATTGCTCAACAGTCACTTCCATTCACTGTTCCCCTTCTCTTCTCTCTTCTCCTCTTTCCCTCTACATCTCTCCATCCCCTCATCGTGTTATTCACTCTCCACAGTACATGAATCGCTCATTTCACGCGACCAAAAGAGTTCAAAGGGAGTCAAAAGGACGAAAGAAGAGTGAATTAGACATCAGACAATCGATTCCAACCTGTTCACATCCCTTCTATTCTAACTCAACCTTTGGCCTCCTCTTCCCCTTCTCTTCTCTGATTATCGATGAGGGTGAACTCTCCCCTTCAACAACTGTCAGAGTTTCAGAGAGGTGAGAGGTGAGAGACAACGGAGATCGAGGAGAGTAAGAGAGAGGAAGGGAGCAGAGAGACAATGGGAAAGTGAGAGAGCAGGGAATGATGTGAGTGATTTTGACGCAGTTTTTCTCTTTCTCTCGCTCTAGTCTATTTTCTGCCCTCTTCCCCCCTCTCTTCTCCTCTTCTCAAACCTTCTTCCGATCACATGTCTTTCTTCTCCCTCATTCAACTCTCTGAACATGAGTAATCTCTCTCTCTCTCTATCCAAACTCTCCCTCTCCCTCTTCCTCTCATGCACTCATGACATCTAACTGTGCACCCGTTCCCCGAATGTCAACGAATGAAAATGGACGCGTAATCCCAAAAAAAGAAAGGCAAGAGTCAGAACCAATCCCCTTCAGAGAAACGAGACAACTCTACATAAATCAATTGGACATATTCGAAAAACGGAGTAATTGCAAACCTGTATTTGTTGTGCACTCATTCCATTGGCTACCAATGAGAGAAGAGCTGCGGATAAGTCACCTGAAAGATTCAACGTTAGGTTTGTCAGTTTGATACCTTGATTCTACTCTCACGTAGCTCTGACCAATGAATCAACGTATTATGCAAAACATAGTGAAGGAAACGAATGAATGAAGGAGAAGGTGATAATGATGGGTACAGATGAAGGATTCATCTTACCATTCTGCCCTGGTGCTCCAGGATTCGTTCCCGATGGTCCAGTTGCTGCAGATGAGGATGGACCTGTCCCTCCTCCTGCTCCTCCACCAACGAATGCCATCTGATGGGGGAGAGAGGGATGGATCGGGTCCACTCCTGAATCAATCAATGAGAATCGTGCTCAAAACAGCGAAAAACATCTTAAAAACGGCTACAAAACGCGAAGGCTTTGAGTGGAATGTCGGGACGGAAGGCATTGAATTAGAGATGAGAGGGAGGAGGAATGAGATGGGATGGAAGGGTGCAAAGGGAAGCCGGCGGAGAGAGGAGAGGGGGAGGAGGGGAAGGAAGGGAGGCGCCAGACTGGCCCCCATGATTCGGTCGTGGGCCGCAAGGAATCCGCCAGGGTGGCGCCAGAGAAGGACAGACGGAGAGGAGTGCAAGTGAAAGATCAATGTTTGACAGAGACAGAATCATGAATGGAGTCGATTCAGAGATCTCTGAGTAAGGCAGAGATCAAAGTTCCAATGAGCTGTAGCATAGAGAGAACGCTTACTATTCGAGGCAGAGATCAGTGTTCAGTCAGATTGCAAGAGATAAGACGTTACGATAATGGAGAAGATTCGGAGTGTTACTCGGTGAGTGGAAGAGATCAAAGATCATAAAGATTGGAGAGGCGGGAACGATGACACGGAAAGATCAAAGTTCACTCTAGTTTGCACCCGTCTCAGCGACCGATAATGAATTCCTTCGCGTCTTTCGTCACTGAACAAACACTGCCATCTGATTTTAGAGAGTAACGGAAGGGAGGAGGGAGAGGGGAGGGGAGAGGGGAATTGGATGAGTGCCAGAAACTCGGTTCGAGACAGAGGGAGAACAAACGAGAGAAGGAATCGTTCCAAGATTAGCACGCGTCCGAAGGAGAGAATCCTCTAGAGAGAAGGGAGCGGATTCATGTGATGAGAAGGGAGATAGAGGAGAAGATGATGACTAGAGACTGTAAGAGTAATCAGTGGAAAGGGCGATGAATGAGAGACTGATTATCGATATGGGGGCTGAGCTCTTCTCCTCTCTCATTGGGGAACCCCTCTCTTCTCCCCTCTGGCATAGATCATTGACTCTATTTGCCCCTATCACTTCTCTCCCTCACTAGACTCGTCTCTCTGCCATTCTCGATCATTTAACAGGGAAGAAGAAGAAGGAGAGAGAGGTGGATTGAGGAATGGAAACGAATCCGAATGAGGAATGGAGAGAATGGAAAACAGATGAGAACTGCGTAGAAACCGCATAAGACACATGCACACAACAACCTTCTCTATCGAGAGAAGAGGAGAGGAATGAGGTCTT
>LS514501.1:309549-327585 GCA_900490845.1 Pristionchus japonicus
CTCGAGAGAGAGAGAGAGAGAGAGAGAGAGAGAGAGAGAGAGAGAGAGAGAGAGAGAGAGAGAGAGAGAGAGAGAGAGGCGAGAGAATGTGGGAAAATGAGAGAGTGCTGACAGTAGATCAATAACCAAGTGACGTCATTTCACCGTCACAATCAATCAATAGAAGAGGGGAAGTGATAAGAGAAGGAAGGAAGGAGAGAGGGTACTGCTCAAGTGAAAGAAGAAGAGGAGGAGGAGGGGGAGAAGAGAAATTGACGCTCTCCCCCTCCCCGTCCCCCCTTTTGAGAGAGAGGGAGAGGGTTAGGGGGGCTGAGGGAGAGAGGAGGAGGGGAGGAAGGAGTGGGGGAAGGGAGGAGAGACAGAGAGAGGGAGGAAGGGAGAGAGAAGAGGGAGGTGAGGGGTGCTAGATGGATGTGATGGAAGGGGAGGAAGTGGGGAAGGAATGGAGGGAGAGAGGGGGGCTGAGGGAGGAGACAAGAGATCGTGGGAAGGAAGAGAGGGGACGAGGGGGTCTGACAGAAGGGATAGAGAATGGAGAAGGAGGAGAGGGTGAGGGGTGCTAGAGGAATGGAGAGAGATGGGGGAAGGGAAGGGAGAGGGAACGGGATTGCGAGTCTCTCTCTCTTTCCGTGAGAATTCTCCTCCCCCTCCCCCTCTCCCCTCTCTCCCCCTCTCCGTCTCCTCCATTCTATCTCATTCCTTCTGTTGAACTGCTTCTTATTCCCTTAGAGAAAATGGTGAAAGATGAGGGAGAAGAAGAGGGAGATGGAAGGGAGTCCCTTCTATCCTTGAGGGGGAGAGTCTCTTCCAATGGGAACGGATTCATTCCTCCCTTTCGATGACCTTGAGATCGAAGAGAAGAGTCGAGTTGTCTCTACTACTCTGATAAAGAATTAGCCATCTCGAAAGGAGTAAAGAAGAGTAAAGACGGAGAGATCGAATCACTACTCTGCCCTACCGTACCTCTACCGTTTCTCCATACAGTAATCAATCTGGGTACACCATCATGTATTCTTCGTCTTCTCTCCTTCATTCCTCATTCCCATCTCTCCATTTTCTCATGGGTGCTTCTAGGTTCTGCGTCTGGCCTGGGAAAGGAGAAGGGAGGAGAGACCCTTCCCCTCCCTCCCCCCCCCTCCTTCTTTCCCAGTCATTCGTAGAAAGCGAAAGACGCTGTGGAGGAGAGAAGTGAGAACGAGAAAAAGGAGGATAGAGAAAAATACGAAGAAGAAGATGAAGAGAATAGAGAAGGAGAGCGTACTCTCTGCACCCGACCGAGAAATGGACACTACTCACGATTGGAGAACTTTGTATCCTCTACCATAACCCCCTCTTCTCTTCTCTCCCATCTCAATGAGTAATCGATACCCGATATCACTTCCCTCTCTGCACTTCACTCAAAACAGCCGAATAAATCGCAGACCTTTTCTCCATTTCTACTCCTTCTTTCGTTCTTTCTTTCGAAAGAGGAGGAGAAGCAAGAGCAATTTCAATCTCTCTCATGTCTCTCCTCCTCATCTTCCTTCCTTCCTTCCCCTATCACCTCTCTCTCTCAATCTCCTTCCTTCCTCCAACTTTGGCGTGTGAAATCGATGCACACAAGTGAGAAAATGAATTAGGTGAGGGGGAGGAGAGAGAGGAGAGATATGAAAGTAGAGGGAGAGGGAGATACAGCCTTCTTTCAATCACAGGGACGTCGTCTGTTACCATTAGTTACCTTCCATCCGCCTCTCTCTCTCTCTCTTTCTCGATGAATTCTCTCACACTCCAAATTGTCGCTCCCACTGCATTAGAGCTTTCCCTTTGCGAGGGAAGGAAAAAGAGGAGGAAGGGAGGGGAAGAAATCCAAGATGAGGAGAAGGAGAGATGGAACCACGATGGAGTTTCACCATTCGAGAAGAAGGAGAGGGAACGGAAGAGGAGATACACTTACTTGGAGACTAATAATTGTCGCTCTTTTCCTTCATTCCTAGGCTTTCACACTTACTTTGGAATGAAATGCCGTCGAAGAACGTTTTTGAACCTAGACTACCTATTAGAGCTTCCTCTAGATACTTTACATGTTACCTTATGAAAAACCATATTCGTCACCGCAAGGACTATCGCCTTATACCCTCTCCTTCTAATCTCCTCCTCCACACAATCACCTCGTCCATTCGAGTGCATTGGAAAGTCCCTTCGGTTGATAAGCGAGAGAGAGTATTCATCAGATTATGAAAGAGACTGCGATCCCGTGATAGGGAGTGAACTCTCCTTCTCCTTATCTCGAAAGAAGGCAATTGCACAACCACATGAATGACTCGAACTGTCAGTAGACCAAAGTGATTGAGAAAGCCACATAAATTTGTTTATCTATCCATCTAAAATCGATTTGTTTGAAATTTCAAACAATAGCAGCAAATCGGTTTTCATTTAGAATTAATGTCAACATTGGAAATACAGATTGTTCGTGGACAGTTTATGAAAACCGATAAACAGGATCGGCACAAATAAACTCGAGTTCCGTTGTATTCCAGAACACAATCAGAATTCCAGAAAAATCCGGGTAGAGAGAAGTCGAAAACGTTGCGAACCTTTAACGAATATACATTCTCATTGAACTTATAGCGTACATACACTTACCCCTTCCACAACTTCCTCTGTCACGTATCGGTCTATAGTACGTTCAATACCCATCCTTCTCAGAAATTCATCGAGAACGGATAAAGATACATCCGCTTTCAAATATTGATGCCTCTTTTGAGTCGCAATAATCTGAGATTGGCTAGTCATACAGCGTTTACATGGTATTATCTATTACAAATGATCAAACACTATTTTTTCAAGCTCAATTTAGCAACCAATTGAGTAGCATTACCTTGAGAATAGTGAATAAGGTATCAGATGATGAAACATCGGCGGGAAAATTATCCAGAATGTGCCCTCGTCTCACTAATTCTATCAATGGATCATCTTTGAAACACTTGGATACGCTCTGAAAAAATGCTCACAACTTGCTCTGATAATTTCCGAAATCAAATTCCAATTTCGAAGAAGTTGAAAAACGCCAGGATTAGGAAAAAAATCAAGTGGACGGAGACCTAGATATACCTGCTTTAGATTATGCTTGAATTTGATAGGTCGAGTAAACGAGAGAAGAAATTCACTATCAATACAGCGAGAGTAATTTTTGATGTTGAGATCAACGTGACTGTAGGTCGCAAGAAATGAGCGTATTCTGAACTTTAGTGTGTTATAAAATACTTTCGCAGGCTAGTTCAGCAACATCACCTTTCAATGTGCTCATCATTGAATATATAAAAATCAATGCTCTTGAAAATGCAATCTTTCAACAAACTTTTCATTAATATAGCTTTATTCTCGTCAAAGATTCCCTGAAATATAGATACCATTGAAAATTCCAATATGAACCTCATCGAATACAAAACTCACGATTCTGAAGATAATTTTTGCAGTGAACGCTCTTTTGAAGAATCTTTTCCTTAGATGAACAAGGGTTGGATGCTTCTCTGTGTTTGAAGGTTGCCCTCTTAGTACGAATCCACGATCGAAATGCGCTTCAAATGGTATTCCCGCAATCTGCAAAATGTAGAATATTGAGACAAATGTTGAGAAAAAAAACATGTCTACTCTATTCATGTGTGAATTACCTCAATGAACTCAATTGCACCCTTTTTGACACGGAGATCGCTATTGGCCACAGCTGATTCCATCTTCTTGCAAGTCAATCGAAGATTGAATCGATCGCGAATGTCGAGATAGGAAATTATCTCATTGAGCAATTCATTGGGTAGCACATACAACATTTCCATGTTCGTTCGCTAAAATTTGGAAGAATGATAGAAAGAGTAATAAATTTGCATAGGTTTGCGAATGCGAATGATCCCTGCCATTGGGCTATTTTTATATTTACTCAAAAATGAAACTGGTGAAATAGTTTGAATACACAATTTCAACGCCCGTGACCAAACATAAGTAAAATTCTGATGAACAACGAAAAGGAAATAGCATTACAAGAGCAAGAACAAAAAGTAATAAAATCGTGATTTCGGAATGACACGGTAAAAGTCACTTTATTCATGTACATCGTATTATTATTTTAATCAATGCTCAGGCGGATCGCACTTCTCACAGTCCGATTTGTCAGTCGCGAAGTTTTCAATCTGAAACGAGTCAATGTCGATCAATCGATCAATCGATAAATCCCTCACCTGTACAGTACTCTCAAAGACATTGAACTTATTCTTGAGCATATATCTCGTTGCTTTGAGTACTTTCTGCGCCTTTGCATCCTTGTTTATCTCCAGATGAACAGAAAGAGCCACCTGAGAAGGGATGAACTCCTTGTAACTATCAAAAATCATGCTCAAATTTTAAACTTCAAACTCCTTCAAACTACGAAACAATTCGGCATTTTACGGAATTCGAGCCAGATTTATAATTCCATACTCACTTTATCCATTGTAAGTGCCCAGATTCTGAGATCATGCACTTTCTGCACTCCAGGAATCTCGCCCAGTGATTGGAAGACCAGCGAGAAATCGATATTCGACGGACGGCCTGGATTACGGTAGGAGAGGATCTCACGAGGATTGATCTACCTTCGAGGAGAACGACGAGGGCGTCCCTCATGATGTAGATTGTAGTGAAGAGAACGATTATCGAGAAGAACAGAGTGCAGATCGGATCGACAACTGACCAATCGGGCTGAAGAGAGAGGGGTGGAGTGGATCGGGGACAGGGGGGGGGGGGGTGGAGTGGGAAGGGGACACTCACGAAGAAGAAGATGACGAGTGCAGCAACGAGTACTCCGACTGATTGGATCAGATCTCCCACTACGTGGATGAAGGCTGCACGTACGTTGATGTTCTGATTAGAACGAACTTGTCTTTGACTTTGATTATTCGAATAACTCTCTCATTCTCACTTCTTACCACTTTGAATTCAACTCCTCAAACCCTAGCGCACACTCGTTTACAATTCTGTAAAGTATGATATGTTGGCGAGTTAGGGTTCGACTCTTTTGATGATTAGTGAGGCTAGGAAACGATCTAGGCCAGTGCATTCTCCTTCACTCACTTGCTCATTGTGTTTGTGTACAGAGGCAGACGAATCCGATCCTTCTGAAAGAGATTATGACTAGGGAACGTACAAGTCTCTTCATTTCACACACTCTCTCGCCTCTCCGACCGGCCAGAGAGCGTGTGGAATGAAGACACCGCGACCCCTACTTCCAACTCTAGGTAAAATCAACTTCGGTTGAAGATTGTCCTCTACATCTGTCTTGCTCAATCATCGTTATCCACTTACCATGCGAGTGTCCATGACCTTCCTCCTCGTCTCCATGATCATGACCTGCAATTGTCATTCTACCGTATCCACAATCAATAATCATGTCACTACAGTATCCTACAGTACCTTCATGCGAGTGTCCTTCCTCTTCACTTCCATGTGAATGTGCAGGACCGGGACCTGCAAGTGCAGTATCAATACTACCGTACCTCTCCCCTGATAATCAATCACTACCGTACCTCCATGGGAATGCCCATGCGATCCTCCTCCCAGATGAGAGTGGGTGTGACCTCCGAAGTACAGCATTGCGCCCATTCTGGAAAGATCAAAGATCAGTAAATGACGAACTCGGTCAAAACGAACACAAGGTTGACGCAGACTCCGATTCCCGCAGTGATTGCCATGATGGAACCTTCGATCTGAATGAAGATATGAGGAGAGTTCAAAGATCAAAGATCACCTCGTATTCTCCATTGATTATCCTCATAACTGCAAGGTAGACGAGAATTCCCGTAACGATCCAAATGAGAAAGACGGAGACAAAGGCACCCAGGACTTCTGGAGAGGAGAGTGAGATCAAAGATCAACTATCAAGAACTAATCAACCTGCTCTCTGGAATCCGAAGGACATTCTTCTACTGGCTGGTCGACTTGCGAGATACAGAGAGAAGAGCGAGATTAGCATTGAGGCGAAATCTGTCAGCTGAAAGGGAGATAAATATGAGCCATTCGTTCAACATCATTCATCAACAGTTCGTGCATCGATTTGTTGAACATGATCGATAATCTTGCAAATAAAATACTGATGACTAACCAGATGAGCGGCATCAGTGATGATAGCGAGAGACTGCGCCCACCATCCTCCGACAACCTACAGTAGTCAGTCGATAAGGTACAGTAACCGAATGCAGAGGTCCGGTACGGATAGTAGTGTATTGATTCAACTAACCTCACAAATCATGAAGAAGAGACAAATAGACAGACTGATCCAGAGTGTTCGCTTTGCCTGAACAGTTCAATCGATAATCTAATCATCTACCGTATCAACAAGCTACCGTATCCCCAACTCACTCGTCGATTCGACTCATCGCCCTTCCTTTCCTCTTCATCGTGACAGTGGAAATTGGAGGCAGCTCCAATCGATTCATACCTGGAATACCGTATACTTCACTTCTCCTCCCACCTCTCATCTCATTCAGAGAAAAGTGACAATGCACTGGGGGTCTTCAGCCTATAAGTACCCCTCACCTATCCTTATCAGACCTCTTCTAAGGGAGGAATAGAAGGGGTCTCTTATCAATGGATTGAATCAATCGATAACTCACGATTTCCCGAGTCGATTCTCCTTCTTGAGAAGAACTTCCCTCTCGACATCACTCATCCTGGTAGACTATCCTTCTCCTCTCAGAGACTGCAAACCGACTGTCTTTCCTTGTCCTTCTCTCCTCGATGAGACACACTCTCTCCATTTCCTCTTCTCTCTCTCCTTCTCTGCTCTGTCTGCCCTCTCTCGTCTCTCCACACTATCTAATCACTCCTTATCACGAGAACATTCGAGAGACTCCTCTGAGTATCAACAGAGTGCGTCCATGCACTGCTCTCTCCATTCCGAGTGATCTCTCGACGGTCAG
Organism: Pristionchus japonicus; assembly: GCA_900490845.1. Taxonomy (NCBI): domain Eukaryota; kingdom Metazoa; phylum Nematoda; class Chromadorea; order Rhabditida; family Neodiplogasteridae; genus Pristionchus; species Pristionchus japonicus. The sequence goes on from LS514501.1 coordinate 316,473, forward strand.
AGAAGACGAGAGAGTGAGGAGAATTGAGAGGGTCCAATGAGTGTTTAGGACACACTTTAGTCTTATCAATCCGATCGACGGATCAACCAATGGATTAGTGCATTCACACTTTTGAATGGAATCTATCAATCTGTAGTGAAGGACTGAGATTACAGGGATGGCTGATAAAAGCGGTATCATTTCTACTTCAAAAACAAGGATCGGAAGTGAAAACAGTGAGTAATCCAATCCCATGACTTCTTCGCACTGTCAGTCATCATGCTTGTTGTGGTCATCCTCCTATCAGCTATCACTGTTATCATCAATAACATCCTTCCACCGACTCGAACGGAAGCTCCTCTCTACGATAACGATGCCTGAGGGGGCGTGACCATCGAAGCGAGTGAAAACGGAGGAAACGGGAGGGAAACAGAACAACGATAAGAGTGGGCAATCTCGTCGGTCTTCCCTTTCACTTCCCGACGGCGTCCCCAGACAACGATGAAGATAGACACTCAACGTGAGTCTTGGCCATCGAACCATCCAAGTATTGTTCATCGCCAGAATAGCTTGTTCATGCTTTATCTCACTAATTCTAATCCTGTTAAACAAAATTAGGTAGATGAACTACTGAAAGCTTCTGATTTCTTCAGGTATTCACTCCCAATTCATCAACACTCTCGTCCATCTCATCTCTCAACTGATCCATGTCGGATTCGCCATCTTCTTCACTACTCAATGGTGCGATTTCAATTGCATTCAATGTTCGTCACAGAATGACTTCTTGGCCCTTTGAACCGGAAACACTCCACACTCAATCCATCGTTGAAATTTTTTCTTTCGTGAATCGGGCGTTTTCTTTAATCAGACACGACGAATTTCTCCTAACTGCATGGTTATGATAGAGTAGATTCATGAAATGAGATTCCCTGAATGCAGAGTGGATTGGTATCTGGGATTGAAGTCGCCTCGAGCTCGTTAGTCTTAACATGATTCCCATCCACAGGCACGATCTCACCTCCGCCTGTCCTCCCCTCGGCCACGCTCTCACTTCTGTATTCGGTGAGTCAGATGAAGGGGAGGAATTGGAGGGTGTAGCCCATCCAATCAACTGATTAGACAGACTACAACCTCCAGACTGTCGACTGGCAGCACTGATAAACTATAGGGAAACTACAGATTTGAATCCTGTTGGAATCATGAACGCCCCACCCCAACCCTACAACAGAGACCAAAGAGAAATTCAGGAGCTCTCACAGCCCTCTACGGGATTCTCTCATCGGCCAAGGGATACACTGTGCTCACTCACTTCTGCGATGAGCCATGGGCGAAGCGAACTCTCTCAATTCTGTCCATGGTGTTAGTTCATCCACTGTCTTCTCTGATCGATAGTGAACTCACTACAGTACCTCCTCGGCTTCTGCGGTGATCGCCTGTGGAGCTCTAGTTCTGCTGGAACTAGAGGTCTCAGGGAATCTCAACTTCTGCGGAATCACTTCGGATGAGGTATGGAGTAGTGATGATGCAATATCTAATCGTGATGTAACCTATTCAGACTCCCGTCCTTCCCTCTCGCATTTTCCTCGTCGTCTCAGCACTTCTCAACATAATCTTCTTCGCTGCTTCTCTCTTCCTCCATTGGCGACAGGGAAGGATCGATGCTCTAGATCGAGGTGAGAGATCAAAGCTCAATCCCTCTCCATCCATCTCCCTTCCAGCCACCTACGTCTCTCCCTTCACCTCCTTCCCTTCTCCCTCTGCTCCTCCTCTGTCCAATCCATCCACTTGCCGACTCGATCCTTCAGCCAGACTTCACTCTCCTGACTTCATCGTCTCTGAGTATCCCTCCAAGTGATTTCATTCTACACTCCGCCCACTTTCAGTCTTGTTCAATCGTTGTGTCCAGCATATTCACGCAGTTTATACGAGTAATATGATAGTAATCGTCTTTCATTCATACCCTGGTTGAGTACAATAAAACCATTGAGAAACAATCGATTTGTGATCGACTGAAGCGAATCGACACCGCTGCGGAATGCACGAGACTGTAAAAAGAAAGACTAGTGTGGAAATATCGGACGGGCAATTTAGACACATCTCTTTCAAATTATTTGAATAATACTCATTTACATCAACTCCATTCTTTATAGTTTGTTCAGACGAACCTCCGACTTGTCCGATAGTACCCGAACAACTCACCTCGACAATGTCGAACAATCTTCCACACATTTCTCTACTCACCTGTCCAAAGTTCGATATGATCCTAACTTGCTCACTACTAAAAACTAATTTTAAAAATGGATTACTGATTGAGTTTCAGTGATACTGATTTGTTGCCTAAATCTGTTGAACTGCAAGCAAGTGAGAATTCAAGACTTTAAATCGCAATTATAATTTTTTTTAAAGAATTGCAAATTTTAAAAGAAAGTCAATTGTCAATCGACATTTGTTATTCATAGGGCTGGACTCTTGGCCCGAAAACCCTGAGCACCGTACTTGCCCGGGAGCCGGGGCGTGCGAACCGATCAAAGTTCAATTCAATTTGGGGCACTTATTGATCGTTTCTTATCGATTTTATCGTTGTATTTGCAGGTAATTTTGAAGTATAGCATACGATCATGAGCAACGACGAAAGCATTCTGTCTAATGCTTCTCTTTTCGGAACGAGCGGAGGAGATCAGGTGAATTTTGGCTCTGTTTTCCATTCCAACTGTCATCGTATTGCAGACACAGATTATCAAGGTTCTCGCCAGTGTCGTCGAGACACAGAAGACCCTCCCAGGACGGTTCACTACTGTTTTCGATCGCATTGAGGAGGCGAGAGTGAGTCGTGATCCATTTCCGAAAAATGCAGTCACCACTGTTTCAACACTCGTTTTCAGAACGAATCTCGAAGAAATGTTACTGCGCTGACCGAAGAAATCAAAAAATTAGAGCAGAGAAGCAGTTCGGTCTTTGACCAAGTGCTGTCTCAACTGATCACGCAGGTACGGGCAATTGGCTCACTCGATTATGGTTTTACCTTTTAAATATGGCTTTCCAGAACGAGAACATGCGCGAGATTAAGGAAATTCTCTCTTCTCGCCAATCACCCGAACTTGGTGATGTGGATATGAGGGACTCGCCAAACGAGCTGGTGAGTGATCGTCTTCTCTACTATTTTCTCTGAAATTAGTAATATGGCGACCACAAGCGACATGAAAGAGCTTTCCGCCCAGTGTGACCTGATTAGTCTTTCCCTCAATTCTTCTTTGCAGATCAGTTCGGTGGCCACAGATACTGTCTCGGGCACTACCTCGTTCGGAATGGGCGGAGGTTCGACTGCTGCCCCGGCCGCCGCGCCTAAGGCATCCGTTCAGCCTACGGCGCCCGTTCTGGCACCCAAGACCCTCGATGCACCCAAGACGGAGACTGAGACGGGGATGTACGTCTCAGTTTCTTTGCTCATGCTTACGACTACCCTATATTTCAACGAAATCTGAACATGGATTGTTTTGTCGAAAATATTTAATACGATGCTCTATAGTTTCGAATATTTGTATTGTTCATTCAGGACCCCAGCTGCCTTCTCCTTCAGCAGTGCCACCACTGTCCCGACTGCTGCCCCTGCCATCTCCTCCAAGACTGTCGGTCAGTTGTGAAACATCACGATTAAAGTTATATTTTAATATTTTTACCAAATCAAAATTGTTTTCCAGACTCGTCGAAGCTTGCTTCCATCTTCGGAGGCAGTCAGAAGACGCTGTTCGGTACCTCGAGCCCGTCCACTCCTGTCGATGGAAAGAAGGCGGAGGTGGAGAAGAAGGATACTCCTAGCAGTGTCTTCGGAAGCAGCTTCATGGGTGGTGCGACATTTACGCTTTTCGTTTTTATCTATTCTGTTGAAACTGAATGAAAAGTGTTTCTTAGTCTGAAAGTTGATGGAATGCGGGCTGGCATCAACACAAAGGACGTTGCTAGGAGTATATTTGCCTATCAGCAGAAGATCCGTTCGAACTGATTGTAATGATTAATGTTCGATTATGTTTGTTCAGACGGTCAGACTCCCTCGGCATTCAGTGCCCTCTCTGGCAAGCCGTCCATCTTCGACCAGCAGGATAAGGTGGCCGAGGGACAGAAGAACTTCGCCAGTCTCGCCAAGAGCAAGGTGGGTTTGTTGAAACCAAAGTACTTACGCTGGCGATATTTCAGCCGTTCGGCCAATCGGCGACTGCAGCCGCGAACGAAGAGGATGGAGAAGAGGGTGAACAGGTAGCTCGTGTGATTCCCCTTCCTGATCTGGTTGAAGTGAAGACTGGAGAGGAGGACGAGACGGTTTGTTGCTTGTTAAAATAAAATAGTTTACCAGTTTCTAAATATTCTTAATCAAGTAATTTGACGAAATTAGTAATATTGCAGCCTTGTGTATAAACTGTTCGTATTTTGGAGCATTGTTTACCTTCTCTCATTATGTTCACTCTCAGGTGCTCTTCACCGCTCGCAGCAAGATCTTCCGCTACGTTCGCGAGACGAAGGAGTACAAGGAGCGTGGAGTCGGCGAGCTCAAGGTAGGCATTTCGAGCATGAGAAAGGACAATGTCTATTGGTGTCAAAACCTAACGACGCGTTACTTTATACCGTTGTGGAATTGAAAATATCTGCTAGTACTGGCAATCTTTTCATTGTCACTCATGGTTCAGGTTATTAAAATGAGAACCATCATTGACCTATTTCATTGCAGCTCCTGCACAACGAGACTACCAACCAGTACAGAGTCCTTATGCGACGTGACCAGGTAATACATAATAAATTATTGTTATTAACATTATTTATTTATTATAAATATGCTTACTATTATTCTTTTCAGGTTAACACTCTATGTGCAAACTTCTCGGTTCCGACGAGCTCGAAACTGATGGAGAAACAAGGCCAGAGCAACGTTCGTTCCATTGTCGTCACTGATTTCGCTGAGAATGAAGCTGGAGATATGGAATCGTTCTGCATCAAGTTCAAGAATGCCGAAGTCGCTAAGGATTTCGAAATTGCCTTCCACGACGCTCAGGCCAATCTTCAGTAAGGATTTCCTTCGTTGAACTGTGGCGCTGAATTATGCTCTTACTACGTTCCCATGCTTATCTTTTAATAGTTAGAATACGTGCCTAGTTTATTGTTCGTTGAGATTCGTTTGTTCCAAATAGGATGTTGTCTGTAACTTTTCTGACATACCCATACTTCACATTTTATTGCAACGGTTATTGTTCTATTGATGTTCTGCTATTATTTTCGGTCTCACACCAATCATATCGTGATGCGTTTCGTGTCTTTTATTCCCCAGTAGTTTGTATCCATTTTAGATGTATCAGATAAAGTTTAATTCTGTGCATAATTTCATCTTACAGCTTTATCACTTAACTTTGTTTTTTACTATGAATGGTGATTCTAGTTTTCTCAGCTTCTGCGAGAGCAGTTCTTCGCCAGAAATCCAGGCTAGTATAGTTTGGATGTAAAGGAGACTTCTCTTAGAGTTGCCCACTAGGGTTGGCTAAGCGAGTGCTACTTTCCAATGTCGCAAGGGAGAGTAGGCAACATCGCAATGCCTAGACGATGTTGCATTGAGAGGGGAAGCTACCTCTACGGCGAGAACGTATGCAAAATCAGGAGCCTTCTTTCTCGCAACGCAGCATCACATAGCCATAATAAGTCGTAGAGGTAGCAAGCTTTTTAGATGGAAAGATTATATGCACTCCCTGCGCATTTTGCAGATCAATTTCTTCTCAATCCCTTGCTTCTACTCCGAGTCGGATATTGGCAACAGACTTGATCTTCGTTCTTTCTATCTTCCTTTTAGTAACACTGAGTCTATTCTTGTGATGTGGACGAGGATGAGATGAGCTTCGAAAGAGAGGAGAGGCAGTACGCTCTCCACTAGACGCAGTCGAAAGCCTTTTTGAAGACCTCAAATGCTAGAAACTAGTAGATAGAGAGGAATACCGTACTCTGTGGATCGTTCAGCTACTTGCTTGATGGAATGCAGGTTGTTGAGTGTGTTGTACCCGCCCCGAAATCAATCTCTTCTAATTCAAATCTTTTCAAAGGGACTTGAGAGCAACGGTGAGAAGGGAGACGGAAGTTCCCAATTCAATTCAATTCAATGTTTATTCCGTTTTAGGGGACTGTATCACAGGAAAATCACATATTGAGTGGGCAGGGAAACGGAGGTCCGTCGATGTAGTCGAATCGGGGTTGGGAGAGGGGGGGGGATGCAGCAAAGGTGGGGTAAGGAAAGAGGGAAGGGATGGAAATAGTATCATAGATTGAGCCAGCTACTAATAACAGATTTAGGGAAGAGACAGCTAAGCGAAGAGGAGATGAACAATCGAAATGAGTCATGTGAGAGGGCTACTGACTCAGGTGAGAGAGAGTTCCAGGTGGAAATTGTTCAGAAGACTAATGTTGACTGGGAATTCGGTGGTATAAAGGGCAATTCGATTCTAAATAGATGCCCAGTACGAAGAGAACGGGTGGGAGGAGCATGAATGAGGAGGGAGGAAACATCCAGTAAGCATCTCTTATGCATGATTAAGTGAAAGAAGACAATGTCAGAGACAAATCGACGCTGCTCAGTAGTGATAAGGTTAAGATGGCGTAGGCGTTCATTATATGAGACATGGGGTAATCCACAACGAGCATACAATCTACGGGTGAAGTCTCTCTGAACTCTTTCTATGTCCTTTGTTAATTGAACAGAGCTTACGGGGTTCCAGATTACAGAGCAATACTCAAGATTAGGAAGAATGAAGGTACTGAATGCCTTAGAGTAGATAGTGGGGCAATTGCTATGGAATGATTTAAAAATTAGGTTGGTCTTAGAGCGGGCTTTTGAAACAACTTTGGAGATATGAGGGGAGAATGAGAGTGTGGGCGAGAAATGAACTCCTAAATCCTTAACGATAATTTTCTCTACAACGGGCTCGTTAAAGGGAATAATAATAACAATTTATCTACGCCCGAGGCGCGACGAGATCGTTGTGAAATCTAGAGAGTACACGAGATTTGGTCCCTCCTAGACCACCCCCTGTGAAAGGAATAGTGATAGTGATGATTCCCCAACGAACTGCAGCATCGGTAAGATGCAGCCTGCCAATTTCAAGGTCGTGCTTCTATACTTCAACGTGAACATACAATAGAGTTCGGGACCTGTTTTAGATTGCCCTACTGATGCTCTATCGACCCACACCGGTTGCGAATCGAAAATTTTGCTCTTCTTCGAGATATTTGCATCGAGCTCTATCTCGAAAACCGCTCAAAAAACCACGATTTTTCTTTCATATTCAGACAGATCTCGTCAAGGGCAATCCAACGGTACCCCCGAAGTCCAAAATCTGTGAGGAGTAACTGGTGTACTATGCCGAAAAACCGAAAATCAATCAAAAGAATGAAAAATCCAATCATTGGCGAGTGAAACGCAAACCCATTTCACTCTTTCGAGGGCAATGACGCGGTCTTATCTGCATCACTTTCATTTGCGCTTCACTCGCCATTGATTGGATTTTTCTCAAATTCGATTGTTTTTCGGTTTTTCGGCATGGAACACCCGTCACTCCTCACTAATTTTGGACTTCAGGGGTACCATTCAATTGCCCTTGACGAGATCTATCCGAATATGAAAGAAAAATCGTTTGTTCGAGCGGTTTTCGAGATAGAGCTCGATGCAAATATCTCGAAGAAGAGCAAAATTTTCGATTCGCAACCGGTGTGGGTCGATAGAGCATCAGTAGGGCAATCTAAAACAGGCCCTGAACTCTATTTTATGTTCACGTTGAAGTATAGAAGCACGACCTTGAAATTGGCAGGCTGCATCTTACCGGTGCTGCAGTTCGTTGGGGAATCATCACTATCACTATTCCTTTCACAGGGGGTGGTCTAGGAGGGACCAAAACCGCCGAAAACCAGGTTTCGAAATTTGGCTGACAGATTCAGACATTCTGAGTCGATTCTTACGTGAGAGGCGTGATAATAGAGGAGAAAGAAGAGCAGATGGAGATATCTTGGTAAACGTCTTTCGTTCATCTGTTAACTGATTGCATGCAATCAGCAAGTAATAAACAATCAATTTGAGAGCAGTGTGTAATCATCACAATCAGACTCGAGGAGAAGTGTTTGTTCGTTTCGGGGCATGCACATTTGAAATTGCTCAAATGAGGACACTCCTTTGAAAATGACGCGTAACCATCCTTCTCCACTTTTTGACGCGATCCACCCGTGCAATAATCAAATTGGAATCCAAATTGATTATAATTTTTAATGTTTTTCTGCCTCTTATTCGAAAATTTTCAGGATCGACTTCAGGAGTATCGATGATTTCTCAAAATCACGTTGACTTTCGAAATGAAATATTCGATGCTATGAAAGGGTGTCTGCGAAGTCATGTTGAGAATCCCGACGAATGCGTGATACAAACAAGAAGATTGCTAACCGCGCTGAATACATTTTATAATCCTACAACTCCAAATGAGGGAGAACAGATCACTCGAGATAATGCTAGTCCTTACGAGTTAGAGGTTTGAGCTAACTAGTTTGATTTTTTTTAAAGTTTACAATATTTTCAGATAGCATCCGAATTCACCAACGATTTTCGTGCCCCAATAAGCATGGATAGTATCTGTTGTTCAGTTAATGGAGATCAATTAAGGTTTTCACAATTTAACCTCATAAATTTCACACAACATGTTAGACAATCAACCAGTTCATTGCAGAGAAATGGCTGGTGGATTCGCAGCATTGAGGAACGAATTCATTCCACAATTCGCTGATATCATACGCTACGATTACAAAGTAAGGCAGCTAACAATCGCATAATCCTTGATTTATATTTATTAGGAAAAGCTTCTGTTCATAAGCAAATACGAGGATATTATCGAGCAGGAGCTGTTAAGGCGCTACTATATAAACAAGAGCCTCACAGTAAGACAGTGCAAAGAATTTTAAGACAAGTCAGTTGCCTCTCCAGGATTCTGATGAACATGGAACGGGAATCGAGCAAAAATGTTGTATGTGTAAAGAAATTAGTCTGACGTCTTGGAGAAGAACATACGATGGACAACTGGTGTGCACCCACTGCTATGTGAGGAATAATTTAGAATGGGTGAGTTGTTGTTGGGTGAAACCAAATTATGCCTAACGCTGTCCTTAACAGAAACATAAAACCATTTCATCTACTACACTGAAGATCGATGGAATGTCGATTGAATATTGCAATATTTCTGCTCTGTTATGTGTCGAATATTCTCTTACGGATTGAATCGATAAACAAAAAATTGAAGCACCCAATACATCCCAATTATTCACTATTTTGCATTCGTTGTGTTGAGCAGTTTATACGTTCACGCAGTTCATACGAGGAATGTCTTAGTAAACATTTCTTCATTCATACGCTAACTGATTGTGTACACGAAAACAATAATAAACCATCAATTTGAGAGCAGTTCATAATCCTTGCAATTCACAGCCAGGAAAAGTGTTTAGAATTCTTATAGCGGTCTGCACATTTCAAATTGTCCAAATGAGGAATCGTTTTTTTTTTGAAAACGACGCGTAAATATCCTTCTCAATCCCTTAGTACTGTTTGACGCGATCCACCCACGCGATAGCCGAATTGGACTTCAAATTGATTGACCACTTGAGTGACGTAGAATCCGAGGAAGAAAGCGAGTGGAATGAGCTAAGAATACTTCTAGCAGAGGGCACAAACGTCCTCGAATTTCCTGCAAGAGTACGTGCATCTCCCTCTCCATTCTGACTCTCGTGCTCCCATTGAACCCTTTCTGTGTCAGAGGAGGCAATGGTTATCCGTCTCTCTCTCAATAAACAGTCTCTTTAAATGGAGTGAACAACGTGAACACCATGTGAAGGCAGGGCAAATTTCTATTTCTCGAGTTGTCGACATGAATATCGATGAATTTCCGAACCAACGGAAGAGAACTCTTTCCGTGCAGAATGGGAGTGCATACAGAACGATCCAACATTCGATACCAGCCTAATTTGATCGAATTCGCTTAGGGTAATCGATCTGCCTAATTTATAAATCTGCGGAGACTAAAAGTGACGTACTCTTGCTGTTCCTTATTCATCGCAAGTCGATAGCAGATGGAGAGAACGGCGTAAGCGAGACACCACACTACCAATTCCTCAAGAAGATTCAGTTACCACTCGAGAATTGAAGAAGATACGAATAGAAGAGTTGAAGAGATGACTTCATACCACCCATACAGCCTTCCACACGGATCCTCTCCATCTGAATAGAGCGAGAACGAATGCTTTGAGGGAGGCAGTGCCCACGCTACCCGTGTATGTCACTGTCATTCTAGCACTGAAAACATCTGTTATCCAGTGGAAAAGAGGTAAAACGAATCAAAGTGTGGCATAAATCATCACGAAAACGTCAATGAACGCGATAGATGACGAGAATTGGAGAGTATGAAAATGGAGGTGAATTCTCTTTCGGAGTGGGGATTACCCTCTGTCTACGCTAGAGTCAGAAGAAGAGAACTAACGGGCAGAGAAAAGAGAACTACCGAGGGGTACAAAAGTTGACGAGAAGTTATTCCGAGTCAAACTCTTTTGACACGAGAGAAGGAGAGGTTCAAAGGACGATTCCATGCTTGAACTGCAAGGGAAGGGGTTGAAGTAGTGGAGAAGGATGAAGACTGTTCATCCATCGTTAAATAAAGGCAGTGATCGCTCTTTGGAGTTAATGCCCATGAGATCAATAGATGGGTAAAGATCAAGGAATAAACATGAAGCATGCATTACCAGTGGAAATATCTGAAAGAAGTTTCAAGGTTCCCCGTTCAGATAAACAACTCGAAGATGTAAAAATATATTACTGAACTAGCTTCCTGCGGAAGCTGCGCCCTCCGGGGGCGCCTGCCGCGGGCTGGGCCTCGCTACGCTCGACCCCTTCGCGCTCCGCCGCGGCTTGCCCCCTGCGGGGGCGCGCCGACCGCTCCGCGCGACTTGCGCGGCCACGAATGAAATGATTCTCCCTCCCCTCCCCTCCTCTCCCTCTCCTAATTGGATCACCTCTCCCTCTCTCCTTTATTGCCTTTCGCTAATAGGATCAAACCCCCGAGAATCTTCGGACAAGAAAATATCG
>LS514501.1:338875-352589 GCA_900490845.1 Pristionchus japonicus
GTGAATATTATTATTTTGGATTACCCTCGAGCGACAAATCACTTCAAGAGCTCCCGTCAACCTATGAGAACATTGTGTGGCACACAACTCCCATGTTGGAAGTTCAGTAAGCTAAGGGGTTCAAAAACCCGGATTCATGGTCCAGGGGAGAAGATTGAGTGAATATTATTATTTTGGATTACCCTCGAGCGACAAATCATTTCAAGAGCTCCCGTCAACCTATGAGAACATTGTGTGGCACACAACTCCCACGTTGGAAGTTCAGTTTTATTTATGGGGGCGAATCAACCCAAAATCAATTTTTAAAAATCGCAACAACCTATTAAATACCTACACACACAACGCGACATAAAAATAGCATGTCGGATGATCGCTGAATGATTTATTCTAAGGAGAGCAACAAGGTCTGATCAATTCACGGTCTCTCAAACTCTATCTTATGCGAGCACTGGGTAACACGATACTGCGATGTTGAAAACATCAAAATATCACGAAAAGGTTGGGCAAACCTTCTTCTTGACGAATGGGTCGCTCTCGATCCATCCCTTCACCACTCCCTCGCCGCCCCACAGTCCCTCGTCCGCCTCCGGAGGAAAGATCGCTGAAAATTTTTTATGAACTTGAAACCAAACAAAAACAATAACAACAATGGCTTCCACACAGCATCAACTCACGTCTGATCGGGTTCTCCTCCACTTCCACCTCCTCCAGCCTCATTTCATCCCAGAAGACACGAGAGGTCGGCGCTCTGTCATTATTGGATATATTATTCAACACAATTGGTCATTGCCCCGTTCCCAAGCATTTACAATCCTAGTGCAACTCCACTCTCACCAGTTGTCATTTCTTACCGGCAAACAACTGATCCATTCCCCGATCATCCCCTAGTTCCACTTGTCATGTCACTCCCTTCTCACCTGTAGTGCACGGGCTTCGCATCCGCCAGAACGTTGTTCCAGTATCTGCAATGCATTTTTTTATTGTTTCAAACCAAAGATAAATCACTATAATTTCCTTCTCCTCCTGAAAGCAACCCCTGATAGTGACCCGCCACAGCCCGATTTTCTCCATCCCTCATCTCCTCACCTCTTCTTGTAGTGTTCGGGCAGTCGATGGACGACGGATTCCTCATTCGCCCAGATCTCCTCGTTCCTGCGGATACGCGCTGCCTGGCAAGAGGGAACGGTTAACAACCAGACTGGGGAAATACCACCTTTGAAGTCTCGTTTCAATGCTTCACGATATTCTCGGTTCGATCATTTCCATACAAATAATACAAACCAGTACCTTATCCCAAGTGCAGACAACTTTCGTCGGCAGATCTTTCACTTTCTTCAGATTCTTAACCAAATTGGGAACCGCCATGGCTCCTGAACAATTCAAGACTCAACGCTTTCCTTTTGTTTATTTTTTCCATGTATAAAACGGCCTCGAACCGATTTTGCCATGCCGTTAAAACACTTCTCAAAACGAAATTTATTACTACCCCTTCACAAAACAATTATTATTATAGTATTATCACAAAAAGCATTCTTAATAACGTCAAAGATCAAAGATCAGTTAACAACACGACGCGAAAAGCGAGAAGGAAGCAATTTGATTTGGTAACAATAAATTAATAGGATACATAGACAAACTCGCGCTATTCCTACAACCTTTGGGCATTCGCAATTTCAATCTTACAACACATCTTTGTAAAATCGGTAGATCACATGTGAGCATTTACAATACAATTATTAAATATCTGACTATACATACTGTGAGAGTCACCCAGTAACATCGTCGAGCTAAAACTGAGTTTTCCCGAAGAAATAGAAACAAGACATGTGAAAAGGGGGAGACAATCGAAGACAAAAGACGATGGATGGGGTAATCGATGGCTCCTCTCGATAGGGCAGGCAGGGAATACTTCGATACCCGTTTAGGCAGTTTTCGCCCTGCAATGAAACCAAAGATGGAGGATTGATTGGTTGAATGCACACTCTCAGTTCCCCTCTCACTCTCGATAGCGTATACTCTCTCACTGGCTAGACAGTTCCTCCCCTTCCTCACTTTCTCTTGTCAGCCAGAGTCCTGAGCAGTCGATGGCCGGAGATGAATACGACGGCTCCGATCACGGCCATGTACTTGAGTGTCTCGAACATGTTCAGTTGCAGCCAGAAGATGAAGTAGAGAGTGAAGAGAGCTGCAAGGAGAAGAGTGGATAGATGGGAAGAGAAAGGGATGACTAGTTGTCACATTTGCTTTCTTCTGGGAGTCCTAGAGCAATCCAACTTCTAGCAAGTTGGATGTGCTCTGGAGACCCGAGCATTAGTAAACTCCTTGCCTATGTGATGCCAGTGTAACCAAGAAGACACATGTAAAAGTGAAATTGTAATTGTTACTCCAAACCCCCCAAAGCCCGATTGCATCGGACGAATTAATGAACCGCAAATCAGCCCAACTCCACTACCTTGTCCATGTTGGGGTTCCTAAATCACAACAACTTCTATCAAGTTGTATGTGATCAGGAGACCCGGCCACTAGTGAACTCGCTGCCTATGTAATACCATTGCAACCAGGAAGACACATGACAAATTTCAAAGCCTCGTGAATTTTACTGCATTCGGAATGAACTAAATCAAGCAATTATCAAATTCAATCTACCATCTGGTATCTTTTGGAGCTCCGGGATCTAAATTAAATTTATCCAGTTCAATTTGATCTGGAGACCCGACTACCAGTAACCTGTCTGCACTATGAGATGCCAGTGCAACCAAGAAGCCACATGCAAATGTCAAATCACAAAGGAAAAAAATCGTGCAGCTCCAAAATAGTGTAATTTTGATTACACTGAACAATAGCACTGTAAAATTGGATGTCTGCATATACCCCACCTTTCCAGTCCTTTTGGGGGCCGATGAACACTCTAAACTGGGAGCCAGTTTAGAGAGATACATAGACCCAGCTGATACAAGCATCTCTTCCTATCTAGAACCAGTGGCACCGGAATTTCCCAGTTCATTTTTTCCAAAAATTATGCAGTCATCGAAGATCGATTCAATTAGATTGCACTGAGAATCTTCATTCGAAATGGATGCCTAGATCCATTATGTAATCCCATCTGGGCCCCTGGGAGACTCTAAACTGAAGTCCAGTTTAGAGAGATCCAGAGACCCAGCTGACACAAACATCTCTACCTATGTAGTATTAGTGGCACCAGAATTTCACAGGGCATTTTTTTTCTACCGCGCAATCATCCAAGAGTGGTCATATTCAATTGCGCTATGCATCATCATCCTGAATGGGCAGACCTATTTACAGTTAAGCCTCTTTTGGGTTCTTGACGAAAACGAACTGAGCGACAGTTTGTTTTGGTCAAGAGACCCGACTCATCACAACCCGTCAGCCTATGTAGTGCCAGTGAAACCTTCCTTTCACTGGCACAGTTTAATTTCGAGTCGCCATCTGCGTGAATTCGACTACAAATATGGTTCATCGCGCAGTCCCTTCTGGGGTTCTTGGCTTAGCCAAACTGCCTTCCCAGTTTGGATTGGCCAAGAGACCCGACTAACGCTCTAACCCTTCTGTCTATGTAACCCCAGTGAAACCAAAAAATTAACGTCCCATCCAAACGTGCTCAAAATTTCATTACACTAAACAGTACCACTCCAAACCAATGCCTAGATTCATCACTAGCTTTCTTCTGGGGTCCTTGACCTAGGCAAACTGAAACGACAGGTTGCGCTGGCCAAGAAACCCAACCAACGCTAACCCCTCTTCAAATATGATACCAGTGACACCGGGATTTCACGGGTCGATTGCATCTCCAATTCTGCCCCTAAAAATCAAGCCAATGTGCGCGCGCCATCGCTAGCAATACGGCATCCCAACAATGCGACATCTCCTCCTCTTCCCCCCCCCCCTCCCTTTCCCCTCCCCCTCCACTCACCGGCCAGTCCGACGTGGAAGATGGGCACGTAGATGGAGGTGGGCATCGCAGACAGATTCACGCCGATCTTCGCCCACTGACAATTTGCATTATTAGTATTTTTACAATTAAATAAACCATTTTTCAGAAGCTAAATATTATATTTCGAGTCTCTGGAAAACCCTTACTTCCTTGAAGTGAAGGTGTTCAGAGACCCAGCAAATGCGAAACTCCTAGCCTATCTGTTGACAGTGTAGCCACAAAGAGACATGTGAATATTTTGAAACGCATAGGCTGAATAATCATAATTGCTCGAATCATTTCCTAGAAGTGATATTTCGGGGTTTCTAGATTTTATGAACATGTCACCAGTTCATGAAATCTAGAGACCCGACTACTAGCAAACTCACTGACTATGTAATACCCGCGCAACCGTAGAGACACGTGCCAAATTGAGGAAAACCCTCAAAAGACATACAAATTAAAATATTTAAAAGCGATAAAGTGCATTAAATAACCAATAAAAGATCGCGTGCATACCAGAACGACGAGGACGAGAACGGGAGCGAGGGCGAGGAGAGTGAAGGCATCTGAGATCACGCCAGCCGGACGCTTCTCGGGCTGCAATGAGAGATGGACTCATTGGGAGATGGGGCCATAAGACCCGAAGTGCACCCATGTATCGGAGTATTATATCGCCAATGTGTACAGGGATCGATTGTCCACCTGTCCCTGACTACCCCTAACCCTATCCCGCGGCCGCTCTCCCCTCCATACCTGTCTGAACATGTGGGTGATCTCGGGGAGGACGGAGTAGTCCACCTTCTCGCTCTTCTTCACCACTTCAACGGGGGCTGCGGGCACGGTGAGGGTGGCCTCGGCCTGAACAGTTATGTTTCAAGTGACTCTCTTACGATAGTTTCAAAACGCGAGAATCAAAAACCAACGATGATCCAGTTGAGGGGAGTGCGGATGAGGGCGTCTCCAATGACGAGTCTGAGTCGGTAGGCGCCCGAGTGGCCGCCAAAGTCCTTGCCCTCCTTCGCCAGATTCTGAAATGAGACAACTTTACTATCAACAAGCTCAAATTAGCTGGATGAAGCACAAGTATTCTCACGTCCCTTCTGGGATGTAGTGGAAGAGGTTAAATTTGTCAAAAGCTTAACCCGCCCAGACAGCCGACTGCTTGAGAAACCGACTGACTACGTAATACCCATGCAACCAAGAAGATGCACGCAGGGATGAAACTCCATTTCACATACTAAGTAAAAACGCCCGTTGTCTATCCTCAAGCTGCTTCAGGGGTGCGTGGTAAAGCTAAACTTGTCTAAAGTTTAGCTTCTCCAGGCACCCGGCTGCTGGGAAAATCGTTGCCTAAGTGATACCAATGCAACCAAAAAGATGTAAGAACAGATGAAATTCAATTTCACTTTCTGAATCGCGCAGTGGTATCAATTAATGTAAAATTAGCTCCCGCTATCTATCCTTGTTCCTTCTGGGGTGCAGTGGAACCGGTATACTTTTTCAAAGTTATACCAGATCCATACACCCGACTCCTAGAGAAACCCATTGGGTATGTAACGCCCGTGCAACCAAGAAGATGCATGCACAGATGACGTTATATTTCCCATTCTACTTCGCGAAGCGGTATCAATGAATGTAAAATTAGCAACGTGATTCACTAAAAACACCCGCTATCTATCCTTGTTCCTTCTGGGGTGCAGTGGAACCGGTATACTTTTTCAAAGTTATACCAGATCCATACACCCGACTCCTAGAGAAACCCATTGGGTATGTAACGCCCGTGCAACCAAGAAGATGCATGCACAGATGACGTTATATTTCCCATTCTACATCGCGAAGCGGTATCAATGAATGTAAAATTAGCTACGTGATTCACTAAAAACACCCGCTATCTATCCTTGTTCCTTCTGGGGTGCAGCGGAACCGGTATACTTTTTCAAAGTTATACCAGATCCATACACCCAGCTACTGAGAAACATCAGTGCTTATGTTTTGCAACAGCAACCAAAAAAATGCATGCCGGTATGAAATACAAATTGACATTCCGATTCGCGCAACAGTATCAACACATCAGCTACGAGAACCACTAAAACTTATTTTCTATCCTCGGGTCACTTCTGGAGTGTGTGGTTCACGTATATTTTTATATACCAGAACCAGACACTCGACAACTAGAAACATCATCGCCTATGTGATACCACTGGAACGAGGAAGACACATGCAACAATAAAATTCAATTTCACATTCTCCATCTAACAATACCATCAACAGATTCCAAAAAGGCACTACTGCAGTTGTTCTCAAGTCCCTTTCTGGAGAGCCTGGTATGGTTTACTTCCAGAAGTAAACCAGATCCAGACACCCGACAACTAGAAACATCATCGCCTATGTGATACCACTGGAACGAGGAAGACACATGCAACAATCAAATGCGATTTCACTTTCTCCATATAACGTTACCATCGACAGATTCAAAAGGTAGCGCGAAGACCACTGCAGCTGCTCTCAAGTTCCTTTCTGGAGTGCGTGGTAGGGTTTACTTCCAGAAGTTAACCACATCCAGACACTCGACGACTAGTAAAATCATTCCATATGTAAAATCACTGCTACCAAAAAATGGAAGGTCAAAATGAAAATCAGTTTCACATCCTCAGCCGCGCAATACTTACTATAAATACACCCTCCACTTGCCCCTGATTCCCTTCTGAGGTGCGTGGTAGAAGTAAACTTGCTAGAAGTTTACTTCGAACCAGACACCCAACTACTGCGACAAATATTTGTCTATATCATACTACTGCAACCGAAGACATGCAAGCAAGCGTGCAACTGATCTTCAAGTTCTGACCAGCATAATCCCACTCTAAAAAGTGATGCTTACCAAACCCGCCATATACTCGTATCATCGTTTCAACAAATACCCTAGCGCGGCTCTATACCGAGGCGCCTGACATAAATTGACCGATCGTGGGTCTCTTTATGTCACGGCATCTCCACAACTCGAAAGGATGAAAACCAGCGTGAAAACAAGTGCGCAATCCATTTCAAGAGTGAATCTGCCCTACAACCCGGCGCGCCTAGCACGCGCCTCTTCCCCCTCCCCTCCACACTGACCACATCCATCTTGTACGCTCCGTCGGCCTTCTGGGCGTCCGCCACGAAGACAACCTCCTCTCCGCTCTCGACGTGCTCGAAGATGACGAAGGCCTGAGGAAGAAACGATTAATAAAGAGCACGTGAAACGCACATCCTCGCTTCCCTTTCCTCATGGACAGAAGGATAAGTGTGACGCCTACCTGATGGGGTCTGAGTGCCTCTCCACTCTTCGCCTTCACAGTGAATCCGACAGAGAGAGTGGACGATCCATCGACGGTGAAGGCAGAGGGAGCCTTAGCGAAGGCCGCGATGCTGCAACCAAATTTTTTTCGACGCAATTCAAGTTTGCGTTTCAGCCTGACATCTTACGTGAGAGAATCCGCCAAGTACAATATCCACTTCGAGAAGAATGCAAAAAAAAACCAATTTCGTTTTCAGCACAATGGAAATGATGTCTAATTTTTCTCATTGTTACTCCCTGTTTCAAATTCTCATTTTATCCCAGTGAATCCCTCGAAAGCGATTTTTCTTACATGTCCCGTGAAAAAAAAATCGAATTCACAAATGCCTCTTAACTTCGCGATTCCATCTGCCCTCTTACTCACCTCTGTCTCTTCTCGATCTTTCCCTCTCTATCAGCCACAATCACTTCCAGTCCCTCGACGGTCGCCTCACTCGTCGCCTTGACGGGGAACGAAATGGGAGAGGTGCCGATCACCTTCTTGTCCTGCAATCGAGAGACAATCAGTCAGCGTATTCTGGCTTCAGCTAATCCTCAAAACAGCTAAACAAAAGATACAATATACGCAAAAGATATCTCAAGATAAGAATGAAAATCGTCGGATTCAAGTCTCGACACTTTGCTAAAACGCCGATGCGAGTCAACGTACAGCAGCCTCGACAGCGACATGGAGCACGTAGTTGCCCGCCTCCTTCGTCGCCAGTCCAGAGACCTCGAAGAGCGTGTTCGAGCTGAAGAGAGCGTTTCAGTTCGCATTCATCCTACCTTGATCACTCCCGTTTCAATGTTTCCTTATCCTTCCTTCCATACACTCAATTCGAAAAAAATCGAATTTCTCATTGAATACAACCAGGAACCTCCCGTTTCACTCAGTCCTTATCCCTTCATCCGCCTGCCTTACTCACCTATCTCCAGCCACCTTGACGGCAGTCTTGGCCGAGTCGACCACCTTGTCTCCGAGGGTCAGCTTCTCCACTCTCACAGTCACTGCACCGGGCAGGGCGGCGCCGAAGAGGTTAGAGACGTGCAGACGGATGGGCTGGAATGGAAGGAAGTAGAGGTGATGAAACATAGGCAAATGGCAGTTCAGAAAATGAATAAAATTTGGCAATGAGACTAGCAGATGAGCTGGAAGAGTGTAAAAGAGATTTTCAAGGGGATTTTCTCACCTTAGCCAGGTCGACACTGCTCTCGAGCGACACAGCAGCAGGCACGAAGTGGCCATTGTTGATGAGCACGCCCACGGCACGGATCACGTTGTAGGCGGCGCGGTCAGCGAACACCTGGAGGGTGACGATCATAACTGAGCGCCGTTTCCCTTGAGGACATTTAAGGTGGCGGAAACCCGTTCACATTCCCGAATTTTCGGAAATTTTGAGCGGTGACCCGTAGTTTTTTAAGAGAAATTATCGAAAATCACTCGAAAAATGGGGTCACCCGTTCATTTGGGGCCATTTTTGATTGCGGTGACCCGTTCTTCCTAGTTAAAAATTTCTCAAGGAGCTCCTTGGCTCACGTATGGTGACGATTAGTAAACAAAACATCAAAGCAAGACAACGACAATAAAAACAACAACAACATCTAACCTGGCGACGCGAGAGGAGGTGGTTCGAGAACTGGAGCACCTGGTCCTGCAATTATAACAATGTTGCACAAATCTCGTCCATGTTCATCCAAAACTACCTGTCAAACGCGGGCTACAACTCCCAATCAAATCCCCATCCTTACCTTAGTAATGGCGGGCGCCTTTCCCTGCTGGTGCGCCAGCTGGAAGATGCCGTACACGGCAGTCGCCGTCACAGAGAGACCGCCATCGAGCTGCGAATCAATCGATAATCATCACCGCAATCCTCGCCTGATCTGACTACCCTCAATCCACACACTATGTCGCTCTCCTTCTCATAGGCGAGAGAGCTGGTGAGAGTCAACTTCGGAAATAAATCTGACCTGGAGGTACTTTCCATCGAACTCATCGGCCTGCTCGACGAGAGATCCAATCTTGGCGAAGTACTTGGCTCCGATAGCCTTGTCGAGCAGAGAGGCCGCAGCGAGAGCGTTTGAGAGACTGAATTATGTATTTTTAATTTTACTATTTATTGATTTATTAATTCCGAACCTCTTGGGAGAGGCGTCCTTGGCGATAGCGGCAGTGAGGGCCTTATCGAACGATGCCTGGTCGACCTGGAAACAATGCAATTCGGAGAGATTCATAACCCTTCATAAAGAACTTCGCTCTCGGCGTGTGTAACTGAGAATGAGTGTGCAATCAGGAATCTCCCACCTTGACATTGAGTCTATCAGCCGTGGTGAGTGCATCGAACAGCTTCTCACTGTTCACATCGGCCTCCTTCGCCACTGCCTCCACGGTCGCCTTCGCGTTCGGCGCAGTCAGGGCGCACGACTAGAATTGTTGTTTCAATAGATAAAACACACTAAAATAATAAAATAGTGATTATTAAATTTAAGAAATATAAAAATTAAGGAGTAAAAGCTGACCGGGAGATCTCCGGCGATGCTGGCAGCGTGGAAGAGAGCATCCGCGTCCTTCTCGTTCACTTTCTGCGCCAGAGCACACACGCGCTGAATAGTTATCGATTAGAATACGAAAGTGACACAGAAACACCTGAACTAGGGTACCATAGTATAAACTAATAGAGAAGACAACAAACCTTGGCCTTGGCGTCGTCAACCTTCTGGGAGAGCAGTCTCAGTCCGCTAGTGGCATAATGGAGAGAGGCGAGGTCGTCCTTTGAGGAGAGAACACTCTGAAAACATAGTGGAATTAAAATATATAATCAGTACAAATAGAAAATATAGCATCTGATGCTACGTCAACTTGTACTAACGCCACGTCATGACAACACCTTCTGAAGTGATCGTAAAACACGAAAAAAATTCATGTTACAAGTACATGAAAAGACTAATTTCTAGGTTATTTGATATTCCCTGTACCTGGAAAGACTCGGAGATTCTCTTGGTGTCTTCTGCACTCCAATACGAGGAGAGGAAGATCTTCTCTGCTGTCGCACACGCGATCAATGCCGCGATTAGACCCACAACTCGCATAGTTATTACCTGAACGGGCAGAGGTTTGACGGGGAAAATGCACTAATACAAATGGACGATTTGTAAAGCATAAAACGACTGTGGACATTGGATAAACATGCGATACCAGCGTTTGAACAAGGGTCTGAAACGTTGGCAAATTACTGTAGGCGGCTACCGTATCGTGACAGCACGTAAGGGTTTTCCGTAAGGGACACAAAATGGCTCAATATTTATCGAATTTCCTTTATATCGATTATTTCAATAATTAAATCACATTTTTTATTAAAAATATATGCAAATCGACTGTCTACGATCGCCTCGTCGAATGCATGCATACAATAAACATATTTATCTTCACAACTCTGTAAGATACAGTCTAGATCGATAACAAACGGGAATGGCTCGGGTTTCAAAACAATGCAAATAATCTTTAGATCTCCTAATCAGGTTGTACTTTATTATATCTCAATGGGGAGGGAGAGGAGTGAATGGCTAGTCTAATCATCAATTTAGAGTCTCTTGCGGATGAGATCCTCGAGAAGTCTGGCGTCCTTGGCGAAGTTACGGATTCCCTCAGCCAACTGCAATCAATCAATAGCCATCCAACTACAGCACCCCAATCAGTCCTCGATCAGTCTACCGTACCTTCTCCGTTGCCATCGCATCCTCATTGAGTGCCCATCTGAACACCTTCTCGTCCACTGCAATCTCCTTCACGTCCTCCGCTCCCGAAGCTGCAATCAATCGATAATCCTCTTGCCCACTGTAATCTACCGTACCCAGTGCAGAGCTGAGCTTGACGGGAACCTCCTCGTGATCCTCAGCCAATTGCTTGAGAAGGGCGGGGGCGATGGTGAGGAGATCGCATCCCACCAGTCCCTTGATCTCTTCCGTGTTGCGGAACGAAGCTGCCATCACCTGATATCGATCGATTATCAAGTACCATACTCCCTCTATCAACCTGGGTCTTGTGGCCGAACTTCTTGTAGTAGGCGTAGATGCGAGTGACGGACTGCAATCAATACATCATCTCCTACCGTACTCGCCTCTGTACCGTACCTTTACTCCGGGATCGTCGTTTCTATCGTACGACTTCTTGTCCGTGTTCTTCACATACCAGTCCATGATTCGGCCGACGAAGGGAGAGATCAGAGTGGCGCCCACCTGGAGAAAATGAATTTCATTGATTTCTGAAACCGCAAATAACTTCCACTACTAAGCACAAAATTCAGAAGACAATTTGAGTAAGAAGATGCAATGGAACTAGAATCAACCTTCAACTTCACAAAATAAACAGTGATCAACAATAAAAATTACAAAACCTGAGCACATGCGATGGCCTGTTCGTATCCGAAGAGGAGCGTCATGTTGCAGTGGATGCCGTGCTTAGACTCGAGAATCCTCAAATCGATATCTTTCGACCTTTTCTAACTGCAGTTTGCATTCTATTTCCATCTCTTCGTTCATTACGTTCTCAATTTTCTCAAGTTTCAGCCCGATGTCATAGAAGCCCAATATTTGGGTAATCTCGACTCACTTGGCAGCCTGGATGCCTTCCCAGGTGGAGGCGAGCTTGATGAGGATGCGCTCTTTCGAGATTCCCTCTGCTTCGTATTGCGCGATGAGGGACAGGGCACGGGCCACCGAGCCTTCCGTGTCGAACGACAGTCTGAAGCAGATTACACTCAAAGAGCGTCCGCTTGTCTAGAGAATAGCTCAGTCTTCCAAACGGTCACGAGTTATGGCATCCCAGTGAAGCCACAAATAACTGATTACGAAAGTTTCTAAATTTAGAATGTTTATGTTTTCTTCTTGCTGGATTTTTTTCTCCCGCTCACTATGAGCTATCATTTCAACAATTGTTCTCCAGTAGTATCTTCTTCCCCTTTCCTTGTCTCGATTCGACAAACTTGACCTTTTTATCAAATATAAACTCCCCGTTATCAACCCTCTCCCCTCTCTCTCCTCACCTCGCATCGACCTCCGTGCTCACCCTTCCGGGGATCACTTCGAGGATCTTCTTGCCGAAGACGACGAAGAGACGGTCCATCGCCGCCTCGATCACCTCAACCACAATCAATTCCATCAACTCCACCTTTCTTTTCAGAAACAACTGAAACTGCTATTCCGCATTCATTCATATTGAACGAGAAACAAAAATGAGAAGTAGATAAACCCGGCAGATCCACGCCCCATCCTCTCCTCCCATCCTCCCCTCCTCACCTTAGCCTGTTCCTGTCCCTGCGAGTGCTGCTTTGCGTACGCGATCGCCTCGTCGATCAGGGCAGAGTACCTGCGGCCATTTCATTATTCATCTTGATGTTCTTCGCATCGCTATCTCTCCCAAATTATTTCCATACGTTCATACTTTGAAACACCAAACGGTCTACTTTCGGTCAAATTTGTTATCTGATTCATCATCCACATTCGATTCTTTAGTAAAATGAGTAAATCATCCAACTCCTTTAACTTTTACTATGTGAACTCATGTTTCTTCCTATCTCTTTCATCAACATTCTCTCACTCACTCGTCCATCTTCGAGGCCGCCAGGATGAGCGACGGATTCGTCGTCGCGTCCGTCGGCAGGAACTGCTTCATCACTGCAATCGATCGATACCGTAACCTGCTACCGTACTCCTCGCCCGATCGCGAACTGACCCTTGAAGTCGCCCGTGTCGGCGACGACCGTGGTCACCTTCTTCAGCTGGTCGAGCACCGAGGCCATTCTATCTGGAATCGAGGGAGGAATGAGTTGAAGGGAGACCGGGGATACTGATAGAAGCCAAGTAGAGAAACGATGATAGACGATGCTCGAAAAGAAAGAGTGTGATGTGTGAATAGTAATCGTGAAGGAATTGCAAATCAACGAAAGAGGGAGACACTGGAGTGGGCAGACAATCGCGAGTGGTCAGCGATTAGAATGACGAGGGAAAACACCATTTCATCATTTCTCAAGACGCGCCACCTAGTGGAGTGACAAAACAGTAAGGAGGGAAAGAGGATGAGGGAAGGAGGGAATGGAGGGGGGGGGGGAGAGGAGTAGATAGCAGAGTTGTGAGGGCGGTCACACGAAAAAGCAAATAACCAGCCCACGAAACGGCACAAGAAGTTCGTACTCCGATCTCTATAGAACGATTCGATTCTAGATAGAGGATCATTCATCGCTTTAGAGGCAGGGGTTGAGGGACTCCCACTAGTTCTACCACCCTGTCTAGTCAACACGAGGGGAAAGAGTTGTGTCGGCATACTAGAGGAACAGTCACACAACACAAGCTGACACTCCACTTTCTAGTGCGTGTGGCGAGATGAGAAATACGAGTCAGAATCACGTTAGAGGGGCGGTTCTTTCTCGGAAGATGAAAAAGAGAGAGAGAGAGAGAGAGAGAGAGAGAGAGAG
>LS514501.1:360626-423646 GCA_900490845.1 Pristionchus japonicus
GGCCGTGACACCGCCTCCGCCCCACCAAGGCGCCCGCAAGGGGAATTGGTAGTGACTAGATCACGCGGTAAAGTAGGTCCGAAGAATAGATTAGGCCCTACGGACTGAACTGGCCTTTAAATATAGTCACTGGCCTAGCAGTGGGCTCCCGCAGGACGCAAGTGCCTTGAGTACGGGGATACCTTTACCTTTACCTTTAGTATAAATAATATGCAAATAAATTAATCCATCCTGATTAGTGTTTCTCCTCACCATGGCAGTGGTGTGCTCCGACCAGGCACTGTTCAGCGTCTCCAGGAATCGATCGTCGATCGTGCCGCCCACGCGCTTGCGAATCTGAATTATTGATTGATTGATGAGGGGAACTACTATGCTTCTACCACGTTTTACACAATCCGCACCCCACTAGCACTTTTTCTTGTCGGATATTACTCGCGGTGCAAATTAGGTAAAGTGCGAATGAGATGGAGCAACTTTTCGAATATCCAGTCAAGTAGAACAAGGAAGACCAGGGTCTCAACGCACCACTTGCTTCAGGTGCTCCCTCACGACGTCTCGAAGCGCGTTGTAAAGCTTCTCACCGTGCTTGTGCAGAACCTGCAACGGGAGAGGGAATGATGACAAATGACCAGACGGTTTTCAGTTCTTACCCCAGGCTCAGGAAACCTCTATTATCAGCCTTTGGTTGATAAACAAAACGGGGCATGGTCATATCATTGATAAGTTATCAAATAAACATAGATAGACAAACTGACCATAGTGTATGCATTCCTGTACAACTCCTCGAAGCTGAGTCCTCCATTGTTCTTCCTCTGGATCTCCTTTATCGCGTCCTGCAGCATCGTGAGCGTCTGATCCACGTACGCTTCGTCCATCGCTGTCTGCAAGAACTAATCGATTACTTGTGGTTTCGAAACGCCCCAAACACCGTCCCCCAACTCTCCAATGTGGGTCCTTTACTTTACCGAGCACGGCGAGTGCGACTGAGGGGAAATGATAATTGGAAAGAAATGATAATGGGGGTAGACTGTACTAATTTTCTTTCAGGTAAAGTAAAGAAGTGGCGATCGTTTCATTATTGGTTAGCTTTTGCAATTTGTAACGCTAGAGTCCGACTCTGGAGCAGATTTCCTCCCGAGGCATTGTCAAGGCCAGAGAAAGTGAGAGATCTCATCAGCTTCTGATTTCGCAATAGATAATGGGATGACCGTGTATTGGACTGTTTACACTACAGAAAGGGCGAGAGAAACTCACGGGGAACGCCCTTATTCTCATCCGATTGTTGCTGCCCGCGGAGGACGGTGCAGCACCTGCGCGACTCATCGCTGACCTGAGAGAGAATCGATCGATAGATTGACTGAGGTAGGTCACGAGGATGGACAGGGAAGAGAAAACAGACGGAAAAGATGAACATACAACGTGTCAGCGAGGCTCATTTCGAGAGAGAGGAGAAGAGAGACCTCTTTCAGGTCGTACACGAGTAAGAAATGAGGGAAGGAATGGAGGAGAAGAGAGAGAAATGGTCTTGCAGATGCAGTATAAGAGGACAAAGGGAGAGATTATCGATTCAAATCGACTGTTTGAGAAGGCGATCAGAGTAGTCAACGAGAACCGGTAGCCCCATATCAGAAGCGTCTAGAAGAAAACACGACGCAAGCTTTCACACGCTATGCCTACGCAAGTTACAATCGAGAGAAACTGGATCAATCGATTAAATGAGCGCACTCGGGGGTGGCGAAAACGGATAATTGAAAAGCAAAAATTAAAAGCGACGCCATCTCGTATAAATACTCCCTATCACACAGATAAGGAACGCCTAGAGGAAGCACCAGACAGTAAGCACCTCATATTAGACAACGGCGAACGAACGTGTGCGAACTAGAAAGAAGAGATAAGTGTGTTTCAAAGTACTGCCGCCTTTTAGAAAGTTACACCTACTGTGCAGCCAACGACACTAATGAGATCCTCGTTAGTGTGATACAAACATATCAATTTTCAAACGGATAATGACAAGCGAAAAAAGAGAACGAGAAGGATGCGAGAGAGCAGTCAGAGAAGCGAGAGTGGTTACGGTAGGCAAGACACTCAGCGACTCTTTAGTTCGCGATAGATGGTGTATTGAAGAGAAAGTTATTGATTTTTGTTTTTGTTATTATCTATTTTTATTGAAAAAATGATTAAGCAAATGCAGTTATCATAATTAGAAACATACAAGTTGGAGAAATTGTTGAAGAGTCCGATTTTTGAAGGAATCAAAAACTGCGTCAAGTTCATTTTGTCTGACGCAGATGGTGGCACCTGATACGCGCCAGTGACCTTGTCTTTCTCTCGACACTCACTCCTTTCCTCCCTTAGTGCATCGATCCTGTCTTTGCACAGCACGCTAAGCCGCATCGTGTTCCCGTGATATCCCTTATCAGTCTATCAATATCTCCCCCAATCTCCGCAATTTGAATGAGTGGTCTTGCTCTGTATCCTATATCTCTCTGAAGAGTGCTACACTATTGAAGAATGTCGATTGAAGCCATATTCGGAACGACGCTTATTGAAAACTTGATTACACATGGAAAACGATCGATATCTCATTAGCTTTCTTGGATTCCATTCGCAATCTCCCGAAAGTTCATCCCATTCATCACATGACTAATACTCAGAGAGGGCACATTGACCGCTGTTTACTTGATCTTCTCAATTCATTTTACACATGCAAACTCAAATACAAATTCATCCTTGGAATAATATTCAAGACATGTTTCTTCAGAGTTCTTCATTGAAACACGTATTCTTCTCAAGCAAAATTCTTTCTCTCCAGTCAATCATCGCTCTTTCAAACGGAATGACCACTTCAATGGCGTCCATTTCTGCATTTTTTCTCACAATTTCCATTCTTCATTCGTTCTTTCCGTTCTTACACGGTCTTCCCCTTGCATCACTTAATGCTACGAATGTCGTATCTCACAGTCCATATTTATCAGAGTGGTCATCGTTATCGATCAAATAGCCTTTAGTGTTTACAATAACACGACATCGAGCCAAACAGCGATGAATTGCAAACCATTCTCCATACTCAAGCATTTCTCTCCAATTTCTATCTCGTGCTTTCTCTCTTTCTCTCTCAATGATGAAAGAATCGTTCCATTTCAATGGGTTGCTCCCGTTTGCTGCCGTGTTGAGTGTTGAGAGATTATTCGGTTCTTGCCTTTCAGAACCATGTCAAACTCTGCGCCATACAACTACTCGTACATCTTCAAGTACATTATCATCGGAGATATGGGAGTTGGAAAGTCTTGTCTCCTCCATCAGTTCACTGAGAAGAAATGTGAGAATTACTAAGAAGCTTCGAGAGTCCATACTCTGTAAAAAAAGTCTGAACCAAGTGTGATTTAGTGGAAATTTTAATAACAAGTATCAAGAATCAGACTACTGATTAGAATCATTCAACGATGACGAATCAATAACCATCCATTCCCTCTTTCAGTCATGGCCGACTGTCCTCACACGATCGGCGTCGAATTCGGCACTCGAATCATCGAAGTTGCGAATCAGAAGATCAAACTACAGATCTGGGACACTGCTGGGCAGGAGAGGTACGTCTTCCTTCATTCATTCTCTACCCTCTATCTTGGCTAAAACATGTAGTGATTCACGGTAAAATACAGTAAAGTCTTATACTTTGAACTGAACAGATAATTATTTCATCGATTCCTATCCATCGAAGACAACGCCGTCCTTCAGATTCCGCGCCGTCACTCGTTCGTACTACCGTGGTGCAGCGGGTGCATTGATGGTGTACGATATCACTCGTCGATCGACGTACAACCATCTCGCAAGTTGGCTCACGGACGCCAGGAATCTCACCAATCCGAATACCGTAAGTGTCTTACTATTCCGAACTGTTTGCTAGTGATGACGCTAGATATTAAAATAATTAGCATAATTCAGGTGATCTTTCTGATCGGCAATAAGTCCGACTTGGACGCTCAGAGGGACGTCACCTACGAAGAAGCGAAGGCATTCGCAGAGGAGAATGGACTCACCTTCCTGGAGTGCTCTGCCAAAACGTGAGTTTATCATCGTTCATTGTTCGTCACCATTTTGCGTAATCCTTGAACGACGTTAGTTCGAGAGAGTTGATATTCCATTATGAGTCATTCCACTTGCGAAATCATCGTTTTGCATGATCAAAACTTCTGAGCAGATAGTTTGCTGATCCAGAGGAAAAATGAAGTTACGTTACAATGACACTTTCATGCAATGGCCATCCGAATTCGAAACTCAAGGATTACTTTCAGTGGTGAAAACGTGGAGGACGCCTTCCTCGAGACAGCCAGGAAGATCTACCAGAACATCCAGGATGGAAGGTCTGTTATTGTTGTTTTCTTGATCATCAATTTGTTTTGACTGGTTGTTTTGATCCTTTCATCATTGCTTTCTCTTCATTCCCTTCCATTCCAGTCTCGACCTGAATGCAGCGGACACTGGAGTGCAGCCCAAGCAGCAGCTGCCTCGATCCACGGTCGGGCCCGGATCTGCCAACGGAGAGAAGAAGGATTGCAATTGCTAAACGTCGTATACCGTATCCACACCACCCACACCACGCATCCAATCTCTCTCTAGGTATTGACATTATCACAGAGCATTACTCTCCTCCTACAAACGTCGTCCTGGCCTGCACCACTTACCGTAACCTACTTTCCCTCACCATCAATCGATCGATCTCTTTTCCCCCTCGATCGATCTTATTGTCCAATCCTGATTTGTGATGCTTACTAATTTATCGTTCTCTTCGTAATCTTTGGAGCTCCGGTGTTGTCATTCAATTGAATCCTCTTCTTTCCTCTCTTCGGATCGATAACTTTGAAATGGAGTGGAATCACACTTTCCGGTCTTGTACTAATCCGCCATTTATTTTCAAAAATCGATATTCCCTTTCCTCATCTATTCCAACTGCTACGGTAGTTTTATCGATCTAACCTCCTAATACTTTGGATGTTGTAAGTATACTTTGGCCCGTAGATTCACAGAGCTATGAAATAATATTATTGCCAGTAATATTTATTGAAACTAAGACATAATACATGAATTGTACAGTAGTGGTCTACCTTTCATTTTGCACTACGGAAAATTGTTTTCTATCTCATATTCGCACTAACAATAATTGCCTCTATTGCAATCTGAATAAACTTTTTACACGAAATCATTTTATCTCCTCGTTTCACAAACACTCTTCAGAAAACAATATACTTGAATGAATCTCATTTTGTAGATAACAGATGTTTCTCGAACAAATTGATTTTTATTCGATTTGTGGCGATATTCGGTACGACATTCGGTACTGAACCATTCTTTCCTCTCAGTAGTTGACATTCGTCGGACTTCTCTCTTTCACGATGTTTTGTCCTTGTCTCTCATTCACTCAGACGACACATGCAAATGAAGTGGGGAGATGAAATCCGACCGCGCCCCTCCAGGGAAAAGCACGAATGATGGAAGGAAGTGTCAAAACAATGGGAGGAACTCTCTCGCTTTACCACACTCTCTTGCCTATTCTGACTGATGAATGGAGATGTTGTGGAGGGGAGGAGTCGAGTAATCAAGGACGGAGTCAGAGAAACTGCTCTGAACACTCTCGATTCTCCCCAATCTCTCGCCCACTCTAACCAGTAAGGGAGATAGGACATAAGACCTTAGGGAAAGGAGGAGAGAGAGAGACTCAATGGACATTCCAGGCCCTCAAATTGAATTGTCTCTGGTTGAGATAGCCCATGTCCAGTTATGATTCCATTCTACGATTCTGTTCTGGCTCATCCCTGGACTAACGTTCCTACCACCATTCTGGTGCGTCCGAACATGAGCTTTTCAAGACCTTTTCATCATTGATCTATCTGTATCGTCATTGGATTCAAGGGATGTTGAGCAATAGACGAATATCCATCGACATGTGAACTAGTAACTGAATCCATCCGCCCATTCCTTCTTCTTCTTCTCTTAGTGGTCCTTCGTCGCTCGAATTAGATAGATGGAGAGGGCCTTTCATAGACAAAAAGGCTCTCCCGGAATCAAGGGTCACCGACCAACTTCCAATTCAGTCTCCAGCCTTCCCCCTCTCTCCAGCTCGAACCATCTAAAGAGTCCGCAGAATAGAGAGATCCTGCACCATAATGAGTCTGTCTGTGTCTAATTCAAGTGTTATTCCGCCATGATTTCTTTTCAAGCCCAGTTATTTGCTGCATTTCCTAGTGCAGTCTTCTCTTTCCTTCTTCTTCCCCAATCTGGAGTAAGTCTGATAATTCATAAATCCCCCTGCTTCCCATCTCCCAAGGGTGCGATAGGTCATCGAATTCTCTCAGCTTTCCCTCAGCCGAAGGAATATTCCCACCACCAACAGACCCAGTTCACGCTTTTCTCTTTCTCGCCATTCTCAGTCTACTGTAACGTGTTCATCCTTATCTATCTTACCAGTCAGAGAAAGTAAGGGACAACGCAGAAACGAGACTCCAGCCCTTCTCCAGATCATTTTCCTTCCCGGCTTGCCACTTTTTGTTTACTCGTGTTGTATTTCTAACCGAATCTGTCGTTCAAATTCCGAGACTCGTCCCTCGCCTTGGCTTTTCTATTCTATTCCAGCTGAATAAAGCTCCCTCGTAAATATAATTGTATTAGACTCCCTCGATCTCATTCAAGTGCTCATTTTATTTGTTCTCTGGACTCAATTTAGTCTCCACGAACTCATATTCCTTCAGATGCTCCCTTTCCTCGTTCTCTTCTTTATCACTCTGAGGGAAATCGCGGGGTCGGCCTGTCTCCTCAAGTGCAAAGACAACTACGTAAGTTCGCAACTGCTAGTGTGTCAAGGTCAGCGAGAGACGAGTGTTCGCTATGTGTACACTAAACGTGGAGGAGTGAGCATCCGCCCGCGTGGCCTAATGGATAAGGCGTCTGACTTCTAATCAGAAGATTGTCGGTTCGATCCCGGCCGTGGGCTGTCATTTTTGCCGCTTTTTAGCTTACTCTTCAACACTTTTCATCCCATTTCAGATGAATGGAATGTCTTTTGTCATGGCTGACGCTCGGACAGACTGGTCCACTGAGATGATCACGCCACTGCAGGTTCATTTATCATCTTCTTCCTGTTTTCTTCATGATACATTGCTATTCCAGCACCTTCTCTCTTCATTCGATCGTCGAAGTGCCCTGAGGGGTCGCTTGGTTCGAGCTTGTCGACTCAATGCAGACTACTCTGCCTGTCTCGGGAGCTGTGGCACTGAAGTGAGCCTAAAAGATCTTCTTTCCCTCTTCCACTTGACTCTACGTGTTTTCAGTTCGAAGCAGCAACTCAAATCCTCCAAGAGGGACAGCGAACGTGGAATGTGATCTGCGATCGATTCTACAATGATACCAATCGAGGTTAGCCTTCGATCTATTGAAAAGAACCAGATCAAATCAATGTTTCAGAGTTCGCCGATCGAATTCTTCCCTGCTGGATAACGAACGGAAGTGTGATCGCCTACAGATGCAGTATTGTGAGTTTCCCGCTACCTATTCGATCCCATAGTTACCTTCACACTTCTATTGGAACCTATTGACGCGATTGTAAAGCTATAGAAACTGAGAAGGAAACTGACAGTGGGTAGCTGATTCATGAGAATTATTGTGTTCCTTTTGAAACATCTTCCTTTCCAGGCAGCTCACGAACTTCAGCAAGAGGTGGTCAAACTCGTCTCTGGAGGCAGAGAATCCATCATGGGGCAGTTGCCCAGATTCTGCAAGTGAGTAACCGCTCAATGACTCCTGATGTTGAATCTATTGATTACCTAATGATGACTTAATCCAGGACGACGTACAACTACGATCGTTGCTTCACTCGTGCCAACGCTGACGTCTGTCCATCTGAGCATGCCAGCAAGTTGATCATCTATCTGGCACACGTCACCAGCAAGTGAGAACAGTATTTAAGCTCTGAATGAATCTGGTCTGGTTCCATCTCAATCGATAGTATCCAATTCGAATACTTGCAGTACCCTGATGGACCTCCTCGATCGAACTGGCAAACTGGATCCGATTCTGCCCGAAGCTTGCAGGGATTGGATGAATCAGAAAGGTTTGATTATCTAGAGATGATGCAACTCGAACTGAATTGATGCAGGAATGAGCTCGGCCTCGGCTCTTCGACTGCAGAGAAATCGGAATGGAGCTGCGAGTACAGCTGCAGTTGCTGCAGTTGTCTCTGTAGTTGCAGCAATCCTTCTTAGATAATCCCACATACAATTAGTGTAACATCATCTCTGTCCATCTTCAGATTTCGATCTTTCATAATGCTTTTGTTGAACGGGTTGACAAATAGAATTGAATAGTTTTATCAACAGCCATTCATCGTTTCCCTTGGAGACTTTACAAACCCACGATAAACCGGGAAATCACCGGAAACAATGGATGATGAATACATAATCTAGCGTGAGAATGAGCTACCCGTAGTAAGTGGAGAGATGGAGGGATAGAGAGAGAGAATAAACTGAGATACAACAGAGAACAGAGAACGATTCTCAAGGATTCCTATGGATACTGTAGATCTACGTTACTGTAGCTACTCTAGCTACGGTAGATCGATCAATCTTCATCATTATCAACATCTCTTCGGAGATTCACTGGAACTTCGGGATGCCACAAGTCAATCGATAGAACCAATCGATAGGCTGATGATGCGGCTCCCTGTAATTCAATCGATATTAGATCGATACAACATCCTACCGTACCTCAATCCACAGTTCATGCTCGAATGAGTCATCGTAGACGATGAAATGGCCCGTCTTCCATCCTCGAGTCTCCTTGCCCACTCTGCAATATCGTGCTCTTCTTAATAATCAGTTACCGTATTCTTACCGTATCCTAGCCTCCGAGGGAACGATCAATCCCAGTTCAGCAACAAGTCGCGTGTTCGAAGCTCCGCAGAGTGGAGGAATTCTCGCTCCAGCTCGGAGGATAACGAAAGACATCTAAAGATTGGTCTTTGATCTCTGGTCGATGTGATGTAGTTTAATCTCTGACGTCATCACTGCATGCTGTTTTTTATCTTTGATCTCTGTAGTCTCAGACACAATCACACGATGCAGTTAGTACTACTTCATTCCGAGGGAGGGGACGGGGAGGGGCAGTTCAATCGGGGAGAGAGGGGGAGGGAAGGGAAGGAGGGAGACTCTCTACTCGCTCCTCATCGGAGTGCGAGGCTTCGACGCGTGAGACTTCCTGCGAGAGGGAGGACGGGGACCTGCAATCGATTATTGAGTACGGTAGGTTACGGTAGCATCACTCACGTGGCTTTCTCCCATCTCTGTTCTCCTCCGCAGTGCGCATGTTCATCTTCTCGATTCGTCTCTCTTCTCTCGCCTTTTCCTTCGCTCGTCGAGCTGCCGAATCCAACTTATCCACTTCATCCTGCTGCAAAATCACGAGATTGACCCACTCGAACTAGGATACAGTAGGCTAGCTCACCGTTTGTCCCTCGGACGAAGGAGGCGGCCTCGTCTCCTTCACTTCTTTCCACATGTGCATGATGTCTTGCATGCGACGACGTTCCTCCGTCTGCAGAGATCAAAGATCAAAGATCAATCGAAAGATCAAAGAGCACTCACCTTGTACTGGTTGAAGGCGTAGCCGAGGGCGATGACGACGAGAACGAGGATGATCGTGAGGATGGTCATGGTGGGAGATCAGAGATCAGAGGGGGCGGGGCTTAGATAGAAGAAGGAGGAGGAGACAAACCGACCGTACGGAAGGTATACAAGGGAAGGGAATGAGGGAGGAATTTGAGTAAGAGAGAAAGAGAAAAGTTGAGTGAACATGCAAATTAGCTATTGAAGGATTAATAAATGCATGCGTGCGATGACGTCAGAGATAGTTGAAAGATCAAAGTTCAAACCGATGATTTGCTGGCATTCGAAGATCGAGTGAAGTCTTCGAGAATCTGGCAAGAAAGAGGAGCCATCGCACAGTGTTCGTCATGCCTAGAAATATCAATGATCAAAGTTCAGCAGAACTGTACTTAGGAAAAGATCAAAGATTAAAGATCACTCACCACTCTCCATCATCGTACAGTTCGAATTCGGACAGAGACTCCTCGATAGTCTCGCGAGCCTGGAAGTTGATCTTTGATCTTTATCATAAAATAACTACGAACTCTTTGCAGCGTGGATGGAATGGAGATTGGTTCGAACTCTCTCGGATGGCTCTCCAGAACAGAGAGAGCTTCGTGTCTAATGGACACCCACTGCCGTTCCACTCCCTGCAATCGATATCTGTTCTTTGATCTTTGATCTGTCCTCAAAACCTTGAGATGCTTTCCGACACTCGATTGTTCCAGGCTCCACCACGGTTGGGCTCTGCAATGATTGACAGGTTCTCTTTTCAGTGAAAGATTGGCTCACTTCAATCCATCGATGTTGTGAGACGATCGTTGATAGGCTGAGAGGAAGAGTCCGAGTTCAGCTCCGTGTTCGTATACAGCATAAGCCTGATTTTGTCGTTGATCTTCGATCTTTAGGAAGCGATCACCTCAGCCCTCCTTCCCAACTGCATCAATCCCTCTCCCAGATGGTAGTACACTCGAGCATCCGTCAGTTCGATATCCGCCATCGAGAGGGCTCTTAATAATATTGTCATGGTCATTCCCAATCCCACTTGCGATCCGCTCAACTTTCACTCTCCATTCCTCCCTGAGGGGAGAAAAGAAGGGATGAGTCGATCCTAGAGCAACCGCTAACAAGCATCGGTGGTTCAGTGGTAGAATGCTCGCCTGCCACGCGGGCGGCCCGGGTTCGATTCCCGGCCGATGCAATCCTTTTGCCTCACTCACTTCAATCCCTTCTTCATTTCGTGCACTCCTTCGTCGACGTCTCCGATGAGTTTGGAGACGAGGCCGCGATAGACCAGAGCGTATCCGTCAGAGGGGTCGACTGAGAGCACCTGAAGGAATTTTCTGCCAAACTCTACAGCTCAAGTGAATCAAAAACAAAGTTCGATGATGAAGCTCTAACTCACATTTGTGAGAACCTTCCTCGCATCGTCGTGTCTTCCCATCACCAGGAAGGTCAGGGCCATGTCCGATTGCAGCTTCAACTCAGTCGGGAATCGATCGATCATCGCACGTTGAGCGTCTGAATGAGCACTACTTTGCTTTCTCTACGTTTCTCTGCAACTCTGTTGTGGTTCGGGCTTGGATGCAGTCAAATCAAACTTTGAGTGCTACTGACTGAGCGTGACATGGAGTTGCCCTCTGAACCGTGCCCTATCAGCCAGTCTGGCTGCAGCCTGTCGGAAGAGAACCTCCGGGGTTGAGTCCTCCTCGAGAACTTCCTGCAATCACGTATTCATTCAGGAAGCCTCCAGATAGTTCAGGAAAACCATACAAGACCATGGGACGGGCTATATTCTTTCTTGAGTGTTCGGCACTTCTTCGATTTTTGGCCTTGAGTTCCCCTGCCCTGCTCACCAGCCCACCTCGCTTCTCACTCAACGCGATCTAATCTGAGCCAAAATCGAAGAAGTTCCGAGTTTTCGATGGGGATACCTCATAGTACTTGATGGCCTCATCGATATCATCATCGTCCTCTTCTGCCTCTGCTATCAGATCGTAAGCTCGGGCCTGCAACATCATAGATTCTGAACTGACATATTTTCTGATATTTTCAATTGCTCCAAACAATGAGCAGCAGATATTGCACATTCATTGCACAGTCCGCTCTTTCTTTGTTAGTGGCAGAATCGTAAGCCATGAGTCACTCTCTTCTGACTCTCTTCCCCTTATCAATCACTCTTCCCGCTCTCTAGTGCATCGTTTGTGTATCATGAATATGAAGGAAGAAATCGAGAAGGCTTTCAACAAGTTCGTTCACGATAGAGTGGAAAAGGACATTGTCGATGCTATCGTCAAGTTGGAATTCTGGAAGTCGAATGAGATCGCGACTAAGAGGAGTGAGGCGAATGAGGTACTCAGGTTTTGTAATTATTATCTAGTTTTGCTCTTTCAGACTCTCAACCAACTCGTTGAATTCGCCATTAGAGAACCCGATATGACAATGAAGATCTTTGCGGCTATCGTGAGTTGGGGATTGACTAGTGATGATGCAATCAGTAATACAAGGCCGAGAAAGTGGAGGGCGAACAGAGAAGGAAACTCGTGGAAGCTCTGTTCACTGAGACTCGACTCTGGCACATTTCCTACCATGCAAAGGCGAGACCATTGGATAAGGGAAGGAGGCACATCACTCAGTGAGTTCATCCTAACATTTTCAATTTATTGATGCTGTTCTAGGTTTCTGGGCGACCTCTACAACCATTCATTGATCTCAATCGGAGAGATCAGAGCAAGTATGGATGAACTGTTGGAGTACAGGAAGGAGTCGTTCAATGTCAGTCATAAAGATCCGCCGTTTTTTTAAACAGAGTTCAATACACTTTCAGGCCTCAACCGGCGCGGCTTGCGTTTTGCTTGAAAGAGTGGGCAAGAAGTTCGCTTTGGAAGAGGTTCGTTGCTCTTGGGTTGTCTATTCGAAGTCTGATTCAGAGAGCTCAATACTCTGTGAAGGAAGTGTACGAGGGGCACTCGGCCTACGCAGCTTTAGAGAAGGCAAAGTTTGGATGTGATGGGGACGTGAGGTGAGGATGTTTGATTCATTCAGTGCGTTCTTTTGTTTCTGTGACAAGCTAAACCTATGTAAGGAAGATAGTAAATCTCTTTTTTTTAATCCAGAACAAGCCAAACTTTCAGGAACGAGATCGACACGCAATTGAAATACCAATGGATGTACTTGAAGGATTATCAGGAATCCTAATCTATGATCTAGTCTACTGCAGCTTCCAATCGATAAATCGTTCCCACCTTGGAGAAAATCGCCCTCGGGGAGTCGGGATGTCTCTTGAGAACAGCGTTGATCTTCCTCAGAGCATCATCGAGGTGGTGCTGAAGAAACTCAGTTGATGATTGACTACCGTAGTCTACCGTACCCTATCGAGCAATCGATCGATATCGTCCAACTCCGCGCGAATCTTGTGATCATCTCTGTTCGTGATCGCCCTTCGCACGTACGTCTCGCGATCACTTGCGCTGCAATTATGAATTTCGCGCCAAAAATTTCTCGGTTTTGAAAAATACCGATGTTTGCGTAGTGCGACGACTTCGTTGATGACTGGAGGTGGAGGAGGGAGAGGCTCCTCCTGGGAGATCAAAGATCAATGCTTGTATCGTAGTCTACCGTACCTCGTCTTCGTCTTCATCCTCATCATGAGCTTCGTCATCTTCATCCTCGTCTTCGTCCTCATCGTCATCATCATCATCGTCATCCTTCTGAATCAATCTCAACGTTGACGATGATCAATCATTTCCCATTGAACAATCCACTTTCATTGTGAGAGAACGAATAGGACGGGACGGAAACCTTTATTTCCTCCTTCTCAGAGGATACAATTCAATCGGACATGGAACTCCTCTAGCAGAGGATCACAGAAATATGACAACAGGAAGAAATACCGACGATGATCTTTGATCTCCAGCATGCTTCTCATTCAGCCTATGCATGCTTGTTATGGCGAATCTTCCGTGGTGTGTCTACCGTAATCTCTGTGTGATGTGTGAATAGACAGAACGAGAGGTAGGCATCGCACACTTTATATCCAATCCATTCAACATTAGATATAAGCGATGATGATAACAGCAACCACTTCATTCACAGAGAAATTGGGGGATAAATAAACTCTAGAAGGTGGGTGGAAGGGCTCTCCTCGAAGTACACACTCTCTCGCCTGATGACCGGAAGTGTCGAGATAGCATGGCATAGGTAAAATGCGTTTTCAGCGGGCTTTTGCCGATGTGCTAAAAAAAATTTGCCGACGTGGTCTATTTTTCATTTTTGCGTTTTTCACATAGAAAAATGAAATTTTACACTTTAAAAATGCATATTTTTCTATACATACCTCTTTCTTTTGCGAATTTCATTTTCTAATTCTATTTTGCTATAGGTAGCTTCATCACATGTAACGAAGGAGATGATTTCAAAAGGAAAAGGTAGAATACAACGGGGAGGGGGAACTCGAGTCTTGAAATCAGCCCCTCCAGATATTTCGTCTAAAGAGGTGGAGGCAGTCTCTGACGAGTCTAGGTATCAATAAGTGGATTAGGAGACTTAGTGACCATTTCTCGTTGCCCCAGATCTGCGAATGGTCCGCAATCAATCACATCGTTTTAGTCGTACTCTAATCTATCTATTGCCATAAAATCAGACCTCTCGCACACCTGCGAGTTGATGAATATCGATATTATGTTGATTAGGAAGTGACGATTGTTGATGACCCTTAGTTGGCACAATCATTCTTGAAATTTTGGCTTGCGAATGGTCCACAACTTTTTCGACTTTTTTCACGAAATTTTTATCTATAAATAGTCGACAAATCAGACCTCTCGCACACCTGTGAGCTGAGAAATCTCGATTTACAGGGTTACGATAATCATGGTTTTGTTGCCTATGTTTGAAGCTCGCTTTCGCTATTTTCAGGTCTGCGAGAGGTCCGCAACCAATTACATCTTTTTTGCCATACTTTGATCAGTATATAGCCAAAAAATTAGACCTCTCGCAAATCTGTAAGCTGAGAACCATCGGATTGAAGTTGCGAAGAAATTCGCGAAAAATGATTTCTCGCGAAAGTTTGGGCACATCACATTTCTGTATAAAGCAATATCATGACTGCGAGTGGTTGGCAAAAGGGGCAACTTTGGTTGCTCTACAATCCTCAAAAAAGAAATTGGAAAAAAACCCAAAACGCACAGAGATATAAAGGTTTAAAGTTGCGAAGAGCAAAAATCAAGATTTTCCAAGTCCGTTAATATCGGAATTACGTTGTTTAGTGGATAAAATTGCTTGTAGAAATTATTTATGTGTAAATTTTTTATTTTGTGAATTTCGATTTTTCACAAAAAGTGACGATTTTGTCAAATTTTGCTGACATGGTTCCGGAGATTTTGCCGACATGGTTACTTCGCAGGCGAAGGCTTATTTCACCTATGTAGCATGGAGATCGAGGAGAGTGTCCTTCCGCCCATAACAAGTCATGTGAGGGAAAGAATAAGACAACGTATTGCATACCGTGGTTTGAAATGGATAAGACAACTGATAGAATTCCCACCAAGATTTGATTGACTAGCCCGCATTGATTCTACCCATTGAAACTATCTAGAGGGATGGAACTGAAGGAGAGAACTCTCTTCGATTTGCACACTCTCGCCTCAGTCAGACCGAGATAGTGCACGAAACGAAGAGAGTCCAGGGAGAGATCGATTAGTAGCAGTGATTAGCTCTACACTCATTAGCACACTAATTAGTCTACATCCCGTATATTCAGGGACTTGCTTGTTTCCTCTTCTTGAGAAGGAGATTCTTCCTGGGAGCGGCTTCGTATGAGGGAGGACAGTGTTTCCTCTTGCACGGTCGATTGGGAGCCTCGGAGGTGATGTGCGATTGGGATCTAAAAAGGAAATTTGTATTGTTCTAGGATTGATCTCCTTCATCATCATCATCAATCTAATCCGATCTTCAAGAATAATGCAAATATCTACTTTTGCCATGGGTATGTTGTATCTAGTAAATTGAGAATAAAAAGGTAAATTGAGAATAAAAACAATGACATGCTTGTGACGCACCTCTTCTGTTTCCTCCTCTCAACTGAATTCAACTTCTCCTCATCATCCTCATCTTCGTCTTTCTTCTTCTCTTCATCTTCATCTTCTCCTTCCAACTGAATCTCCTCTTTCAGTTCCTCAACTGCTTCCTTCTCCTCTTTCTCCTCCACTTTCGCTTCTTCCTGAATGAAACAATGTTTGAAAAGGCACGATCATTGCATAGCTATGATGCAACTGACCTCTTCTTTCTCTTCTTCCTTCTCCTTCTCATCCTCCTCCTCGTCTTCTTCTTCCTCCTTTTCGACTCTCTTCGATCTTCTCGATCGTCTCAACTCAAGCTTCTTCTGACGACGTCCCCTTGGCTCCTAGAACAAGTAATTAATCATTTAACTTTAAAGTGCAAAAAGGATTGCATCGGCCGGGAATCGAACCCGGGCCGCCCGCGTGGCAGGCGAGCATTCTACCACTGAACCACCGATGCTTGTCATACTTTGCTCTAGGGGCAGGTAATCTCACAGCGAGATAAGCTCTTTCAATGGGATATCTCGCAATGAAAGCGAAATGAGCATCATTATCTCAGAGCGGACAATCCCATCTAGCACAGCTCACCTCTTCCTCCTCTTCCTCTTCTTCTTCTTTCTCTTCAACCTTCTTCTCCTCTTCTTCATCATCCTCTTCCTCCTCTTCCTTCTTATGATTTCGGCGGGACGGCTTCGGAGGCTGAAAAGATCAAAGATCAATAACTTTCTCAGTTCGAACAAGTTCATTCAGCCACTGATCTCTCGAATCTCTGCACTAAAATCGAGCAGATGTCAGAAAGAGAAAGCAATTCTAACCTCTTCCTCCTCCTTCTTCTTTCCGTGCTTCATGGCTCTCTTCAACGGCTGGGATGGCGCTGGTTCTTCACTTTTCTTTCCCACGGCAAGATTTCGAAGTCTCTCCTCCACCTGCAATTTATCTACTTTGTTTTCTGCGAATGTCAAGTCAATCCATCACTGTTCCTATCCAGTATTCATTGTGTTTCATTGTGGAATGATCAGGCTCTCCCCCTTCGCCCCCCTGGTCTGGGATAAAATGTGAAATGAAATGGCGAAACCCCGAAGTTCGAACTCAACCAACCTTCCTTCTCAATCCAGCCAGCATCGTTTCTTCTTCGTCAACTTCTTCATCTTCATCATCATCCTCCGATGGTTTCACTGAGAGAGATCGAAGATCAATCCTCCCTTCCTCTCGTCACTTACCTTCTTCCTCCTCTTCTTCGATCTTCTTCTTCTTCGATGGAGGTGGAGGACCATTCTTCTTCTTCGTTTCCACTACTCGATGTCGAGTTTTCTCGTGTACGGGCTGAAGGGGTTTTAGAGTTGTTTCGCGGCATCATGAGTCCCACTGATTTATTTGAATTCCGTATTGACATTGGAATCCTGAGGGACCATTCGAAAATGTTCTTGTATCATTTTGTGACTTCGACTATGGGCGTTGTGGCCCTTATCAATACGACGAAATTCTAAGATCGTAGGTAGAGCAGCAGCAAATACGAAAGTTCAGTTCACCTCATCATCTCCATCATCCTCCTCCTCTTCTGCTTCAACCTCCTTAGCTAATGATCGATAATGCCGCGGTGAATCGTCATCGTCGTCCAAATCTGTGAAGGAAAAACACTTACTTAGAGTAAAAGTGACATCCGATTGAAT
This sequence comes from Pristionchus japonicus, assembly GCA_900490845.1. Lineage (NCBI taxonomy): Eukaryota > Metazoa > Nematoda > Chromadorea > Rhabditida > Neodiplogasteridae > Pristionchus > Pristionchus japonicus. The sequence goes on from LS514501.1 coordinate 377,982, forward strand.
CATAGCGAATGCAATGTAATGAAAATGCTACAGTAACATCTTCAGAGAGTTACAAGGGAATAGGAAAAGTATTCATCTCAGTCAGTAGAGTCTTTCAATATTTTCAAATCGTTTTTAGGATTCCCAGGTTCTCTTGTTAGCAAATTTTCTAGGAATGATTGAATGAAGATCATACCAGCGATTCCTCTCCCATTTCCATCCTCAGTCTGCACTAGAGAATAGAGAGAAGTGCAGAGAAGGCCGAATACGAGGAGGACGATCCATGTACGGGCACCGCCCTGCGAATTTATATTTTCGTCTTGTTTTTATAGATCGTTAGACCTCTTCAATCGCCCCTACGGAAGAGTCTATGGTTCTTTTATCGTCATGGTTTCCCATGCCTACACCCACATGGTTGGCAAGCAATCTCACGTCTTTCACAAGAATGAGAACGGACGGAGAAGAGAGGTGAAGTGAAGTCAAAGACTCACCTTGGTGACACTGTAGTCGACGGGATTCTGATGGAGGACGGCGACAGCGAGTGGATGGCCTCCCTGCACTGCAATGCGGTAGGTCACTCCTCTGCCTTCTCTCCACTCTCTCATCTCAACACGCTATCTCTCTACCGAACAGTACCCCTACAGTATCCCCTACAGTATCTACCATCTCCGCAGGTACAGTAGTGGCAGCTTGAAGCTAACGACGTCGTCGACGGTCTTCTCGACAACATTGGTGATCCCATCGCGGAGCCGTTCGTGTATCCGGAGAATGACGAGGTGGAGCCGGCAAATGCGGCAGAGCCGGTGCCGTAGAGTCGATGGCCGAACCGGCTCTGCCCTTCGCGTGCAATCATGGACGCGGCGACGTAATCCGGCAGATAGTTGCCGGTCGCGGGGGGAGTGGTGCCATTGCGGGTGAAGTCACGACGACGACGCATTCCAAGTTGATCTTTGATCTCCGAGAAGAGATGGAGTCAAGGCATGGCTGGAGTGGAGGTTGGTCAGAGAAGAGGAGAAAGAGCGGAATCATGCATAGAAAATGCAGAGGAATGAAGGAAGAATGAGGGTGGGAATAGAATTGGGAAGGAGGGAAAGAAGAGTAGATATTATTTCGAAGCCAGACGAGAGAATTCTACTGGATGAAGAAAAAAGGAAGTTCCCCGTTGAGATTCTCAAATGTGGAATCGTAAAAGAGAGTGGAGTGGAGAGGAGAAAGAAGAGAAGAATGAGGATGGCACAAGCAACCATTTCAGAGTCTTCTCTTCTCACTTGAATCTGTCGTTGTGATCTACCTAACGAGACTAGTTATCTATCTAGCGAAGGAAAGAATGATATTTCAAAAGGAATCATAAATTACGTTTCAGATAATGGAATACACTGCAAGAACCATACGAAAACATGTAAACTCTCTAACGCTGAAAGTTTCTGCTGAATGTTTCGCTCCATTGGATCGAGAGTGTCAAGAGTCTAGACGTCTTACACGTTTTTGCTCACATTCAGATTCGAGGAATGTTCTCTCTCTCAAATCCCCGAACCTTCTCGCACAGATAAAAATAAATATTTGCGAAATCGGATACAGTTGCAGCACTCTCTCCATTCTGCACACTCTATCGCCTTCTTTCTTCTTCACTTCCAATGGATTCTACGTTGAAGAGAGGGATAAAGCATGAGAGTGGAAGAGGGGGAAGACGAGTGTGGGAAAGTGAGAGCATGTCAGAAATGGAGTGGATTCAGTCATAGAGAGACTGCCCATTGAACAAATTGACGAGAGACGAGGGAGAAATACGAATGCAATCAGCTAAATGAACATGAAAGGGAGAAGATGGAGGAAAGAAGGGGAATAGTTGCTAGGAGATGCAAGAGATCTCTGGTTCTCTTCCCTTTCCATACTCTCTAGTTGTTCTCTGTCTGGAACGAGACCGAAGGGAATGGGGAGAACGAATTTCCATCTGCTTCGAAGAGAAGAAGTGAGGGTGGGATTGAAAAGGGAAGGAACTTCCTTGATTCGACGGTTTCAAAAGAGGGAGTGAGAGGGAGGGGCAAGACTCTCCTTCCCCTCCCTTCCTCCTCCTCTCCACTACTCGTAATGGTGTAAGCGAGTGAGTGACGAGAGATCGGAGAAGATTGAGAGAAGAGGGAAAGGAAAGGCGAGAAGTGCCGTCCATGCACCCATATTCAGTGCAGGCAGATGAAAATTTGAGAGGATGAATCACAATTGAGAGAGAAAGAGAACTTGAAAGAATGACTTCTGTCAGACATCTCAAAACTCGAGTGGAACAATAGGAGGCAAGTTTGAGCAGTGAAACCAAGTGGAACAGAGAGCGAAAAAGGAGGCAAAAACTTTGCTCCATGGGAGGATCGAACTCCCGACCTCGGCATTATAAGTACCACGCGCTAACCAACTGCGCCAATGGAGCAGACGGGTGAGAGCCTAGATTCAAAGTACAGGAGGCCGAGAGAGGGGAAAGGGAGGGAGCGTGAGAGAGACGGAAAGAGATGGAAAGGAAGGGGAGGAACATGAGGAAGTATTTCAGTATTCGAACTCTGATTCCCAAGACGAGCGTCAGAATTGGAAATAACTCTCTTGACTGAAGAGAGGAAGGCTCAAGTGAGAGATAGTGTGTTGAGAGAGGAGAGTCTTTCCCTCTACTTACCACTGGACCCCTGTCTCCTGAATGGAGCACGCATCGTCGCTGCTCCATTCATTCCATTCGCCACTTTTGTGGCCATTCCCTGCAAAGATCAAAGATCAGCCAAGAAAGATCAGTTCTCGATTACCTCTCTCCTCTACCAGCTACAGTACTCTCCACCGTCTCTCCTCGACTCCCTGCGTCTCTATCCGACCGATCGATCAATAAGTCACTCCTCGATCGGCCAGTTTCGTTCGTCGGAGCGGGAGTACGGTAATCGACTCTCTGGGAATGGGCGACGTTCACAGGAAATGGAGAGGAAACAGTGGAAGAGAACGGACGAGAGACGAGAAATGGATGTGTAATGAAGGAGATGAAGAGCGAGAAATGAATGGGATCTCATCAGTACGAATTGGTTATCAGGCTTCTCCCTTCGACGAGAGAGCGTGGGAAAGCGAGAGAGTTTACTTTCGTGATTTGACGTCATCTGTGAGAAATCGGACACCCAGAGAAGGATGAAGACAGTGGATGAAGGGATAAGTCACGAATGGCAAAAAGCAAAGGAGAGTCCATCTAATGGGAGAAGAAAAGAAGAGATCAGAAGAGAGATTGACCTACCCTTCTCTTTAAACAAACACGGATAGAGATGAGCTTACGAAAGATACAAATCACTTCCGGAATTCACAATGATGAGAGATGAGCAAAAAGGTGGATGACGGATGCATTGATCCCCAGGGACTGCCAACATTTCCTCCCCTCTGTCTCCCACCCATTCCCCCTAGAGTCCCATAAGGAAGGAATCGTCATTCACGACTAGGCGGCCATTTCCAACATCTAGATGGGTCAGAATCTCTCAAGTTATGACCGAGGAACGATAAAATAAAAGTGGAGCAGGTAGCGTAGGCATATCCTCGTTGTGAGTTAGACATCAGAGGGATGCAAGGTAGAGAGAGATTGAGAGACGGAAGATGAGAGAGTGGGGAGATCAGAGAGAGGGAAGAGAAAGAGAGGGCGGAAAGAGTGGAGAGAGGGAGGAGAGATCTAAGGATCTCGGCAACTTTACACAGAGATGAGCTGAGGAAGAGAGTCCCTCTCTCTCACTTCTCTCTCCCTCTAAGTGTATCTCTCAACGAGGTAGTCCAGTATCATTGATTATCAGTGTCCATCCGTGTTCCTCTCCTTCTACTTACTGCGTTTAGCAATGATTTGATACAGCACGATTCATTTCCCGTAATTACAGTATACAAAACATCGAGCTAGATAACAAACAAATAACGAATGACTAAGGGCACATTATCTATCAAGATGGATTACGGTAGAAATACGGTAGACGTAATCGATACCGTAGTCTCTCAGGGTGAGAGCTGCTTCCATTCCTTCACTCCATCTGTGAGCAAGTCCATCAAGTCACGAGTGTCCAGCCAGGCCACCTGGAAGGATTACTGTAGAAATGAGTACGGTAGCGGTGACTCAATCGACAACTGATCCACTTACCGTACTCCTGATGTACTTGATTGCGTTGACTACGTGGGCGGGATCGACTTCCCTCTGGATGTAGAGATTACGCCAGAGAGCACCCGCCAGTCGAGTGTCGTCGGCGAGAAATCCCTGAATGAGTACGGTAAGATACTGTATTCAATTGATATTGTCGCCTGCCGTACCTCATCGTACTCAAACAGCGTCTGTAGATGCAAACCGTGCATTTTCTTGATGTCCTTGGCGGAATTGAGCGACTTGTTGTGTTCATCCTGGAATCAGACACCGATCAGTGGAAGGAATGAAGGAGGAAAGAATCAGCGATCACGAACATCGTGCGTCTATCAACACACAATTCCTACGTGTAAATAGTGAATCGCCAATCTCACATTCTTTAGTCCTTCGTCATTCACGTTCCACCTGTCTACTATTTTGGGAGATTTCAATCTAAAGTAGGACTTGCAGGCCCCCGTCATAGTTGTTTATTTTGAGTGTGATCAGAACAAAAGCGAAAGAATGAAAATTCTAACAATAAGTAAGAACTTCTAACCCCGATAATCTCCAGTCTCTTGTCCACATCGAGCCAGAGGGCGGAGAGGATTCCATGCCTCAATCGGAGATACGCATCCGCCTCCAGAGAAGTGTGCAGACGGAGGAGGAGCATCCTTGATTAATATTATTACTAATAAATTAAATATAAATATTATTAGCTACCAATTAATTACCAGGTGTGCATGAGCGTGAGCTTGAACCAGGTGGAGAAGTAGTCGGGCAGGCCGAAGACTGAAGCGAGATGGAATTATTATCTAAGCAGATCTGGGTTTCATGATACGATTTTGTTCCCAGTAACCGCGGTTTCGAATAATAACACAGAGTGATCCATTAAAAAAATCGCCCAAAAAGAGGAGTAAAAGATCTCCTCATTGTCAGATGTCATTCGAAGAAAAATCAAGTTGTAACCAGAGAAACAAATGATAGAACTCGACTCACTATCGCACAACCGATCGTAGTCGTAGTTGTCGGCGCAGTTGTAGTACAGTTGAGAAGAGGCCGCGTCCAGGAGCTGGCATTGAGAAGGGAATTGAGAAATGGAAGATTGAGATGAAACAATAATCAGTGCTCGACAAGTATGTCAAAATCTACCTAACGTGCCCGCTGTAGGCGGGAGAAAATGCAAAAAAACGCCCGATTTTTGCGATAAGTGCAAATTTGCTTGAAACCATGAGAATAGCTTGAAAACTATCCATTTTGAAAGAAAGAGATGAGTGTCGATCGCGAAAGGACTTGTAAACTGCAGTATCGAATTCGGCTTTTTCAAATCTTTCATGCGAAAGTGGCTAGGTCGGTACATCAAACGTGGCTCGCGTGGAGATTTCTTGACGAAATGGAATATTTTAAAAAGAAATATGAAGCTGGCATGTCCAATGAGCGATATCAAACGTGCCACAAGCAAGTCGATCGGAAATAATGGCATGGCATGCTTGCGAACGGGGCACTCAAATTCTAATGTCAGCACCAACGTCGGTTGTTGAATATACGTGTATTTATTGCGTGGCACTTTTTTTTCAACATGTGCAACGTTTAAATCGAATGTTGATCAATTAGCATCCCTTTTTAACGAAAAAAAAGTCACGGAGGGAACATTTTTACATGGAAAACGTGCCCAACATTTTTACATGGAAAAAAAGCGCTTGTGTGCCCGACAGCAGAATGGATCTGACATTACTTGTCGAGCACTGACAATAATGCACCCATCAGCTCGTCTTTTTGACTATCCATCGGAAAACGGCGAATATCCTTGGTATTCATAGAAAGAGGGCAAAGAGGGACAGGAGAACTGACCACTTTGAGATTGGCATCAACTGGATCGGCAGCGAATTTCATTTTGAGAGCAGCGGAGATTCGAGAGAGGGCATGCGGCATCTAGAATTGGCGTCTCCAGAATCATTAAATATACTTCATTCTTAAAATGAACAACAAGACACGTCATTCTTCTGTACAACTTTTACTCAATTTTTCAATTTTTCTGAAACCTCAATACAACGAAAACCCTGACGTTGAGTCACATATTCCCTCGACCAACCTTGGACTCGGGAGCCTCGATCAACGACTGCACATGCGCGTCCACTGTGTTTGCTTTCTGGAACGAGGACTCTTTTTGAGATTGATATCGCTATCAGAGTTTGTATTCGCTGGCCTTACTGCTAGTTTTAGCGTGAAATCATTGCGGGTATTGTTTTAAGGTTTCAGCGTGAAATTATTATTTTGTCGTGAAGCAAACAATTGGTTTACCTTGGCTGGTTGCTCGATCTCTTTCTCATTGGGAGCAGCTGCGTAATCCCTCCTCGGGAAAGATCGTAGAAGGGTGGATCGACTAGTGGAGAGAAGGAGACGAGTACAACGATGGAGAGATACACTCATCTGCATGGAAAATACCCAATCATTCGACAATAAATGAACGAAGAAACGCGAATCTCCTTTACATTCTTTCCTGACCTATTCGAGATATTTTCTCACTGCTTTCCAACAGATTCAATGTCCTGATTTTTATTAATTTATTGAGAAGCCCAGAGAAGTCATTTTATCGACAACTTGATTTAAAACATCTTCTTACAACCTGAACGAAGTGGTACAGTAACAATGAGAGAACATTACTATTGACAGCATACGGGAAGACAAGAATTATTACATACGAGAAATCAATCAATAATCAACAATCTGCCGTCTGCGAGGCGAAATTTACACGCGCTCGGACTTGAAAGGATCCTCGGGGTGGCCCTCCATGCTGAAAATGGCCATGTTTAATAACAAGTAACGAAGAATGCCAGAAGAGAAATCAAACTGACAAAGGCTGGAGGAAGAGTCTCTGTCTGTGCGAGGCCGAGTCCAGAGCCTTCACCTCCTCCTGCAATCAATAAAGTTAGTCCTTGATCCCCAATCGATAATCCCTGACTACCGTACCTCAGTCAACTTGAAGTCGAACACCTTCAGGTTCTCATGGATCCTCGAGGGCGTCACCGACTTGGGAATGACGGCAATTCCTCTCTCGATCACGTAACGGAGGAGGATCTGCAGAGAATTCGTAAGGCTACGATTGATTCTATTGGTCTAGGAATCACACCATCGACCACACAACTACCGTACCTGGGCGGGCGACTTCTTGTACTTCTCGGCCAGCTCCTTCACCTTCGGGTCGTCGAGGGCATTCGGGGCCGCAGCCCAATCCAGCTTCCTGAAAATTACTCCATTCATTTTACTTCGCACAACCTACTCTGTCTAGTCTGCTCGCAAAAAAGAGTAAATACATGCAGTGAAACACAAAGAAAGTAAGTTACTGACTGTCCAGTGGGAAGGGTGAAGTTGACTCTTCCGGGTGATCCGAGAGATCCATAGGAAGTGATGGAGATGCCGTGCTTCTTGCACACCTCAGCCAGCTCGTGCTGCGGCCAGTACAGGTACAGCTCGTTCTGCAAACGGGGAAAACTTGTTTTAGACCTTCAAAATGTTCTCAGAAAAAGACTTGCAATAATTATCTTTCACAATCAATGAATCAGTGCAAAGAAATTGATTCAATTCCTCTATCTACACACTCAAAACCATATTTCATTGTCGAAACGTAGCTACACTATTGGAATTTTATGTTGCAGTAAAACCATTAAACGCCCTATGAAAATGGGATTTTTATACGACCATAAACGATTCAATTCTATCTCATTCTTACATCACCCCATCTCGATTCATAAAGATTCCATTGCAATCTCGATTGATAACAAGAAAGGGCGCCTTATCAAGACTGGCAACGATTGTACGCGTCTTTTAGCAGATGAATTCCAGAAGAGTCAGTGATTCACGCAATCACTAGATCAAACTAATGTCACTTCTATACTTCGTGATTGAATTTCACCCATCATTGAAATGATAATAACTATGGATCGAATGATTGTAGCGGACGGATCATATTTCCAGGAGAGTTTATTGTTCACACAACCCTATATAACAGAATGATCCACACACCTGGACATTGTGGATGGGGACCTTGGCGGTCTTCATCACTCGCTCCACCTGCTCTGCACTCCAGTTGGAGACTCCGATGGCGCGAGCCAGACCAGCGTCGTAGATTGCCTCCAGTCCCTAGAAGAGAAGAACTTGGTTTAGCTATATTTCAAACTCTTCATGTCCAATCATTACATTGTTTAACGCGAGAAACAACTTGTTTCATTTGTGTTTCAAACGATACATATCTGATCAATACCAATACCATAATTAGATAATATAATAAATGGATAACTCACTCTCCACACGTCCTCGACGGTGACGTCCTTCTCCTGCTCAGTACCGGCCTCCTTCAAATTATGCAATTAATTTAAATCATGATTATAAATCAGCTCAGATCAGCTGCTCAGTGACAGTCGGCAATTATCTGCCACTTACAACACACAATTTCATCAGTTGCTATCCCTCTCTCTCTCTCTCTCTTCATTCCCAATACACTAGGGTGGCGAAAACGACTCTTCGGGCCGCCTTTCGGGTCAGCCCGTGCGAGTCAGAGTCGAGTCAACAACTCATCCGCAGAGAGTGAGGTTGTAAACCGAGAGAGTGCGAGTGACTCGCTTTGTGCGAGTCAAGACCATCCCAGAGGGTAATTGTAGAATTGGGATATTATTGTTCAAATGACCATTCTAAACATTGCGCTAGATGTGACAAGATCAATGATGCAAAGAATTCTAAATTTGGTCCACTAGGAGCCGAGAAAAGAGCGCTGAAAGGAGAGCTGACTCGCACTTGACTCGCACTCGACTCGCACGAAACGACTCACTCGAGCCAGCGGGTCGTAAATGCGAGTCATCCGCAGAGAGTGGGGTTGTAAACAAGCCTCTTTCGGGTACCCGAAAGAGAGAGATCGGAAGTTCGGATACCCGAGACTCGTTTTCGCCACCCTACAATACACCATAACTCACATCGAAAGCGACGGGCATATGGCAGAGGAGGAGGTCGACCTTCTCGAGCTGCAGTCTCTTGAGGCACTCCTTCGCAGCAGCCAGAGAACGCGCCGGGTTCAGGTTGTGAGTCCACAGCTGTAGTTAGTTTTCAATTTTTACTGAGTTGATCATGTTTAAAAGAAATGGTTAAATTAGGCTGTAGAGATCATTGATTGTTAGTTCCACTTGAGCATCGAAACAAATGCCGCATCGATTACGAGGAGATAGATAGACAAACCTTAGTGGTGATGAAGACGTCGTCTCTCTTGATCTTTCCCTCAGAGATCAGCTTGTGGAGAATATCTCCGATCACCTGTAATGCAGGTGCATGTTTATTTCTGATATATCCAGATTACTTAGATAGTAAATAATCCTTTTTGAGGGTAAAAAAGAATGACTAAAGAGCGAAAGAGTGCACTCACCTCCTCGTTCTGGTAGATCTCCGCAGTGTCGATCAGAGGGTACTTGGCCTCAGCGACGGCCACTTCCACGGCCTTTCTGACGTCGTCATCCGTCGACTGAAAGGTATTTTGTGAATAAAAGATCAAATATTTGAAGAATTCAAGCCTCGGAAAAGTCAATTCACCTGCCAAGTGCCGAGGCCGATCACGGGCATCTCGACGCCATTCTGGAGCTTGAGCGTGGGGAAAGCGGACATGTTCTGTCTGGAAAAAGGAAATATAGACGTCAAAACAGCTCAGAAATCGAGAAAACAAAAACAAACAAAAATCCAACTTTTAAAATGTCGCTAAACTACGGTAGGTTACGACGATATATACGAAACGTGAATTTTTTCAGTGTGTGCCAAACTACAAAAGTTTGTAAAATTAAAATAAGTTTTAATCAGTGAAAATCAAGTAGAATCCTTCGTTTCCAATTGCCGAAGCGTGGCGCATTTATGTACCCTCCCCGTTATCTTGTGCTTTGTGCCGCCTATGTAAGCATGGCCGCGATGTGTCCGACTCTCTCTTTCTTATCGACGAGAGACTGCTTGGCCTTTTCTCGTTTCTTCTAAATTTTCTAAACATGTTCCTCTTGAGGGTTGAAGGATGGCTCCCAACGCGGCCGCGAAGACTGAGGCTCCCGCCGTTCCCAAGTCGGGAGTTTCCGAGACGGTCTCTCGTGGAATCCGCGCCATTCTCATCGGCCCTCCCGGAGCAGGCAAGGGAACCCAGGTATGTGAATGACTTATAACCGATTCCATCTAATTCACATATGCTCAGGCACCTCTGCTTTCTGAGAAGTACCAAGCATGCCATCTCGCTACGGGTGAGTACAAAGTATCTTGAACATCTCGGGCACAAACTACAGGAAGAGTAAGGTACAGGAAGTACCCCCTACTGGATCTCAAGTGTGAATTACATTGTTTTCATGGTGTTGAACTCTGCTGCCAAAATTACAATAGGCCACTTACCTTAACCTATTCACTGAAACATCACAGATCACACAATGGGTGCAATATGAGTTCTCATTGCAGGAGACATGCTTCGTGCCGAGGTTGCCTCTGGATCGGAGCTCGGCCAGCGAGTGAAGAAGATCATGGCTGAGGGAAAACTCGTCACTGATGAGATCGTCTGTGAGATGATCGAGGTTTGTCTCTCTTTCAGATATCAATAACATCCAAGAACGCGACAGTTCGCGGCTGGAATAAATTAATCTTGCTAAATATCGATTGTTTATTGGTATTTGTCCACGACATTTCCATCTTGCTTTGATGCCACTCGAATCGCCATAACCCCTTATCAGTGTGAGCGTCACGAATTGAAAGCGTGGTGATGTGGAAAAGTATCGATCTGTGCTATTTTCTGCAACTGAAGTTAACAAAATATGAAGTTATGCTTTGCAGTCGAATCTGAACAAGCCTCCCTGTGCCAAGGGATTCATCCTCGATGGATTCCCTCGTACCACAGTTCAGGCTGAAAAGGTAATTTTTTCAGCGATTTTGTGCATTATTATTATTTGTCCAATCGATGATTTGCAAATCTCTAAATTTGCAGCTGGATGCTCTTCTCGAGAAGAGGAAAACTCCTCTCGATTCGGTGATCGAGCTCAAGATCGACGACGAGCTTCTCGTGAGAAGAATCACTGGAAGACTCTTCCATATCGCCTCTGGACGGTTCGTTATACTGTCCAATGATACACTAAACCCCCTATTCTGCAGGTCGTATCACGTCGAGTTCAACCCTCCCAAGGTGCCAATGATTGATGATGTCACCGGAGAAGCCCTCGTCAAGCGGTTTGTCTCCATCTTACTGTGGCAAATGTATTTCAATGGCGCTATTGCAGCTCCGACGACAACGAGACGGCGCTTCGCAAGAGACTCGAGCAGTACCATTCGATGGTGGGAAGAACTCTCGCTATCGAGTATTAAACAATTTATTGTAGACGTTCCCTCTGGTCGAATTCTACAACAAGCATCGCCTCCACCACGAGATCGACGCTTCCAAGTCGATGGCCAGTGTGTCCCAGCAGGTAGTGTGGAGTAGTCGATGGTATATGAGGCCGTTTGTGTAAGGATCAACGAGTGCATGGAACAAGCAAAAGTTCGAGATACCCCAAAAGTTGGCTCCAGGGGTTATTTTCGACCCTCTACCCGATTTTCCACTTCATTTCGTCGTATGTCCCCATTTCGCTCCAGGGGCTCACCCCCTCATTTTGGCTTAAATTTTGTTTTTGAGTGTTTTTTTCGCAAAAAAATGGTCAAAATGGCTCGAAATCTCACTCTCCCGACCAGAATCTCAAGCTCTATCGAATAAAACTACTCTCATATTTTGATCATTTTTCGTTCACGGGTTATAGTGAAATCTTGAGCCGATTAATTGAGGGCAGAATCCTGTTGCAAGTTGACAGAGGATACGCCCCTGAACATTTTAAGCCCTTGGGCACCAAATTTCGACCTGGTCTAAGTAGTTTTTCATCGATTTTAGTTAAAACGTGAAAAATAAAAGTGCATGTATGCCATCATTATGGTGCTCATTTTGTAGAGCCGAAGTAGTTGATCATTTTTTGTGAACACACTATGGCCTTAAAACTTCTTAGTAAGAAGTTACAAGCGGGCAAACTTGCCATTTTAACGCTACTCACTTTAATGACTTTTTCAGTACCTGTAACTTCTTACTGAGAGGTTTTAAGGCCATAGTATGTTCACAAAAAATGATCAACTACTTCGGCTCTACAAAATGAGCACCATAATGATGGCATACATGCACTTTTATTTTTCACGTTTTCACTAAAATCGATGAAAAACTACTTAGACCAGGTCGAAATTTGGTTCCCAAGGGCTTAAAATGTTCAGGGGAGTATCCTCTGTCAACTTGCAACAGGATTCTGCCCTCAATTAATCGGCTCAAGATTTCACTATAACCCGTGAACGAAAAATGATCAAAATATGAGAGTAGTTTTATTCGATTGAGCTTTAGATTCTGGTCGGGGGAGTGAGATTTCGAGCCATTTTGACCATTTTTTTGCGAAAAAAAACACTCAAAAACAAAATTTAAGCCAAAATGAGGGGGTGAGCCCCTGGAGCGAAATGGGGACATATGACGAAATGAAGTGATAAATCGGGTAGAGGGTCGAAAATAACCCCTGGAGCCAATTTTGTGGACATTTCAGCTTTTTTCTCTGTTCCAAACCCTCGTTGAACCTTGTTGAACCTTACGCAAACGGCCTCATATGTTAAACCTTTTTTTGGCTTTCGAACATAGGTGAAATGCGTTTTCCGCGGTCTTTTTGCCGACGTGCCTAAAAAAATTTGCCGATGTGGTCTATTTTTCGTTTTTGTATACATGAAAAAAAATTAGCGAAGACATCGATCTTTGAAGTTGCGAAGCAATTACAGTAATCAGCTTAATGTTAGACCCTCATTCGCTCAAATTTCCAATCGGTGCCTGGTCCGGTACCAATTCTATCTTTTTTTTGCCTTATTTCACTCGGTCTATAGTCAAAAAAGTAGAGAATGTTTCGAATCTCTTAAGTGTTGCAGTTTTTGCGTGAAGCAAAAAAAAAGATTCATAACTTAGTGGATCTGAATTTCGAAAAGAGGTTCCTTGTATCAATCAGATGAAGAAATACGACGGGAATCGATTATTTGCGACTTCATCCCTCACTGATTCCTTCCAGATCGATGCGATCTTCTCCAAATACACGAAGCCCCAGCAGAAGGATCGTGTGGCTCACATCTAATGTGTGAGTGAGATCGAAGAGCGATCCCGGATGACCTCAGCTTACTTCCCTTCTGACTTTGTATCTTAGCCAATTTTGATTTATATCAAAAACGTTTTCGTAAATATGTTTTTTTTTAATCCGGGAGTCTCTCAGTCTAAAACCTTAGCATGATAGAGTATGGTAAATCCATAGTATTGTTTTATGTTTTCTCTTTTCCCGGTTTGTGAATTGAGTAGGAATCTGCATTTGAGAGCATTTCGAATCAAAGTGGTCGGTGTAGCCCTTGTTAATGGTTGTTCTGTGAAATTGTGAAGCTAGGTTATTTAGTGGATCATACATGATTAATATAGCATTGTTTTCTTGCAATTTGGCCATTCCATATTGTATTTTCTCACTTTACCTTATTTGCTTCGATTCAAATGTAATATGTTGACCTAATAATGCATGGTTTTGCCACCCAACCAAGTACCCGTTTAGAATGCCAGTGACCTACTCATCTCCAGACTCGGTATAAAGTATTTCCCCTACTGTATTTGTTCTAAGATGGCGTTTCAGTGACGGAATCTGAATTTATATCGTTTAGAAGTAGTGCCCCCTTGCGAGGAAGAATAGATTCGTAGATCAAACTACTCATATCAGGAAATGTTGGTGCAAAGAGCGCGCGTTTCTCTTCTCGTTGGGAGAAAAGGTCCGTATTGATTTGGTAGATCAAAGAGTCCCTTCCCTTCGTCTCACTTCTCCCTCCCGCCATCTCACACGCGTGCACGCTCTCCCCTGTCCCCTTGCAGCTTGTTTCTTTTGAGAAGTCTCGTTTTGCCAGTCTTTGTTCATAGCTGTTTGTTTTCAGTAAGCGGTTTTTGTAATGGGTCGATTTCCAGACCAAGCTATAGACTATAGTTTCGAAAGATCTTCTGCAATGAACCTGTATTGTTCTCGAAATTTCTTTCTGCTGCGTTTTGAAATTTCATCAGTTTTTCCCTTTGTTTGTTGTTCTAGGCTGCGCTTTTATTTTCTTGTCGCTCAGCTGCTATTCATTCACAAGTAGCTGGAGGGGGTGGGGTGGTTGTGATAATATTAGGTTGTCACACTGCCTTGTGTTTTCCCTCCTCTTCTCTAGATTGTTTCATACTCGTATCTCGTCTGTCCTTCCCTCGTTCCCGCCCTTCCTATCTCTCTCTCTCTCAATATCAGCTGAGCTGCCCTCTTCTCCTTCGATCGTTGACGTCTGCAATTCTTCCTCTCTGTTCCATCATTCATTCGTATAGTAAGAGCTTAGTAGTCCACTCGTTATCAGTACTACCCGGGGGCGGAGACTGAAGATCTCCTCCAGAACCATCACTCTCAAAAGGGGAGGGAGATCTCATCATTTCACTGAAACACTGTCAGTCATTCCAACTCTTCATTGCTGACTAGTCGTACAGTTGGAACCTCATTTTGCATGAGACTGCGCGATTTGCATACGAACCCTGGGCCCTTTGTGACTTGAGAATCGTCTTCATTCGAGTCTCATTGCATTTGAGCGCGCTCCTCGGTTCTCTCGCTTATATTTCTGCCTTCACTGCGCCTCTGAGGTTTCACTTGGAGGGTTTCTTGCTCATCCATCTCCGGTAGTACAGTTAGACCTTGTCTAGTCATCTATGTTGACATCAGAGGGGAGTTGTTGTTGTGTTGGATAAAGGGGAGGGAGCAGGGGGTAGTAGAGAGAGAGAGAAGGGAGTGAGCAATGGGTTGCAGCTCTGTTTTCCACCTCAGGCATGCGGGGAACACTCATTGGTGAATCTATTGAGAGAGTCGGCCGTTCTATTCCCGGGTGATTGATTTAACTAATTCCGAGCCGCTTTCCGATGCAAAATGGGGTGCCAGGCGTGGCAAGTCTCTATGTGGTGCTGTTCATCTATCTCTCTCCCCTTCTCTCCTCTGTTTCTCTCTTGTGAATGCACACTCACTCTTCGTGTCCATTTCCCCCACTCCACACCCTCTCTCTCCTCTTCGGAATTCAAACTGACTTTTGTCATCCTTCCCTTTTCGCCCGCTCATCTCTTGCCGTGTTGTTGATTTTGACTAACCCCTCTGAGCAATTGTAATGGATTTTTCTCTCTAACTGATTTGTAATGGATTTCATACTGTGAGAGAGTGAAGTTAGCTAGCCGAGCAACCTTGACACACTGAACGGCTAGGATAGTCGCTTATTTATTTCGTTCGCGTTCCCTCCCTCCGTTTCACCCTTCCCTCCTCTGTACTACTCGCTTGTCCGTTCTAACCCCTCTGTCCCCTCCCTTCCCCCTCCTCGTCCCCTTCTAACCCTCTTCTCCTTTCAGTTCTCGGGTCGCTGGTCGTCGAGACTCGTCTCTCTCACTCCACCGACAGAACACTCGCAGCAACTGCAGCCATGGCCTGTGCGAATGGAAACGCCACCAAGGTATTGATGGACACTGTGGAACACTACTTTGCCTGCCCCAGAAAACACACTTGAGTGATGCGATAGTAGTGTGTTCTAGTGCAGTTGAAGTGCAGTTCCATTTATTGATTAATTAACCTCAGGTGGCCTACGAGCGTCTCTCCTCGTTCGTGAAGCCCTCCCACTACAGACTCCAGCTGACTCCCTGCATCAAGACGTCCGTTAATTACTGGACCATTATTATTTTGATCTCTTGATCTTATGATCTCTCTCCTCCTGATTGACTACGTGCACATTCCTCATCGCCCTCTGGAGACAATGGGGATGACGTGCTCAGACACAGCAACGAAAAATGATCCCCTTCCACTCACGCGCCCTCCCATTTTCACTTTCGGTGAAGAGATTTTTGAGCGCTGAGATGGATTTAGAAGCTCTCTACGAAGGAGATTGTCTCTAGACAAGGCTAGTAGATGAGAGTGAAGGCGGGAGGGAGAGGGAGGGAGGATGTCTACTCTGTGTGTGACTGATAGGAGTGATAAGGCCGCAGTGAGACAGAGAAGGGGTCAGAAGGGGAGTGGGACTTTCTCAGAAGATTTCGCAGTGAATCGTGGAGGATTGGGAATGATGACGTAGAGGGGTCGGGAATTGTAATGGTTCCGGAAGAGAGAAGGTGAGGCATTGGGGATGATGATATAGCCATAAATCATGACTGAAAGCGGGAGTATATCATCAAATCTGCAGCTGTTTGGGGATCTTGAGGATGCATTGTGAAACCCAAAGCTGAATATCTGAAGGAATTTTGCGATAAGGGTGTAGTGTGAAACCAACTTCTAACCTTTCCTGTAGGGATGAAGATGCATTGAAGATTAATATAATGAATTTATTATTTAAAAGCATTAAAATAAATAAATGCATTTGCAGGTTCGCGCTGAGCGGGAAGGTGGAGATCGACGTGAACATTGAGAAGGAGACGGGCGAGATCAAACTGCACTCGGACGGACTCGCCATCAATAAGGTCGACATCAAGACCGCTGCTCAGAGTGAGTTGAGAGGAGACCCTACAGGGGAGGGGAGAGGGATGATCTGATTCTGTATCTGCAGTATACTCGCCCACTCTATGAATGACAATGGCAGGCACTGTGGATAGAGTCTGATCCCCCCCCTTCCTTGGAATGTGGATGCTAAGATGACAATGATCTCCCGTTGCAGATTTCTCGGACGTGCGCACTGAGCTAGGCAAGGAGATGATCACGCTCACGCCCACTGCCCCCATCGGAGTCGGAAAGGTACGAGGAGGGGAGTCATGGAGTCGCACCTTCCACTTGCCCTCTTCATTCCACAAGCAGTAGCAACTGACAATTATATGAAATATGAAAAGCACGTGCTCACTGTCACCCAAGAGACAAAGCTGTGGTTGCTGTGGAATGAAGACGGAGAAGGGAGGAGGGATGGCTTTGATGATGAACTTCTGACTTCTTAATTAATTATCCCTAATGACAGGCGACGCTGTCGATCGAGTTCGCGGGCGAGCTGCGCAAGCACATGAAGGGATTCTACCGGAGTGTGTACAAGGGAGAGGACGGAGCAGAGAAGGTCCTCGCATCCACCCAGTTTGAGGTAATTACTTTTATTAATTAGTAAGTATGTTTATTAATTTAATTATTCTCAGTCGACGTTCGCTCGCCTTGCCTTCCCGTGCTTCGACGAGCCGGCGCTGAAGGCGAAGTTCGACGTGGAGCTGGTCGTGGACAAGACCCTCACTGCTCTCTCCAATATGGTGAGTGAGGGAGTGAGAGGAGGATGATGGAGTAATGAAACACGGATGTATGTTGTGTCAGTTGGATGCATGGGATCGTGATCGTGGAACCCAATCCCCTTCTCTTTGCAGCAGAGGATTTCTCAGAAGGTTTATGAATGAGTGGAGTGTGTTTGACCTAGTGTGTCTGCACTGGAACAATATCGTAGAATTCTTGTTGAATACGTTCTGACGTTGATGTTGGAAACCCAGGTGAGTTTTGACCCATCTCCTCTCATTGCAGCCCGTCATCTCGGATACGCCGACGGGCGACGCCCTCAAGACGGTCCGCTTCGCCACCACCCCCATCATGAGCACCTACCTGCTCGCGTTCGCCGTCGGAGAACTCGAGTACATAGAGGTACGGTAGGAGGATGGGCTATCTATCGAGAACTGACTCTCTCCTCAGACGACGACGACGGGCGGCACTGTGGTGCGCGTGTACACGACGGCAGGCAAGAAGGCGCAGGGAGAGTTCTCCCTCGGACTCGCGAAGAGGGCCCTCGAGTGGTGAGTGGAGAGGAGCAGATAGAAGACGGGTTATTGAAGCTGAAATGACTGCACTATTTTGTCAGTGTTGAATGAGGAAGGATTTTTTTGTACGGACAATGAAGAAGATACTGAAACAAAGAGATGGCAGAAGCGATGAGGAGCTGGTGAGACAGAGATGTTGCAGGTACGGAGAGTGGTTCGCGATCCCGTACGCGCTGCCCAAGTGCGATCTCATCGCCGTCCCCGACTTCCACATGGGAGCGATGGAGAACTGGGGTCTGGTGACGTTCCGAGAGGTGGCGCTGCTCTTCGATCCCGTCAAGACGAGCAACAGACAGAAGGTACGGTAGATGGAGGATATCGATTGACCAATCGCTAACTGACTCGATTCAGAGCTACATCGCGCTGGTGGTGGCGCACGAGCTGGCGCATCTCTGGTTCGGAGATCTCGTGACGATGGTGAGTGGAGAGGAGAGAGGATGGAAGTACGGCCGATGGTCCTTCACTTCACCTGCTAACAATTCTACTTGTGAGACTGTCAAGTGAAGAGACCATTGCCTGTGTTTCCAAGGCGAATGAGGATGAGAGATGGGTGGAAGATGAATGGCCTTGCAGTACTGGTGGACTGATCTGTGGCTGAAGGAGGGATTCGCCTCCTTCATGGAGTATCTCTTCGTCGGTCACAACTATGACGAATTCAAAATTTGGCTCAGGTGAGGGAGGAGGAGAGAAGATGAAGGGATGGTGAAACACCGGTCAATCAGGCTCGCTGTTCAATTTTTTTTCGTGAATTTGGCTTAGTTGATAGGTGTCACACTGTCACTACACATGCTAATCTGTTCTCATGGGAGTGATGAACGCTTGGCACGAGTAAAACGACTAATTATTTTGTTATAAATGGATTGCCTAATTATTAAACTAATTGTAGATTTGCCCGCGACGAGATCACGTCGGGCATGCACCTGGACGCCCTCCGCAACTCGCATCCCATTGAGGTGAGCGAGAGGAGGAGAGGAGAGGAAGGGAGGGGGATGAAGTGGCGGAGAGGCACGAATCAGCCAAGACATTCTTTAAAAAATATGTTATTCACTAGTTGATTCACTCATCGCTACACTTCACTCGGGGGGTAGAGGGAAGAGATGCTGATGTTTTGGAGATGAAACCGAATTCGTGCAGGTGCAAATCGACAATCCGAACGAGTTGGACGAGATCTACGACTCGATCACGTACGCAAAGTCGAACTGCGTGAATAGAATGCTGTGCGAGTACCTGGGAGAGGATATCTTCCAGGTACGGAGATGGGAGGGGATGGTATCCATCGGTCTAATACTGGTTGATGTTACGATAATCAACCCTGGTGATTGGTGCCACGTGGTCACTACACATTCGTGAGTGTGGGTTGAGCAGCGATGAGGCGAGAAGTTAAGGAGGAAAAAATAATCAACTTTTTCAGAAGGGACTGCGCATCTACCTCGCTCGCCACTCGTACGGCAACGCGACGACCGTCGATCTGTGGAATGCACACTCGGAAGCCAGCGGACAGGTACGGATGGGGGAGGGACTCTCTCAATGTAACGCACTCTCTCACCGGTCGGCGAGATAGTGTGTGGAACGAGGAGAGTCGGGGAGAGGGACAGTATTCATAATCGTCTCTGCAGGACATTGCAAAGATGATGTCTGGCTGGACGCAGCAGATGGGCTTCCCGCTCATTACTGTGAAGGAGGAGAAGAGAGAGGCCGGGTGAGTGAAGGGGAGAGAGGAGAGGATGAAGTAGTGGAGGGACACGGATCAACCACGACGTTTTTTTACAACAAATTGAAAGTGAAATATCCCTGGCTGATTGGTGCCACTTCGGTACTACTATTTCTCTTCTTTTCGTTGGAAGGACGATGAAGGAGACGTCGTGAGTAAAACTGACCATTTTCAGCTCTCGCGTGTTCTCCCTCTCGCAGACTCGCTTCATAGTGGACGGAAGCAAGGACGAGAAGGGAAGCAAGTGGATGGTGAGTGAGAGAGATGAAGGAGGGAGGGAACACCGATCAACCCGGCTGATTGGTGCTTCATCCTTGCTACTCGATAGTGGTTCTCTAAGGAAATCAGAATGCGAACATTGATGTAATGGATGATGCAATGGCAGGTGCCGATCACAACGCTCGTCGGCCCGTCTGGCAAGAGGGGAGAGAAGACGATACTGACGGAGGAGCAGGGCACGATCACCGTCACCGTCGAGGGAGACGAGTACGTCAAGGTGAGGAGGGAAGGGGGACTCTCTTGATTGCACACACTCTCTCGCATCTGTGGTGAGAGAGTGTGTGGAATGAAGAGGCGAAAAGACGATCAGATGATAATGGATGGAATTGCAGCTGAACGCGTCGACGGGCGGCTTCTATCGCGTCGCGTACGACTTGCCCCTCTTCGACTCGCTCGTGAAGGTGGGTGAGGGGAGGGGATGTGGGGATGATGGAGCACGGATTGTCATGCTCGATTCTGCTCTTTTGACAAGCAACGAGTACGATCTGGGCTTCAGAGAACGTTTATGAACGGGAGTGAGAGTGAATCTATCATTGGCAGGCCTTCCACACGCTCCCTCCGATCGACCGATTCGGCTTCGCCTCGGACTGCTTTGCTCTCGTGAGTGCAAACTGACTGATTCCGCCTTCTTTGATCTTTGATCTTCCTCAATCCACCCTCTTCTCAGGTTGTGGCGGGCCGCTACCCGGCCGCCCATTTCCTCTCCCTCGTCGGCATATGCAGCAGCGAGGCCGAGTACGCCGTGTGGGGTACGGTTGCTTTATTGATCCACACTTCAAATGTGTCATCTAATGCTTACGTATCTCAGGCGCTCTCGATGATGGTCTGAACGAGCTGAGCGTGGTGCTGGCGCACGCGGACCAGGCACTCAAGAAGCGCCTGGACGCGTTTGTGGTGAAGGCGCTCGTGCCCGTCTTTGAGAAGCTCGGATGGGAGCCGGCCGCAGGAGAAGGTACGGTAGGATGAGGAATCGATCGAAAGAGGGGTACGGTAGTTGGATGATTGGCAACTGACTGGATTGCAGACATGCACCGTGGCCAGCTGCGCTCGCTCGTGATCAACCGTCTGGCCAGATCGGGACACCAGGATACGATTCAAGTGAGGACCAAGAGGATACTGTAGCACTCTGGCTATCGATTGATTGGCGATTGCGACGATGGAGAATGAATGGCTCCTCTTGCAGGCAGCACTCGGACTCTTCTCGTCGAAGAAGCAGGATCTGAACTCGGACATTCGCGCCGTCGTCTTCAGCATCGCTGCCAGGAATGGAACGACCGTGAGTTGAAGGGGGAGGGATATGGTAGGAGAGGGAGTTCGATTTACGACTGACTTTTTAGTTGTTAATCATTATGTTGTGTGGTGTTTCTCGTCTAGCATAGGATTGTTGAAGTTGTGTTACTGTTGGTAACAAGTTTCAGCAATGAATCATATGGCTTGCTATCTGATCCCCTATAATGGTGTTGGTATTGATACAGATTACAAAAAAAACAATTATTAAATATATTGGTTGGCAGGAGCACTTCTCGTCGCTGAAGTCGATCTACGAGACGTGCGGATTCTCGGAGGTGGAGAGGAACGCCGCGACGGCCATGGCTCAGACGGGAGAGACCACCCTCAGAGAGAACTACTTCAACTATGCATTCAAGGAGGTACGGAGTGGCTGGATGAGGGAACAGTGATCAACCAATGGTTGGAACAGTGTTTGACCATTGATTTTCGCAATAATGTGTTGATGAGAAAGCAACCACGATCAGGTGTTGGATACTGCAAAAGTGGAAGAGGCTGCCATCAATTAATTCCATTGCAGGACAAGGTGCGCTCGCAGGATCTGGCGTTCGTCGTGGCGGCTGCGTCGACCACTCGCGAGGGACAGGAGTACATCTGGGAGTTCTTCAAGGTACGGTAGCCAATCGATAATCTGATCGAGTACGGTAGCGAATGGATCGATTTGCAGACGGAGCAGCCTCTTCTGCTGAAGAAGCTGGGCGGCACGCAGGATTCCCTCTACCAGAGAGCGTTCAAGTTCGCCGCCGAAGGATTCTGCAGTGAGGCCAAGGCCAAGGAGGTCGAGGTACGGTAGACAGGATAAGGGATATCGATTAATTGAGAAAGATGTGGGATACGGTAGAGTGTGAATTGATTGATTGCAGTCGTTCTTCTGCTCGTGCCCCTCGTTCACTCCCGAGTCGGTCGCTGCCCTCGACAGACCCATCAAGCAGGTACGGTAGATCAAGTGAAGGAGCATCGATAACTGACTTTATTGTCAGGTGACTGAGACGATCCGCGTCAACGAGCGTCTCCTCTCTTCGAACGCCAAGTCGATCGATGAGTTCCTCTCGGCCAAGGGATACTAAGAAGGATACTGTAAGGCCCCTCCCTCTAATCAATCGATACAGTAGAACCACATCGATTTCGTCGCTCATTCATGTTCATTATCAATCATAACTAATCCCCCCATTGATCTCGATCGTTTTATCCCACTGTTACAATCTGTTTGGATATCGTGTATCCATGGTGTGTCTGTTTTAGTACTATCGTCTCTCCCTGCTTGTTGTAACGAGTACCTGTAAATGACGAGATAAAGAAGTCTCTCCTGTAGATGATTGATGGTCTCGTTGAGGGACATTGAGGGGTGGGACGGGGAATCACCCTACTAATGGGACTCAATGACGTCGTCTTTCTGTCTTATGCATGCACCATGGGAATAGCGGGCGATCGAATCTCTTTATTCACGCAGCTTGACAACTGGCAATTCGATTGCTCTTCGTTGATTTTCACTCGCCGCCCTTTGATTTCTGGAAGTGGAAGGAGGTTAGATGATGAGGACGAAGAGGAGGGATACCTCCTTTCCATCCTGCTCTTCCACTGATTTCTTCTCCTTATCTTCCTCCTTCTTCTCCTCTTCTTTCTCCTCTTTCTTCTCCGATTTGACCTGGAATGGGCATTGACTTCAATTCCACAGTGTCAAGTAGACCTCTCCCTCCTTCTTCTCATCCTTTTTGTCCTTGTCTTCCTCCTTCTTTTCCTCGTCCTTCTTCTCTTCCTGGAATAAGGAAGGCCTTGGGATAAGAAGTGGCAGGGTTTACCTTCTCATCCTTCTTTTCCTCCTTCTTGTCATCTTTCTTCTCCTCTTTCTTATCGTCCTTCTTCTCTTCGTCCTTCTTTTCACCATCTTTCTTCTCTCCCTCTTCCTTCTCTTTCTTCTCCTTAGCTTCTGCAGCCTTCTTCGGATCTCTCTGCAATCAGATGAGTGGGCGGAGTCAGGAAGGGGAGGAGTCAAAAGGGGGCGTGGCTACAGTATACCTTATCCTTGGCCGAGTCCCAATCACTCTCGATATCCTTCATCGTCGGGTAGTCGTTCTTGTTTCTGGTGGCTCCCATAGCGATCTTCTTCTGGAAAAGGAGTACGGTATCGATCGATACAGTCTTACAGTACCTGTTTCTCGTCCAATTCATGCTGCTTCGGCTTCAGTTCCTCCTTCTTCTCTTCTGCAAAGATCAAAGATCAACTCTCCCTCTCCTCTTCTCCTCACCTTCCTTCTTCTCTTCTTTCTTCTCGTCCTTGGGAGCGTCGTCCTTCTTTTCGTCCTTCTTCTCTTCGTCTTTCTTCTGCAATCACTACCGTAGTCCATCAATCGATACCGTACTCTACCGTACCTCTTCGTCCTTCTTTCCATCAGCGGGATTTGCTCCTCCCTCAGCAGTCTTCTCCTTCTTGGGAACTTCCTTCGATGTTCCTCCAAGGGGAGTTCCCACCTTGACTGCACTCTGAGGAGTTCCAGTCTCTCTGCTAGTGCCCATCGCCTTCTTTGAAGGGGCGGCGCCTCCCTTTGATCCTTCCGTCTTCTTCTTCCTCCCGGAGCACAACGCGACCATCAACGTCGCCAGCAGAGAGGACAGCAACAGTTCCTGACGAGGGGTACGGTAAACTGAAGATTACGGTAGAAGGAGAGAGGGACACGGTATCGATTGATAAGGAAGGGGCAAACTCACAGTGATCATTCTGCCGACCGACTGCGACAGACGAGTGGGGAGTAAATGAGGGGAGGAAGGAGGGAATGGAAAAAAAGATTGGAGGAGAGGAGTCTGCAGCCATTGTGTGTCTGCAGAGATCATTGCTTTATTGATTTTATGATAAACTCTTTGTTCATTAGCGTCGCGGAACATGAAATTCGCAGTTGCTTCAACGCATCTACTTTAACAATCTGCATGCGACTCTCTTTCCTGATTCTGTGTCGTTCCCTTCCGTTCGTGGAAAGTCGTTGGCCATCACAGTTATTGTGTCTCTTATTTTGTGCTGAATGCACTATTCATAACAATGCCCTCTGGTAAAATCGAGTTCCTATCTGAACGTTCCAATCATCAACTTCTTCCGTGTTGAAGAGATGAAATCGAGATGAATACGAAGATTTGCGCCGTAGATCATGAACGAGGAAAACAGATTGGTTACTGTAGATTGCCCTAACTGTAGACAGGTCGAACGCTGTTTTTTGTCGTCGGTAATTTTCTAAAAGGACGTTGGTGAAGGTGGACAGGGAGTCAATATGGGATGGATATTTGATAGTGAATATTGGTGAATGAGTAGAGTGGACTGTCTTATACGGAGTGTGGTCAGAGAGATGAGAGGAAGTTGATGGATCTTAGTCATCATTGAGAAGTTACGAATGAAATCTGGTGAAGAACTATGAGAGTGTATAGTTAACGAGCTCGAAAACTGTAATCTTGTAATTTCCAAACCTATCAATGTCAATTATTCTCACATGTTCAATGGTTCGTTCGATCAAAGGCCCTTCCTCCTTCTTCTCGCATTCTCCCAGTTTGTAATGGGAGATAGACGAGATCACAACAAGATCAGAGGAAAGAAGAGAAGAGTCACGAGTGTGACTGAACTAGAGGAACCGAAGTGAACCCGTGTTCATCGAATGAACCCACTGAATGGATCCCCTAGGGACGATGCGTGTTGTTCAGTTCGGACTACACTGTCCATTCCAACGTCCCTTACTCAGTTCTCCTGCAGAATCGATTGTAGAAAGGGTCGAACTTTCTCGAGATTGCGGTGGTTTCGATCCAAAATTCCCTCTCTCTCAATCACTAATTATCACCTCTCAGTTCGAAAGTGGGGAGAACACGTGAGAAACTGAGAATGCTTAGAGAGACTTCTCTAAAGATTGTGCTCGTTTGCCGAATGGAATGGGCTTGACATCACACAAGTGGACGGTTTCGCGGAAATGATTAGGTCAGAACCAGTTGAGTGAATCAGCTGGAGAAATACCATGAAATGATAGGTTGAATGAGTCAATTCGGTAAGTCAAGACGCTTGAAATAGATCAGTTGCTGATCTGATTGCTGAATAAGGTATGAAGTGTGCACGCTGAACAGTGGAACAGTTCAGCTGGAGATCGACGAATGATCACGAGTTTAATGAGTGGAACCGACAGGAAAATAGCTGAGTATCAATGACTAAGTGTGTGTAAACCAAGACAAGCAGTGCCCTTCCTCTCCTATCTCCCCTCGATCGAAATGTTACTCCTTTCGGCCCTTTCCGTGCTCCTTTGAACAGTCGCTTGCCACTTTGTTCCTTTTCCTGCACTTTGGACTCTGTTTCGCAGCCAGATTTTTGTGCATTTTCAGTGGAATTTCGATGAAAAGTGAGTGCAAAAAGTGCCTGTAAAGTGCGAGAATGCAGTGAGCAGCAGTAGGCTACGAGGTCGAATATATAGGACGAGAGCGAGTAAAATCATTGATAGTTCCACCCCCAGGGATAGCCCCTTCTCACTTTCCCCACACCTTTTCCTCATCTTCGTGTTCATTTTTCATCTCAGTGATTTATTCGTCCTGTTTTGAATTTACTGCAGTTTTCTTCTCGGATGTTTATGAGGTCGAATCATTGTTGAGACTACACTCAAAAGTGCGCGTTTATCGGCAAAAACAGAGAATGGAAGTGCAATTGAGATGTGATTGATCAGAGGAGCCAGTTGGTGTATGAAAAGTCACGGAAAGTGGGGGAGTTTCCGTGATGATCACAGCATGTTTCGAATCACATGCTGAGATCTGGTTTGGAGTGATAAGCTCATTGTGATGCGATCAGTGCACAAGGTTCAATTTGCGCATGTGCATACAGACTCTTTCTGCTGGTTCAGATGCAAAGACAAATCGCTGAATGAACACGTTAGAGACAGTTTTTGTAGGTACGGTTGCTCATGTTTGTGATCTATCAAAGGGTGTCTCTCTCGACCAAAAAGACGTACTGAAAGACAGACTCCCTCGGGCTGTTTGTTCACTTCAATTATGAGTTAGATGAGTAATCAAAGGGAGAAGGAGCTCATTCGCTTTCTCACTCACAACTTCAATCCTGTTTCTGACCCTCTAACGATCTCACACCCTGAGATATTTCGACCCATTGTATCTCCCCCTCTCTTCTCTCTTCGTTCACTGAACTCATCCTTGTCTTTGATCCTTTTTCGTGCTTATGAGTTCAAACACGCAGCTTATATGTTCCATCGTCCTCCATCTTATCTCGATTCATCTCCCATCCACGTTCAATCCATGTGATCTCGATCCTATCTTCATACGAGATCTTGATTATCTCTCAGCTGATTATTCGAGAGTAGGAAGACTCTTTCCCTTTGCCACGTGAGATCTCCTACTGTTTCGAAACCAATATTCCCGCATTCGAATGTTTCATTCTCCACTTCCCACTCTATCAATTTCGTGCAAATTTCGATTCTCGTGACTACTCGTTCAGTGGGCTTTCTCCAGTTCACCTGAATAACAGTATCAGATCACTCTATTTTGGGAATTGCAATCTCTTAGTGCAAAAAAGATTGATGTCAGTGGCCTCTTTCTTCTTTTCCAGAAATTGCCTGTGATTTGAGAGAGGAAAGATGTTATTGCATCGAGAGGGGATCGTTTCCTTCATTCATAGTTCCATCGTCGAGAAAGAGCAACGAAGATGCTGATTCGACTTCGAACTCCCGATTGCTATCGGAGATTAATCAGCAAAGGTAATAAAATTCATAACTTATCTGCTCAAACGATCTGGTAATGATAAACCACGGCTCCTGTTTTCCGGCTTCAATTTCTGGCTCTGCTGGAGGTGGTCCCTAGCGGTGAACTCATTATTGCAAGTTTTGACTACTTCGAGGTTCTCGCAAACTCCGCGAACTATCAGTGTAGAATAGGCAGTTTCATCACTTGTTAGGGGTGAGTTGATTGGAGAAAGGAAGTTCAGTTCTCGTGATAGGGGAAGATACCCTGATGAGTAGTGAGGAGATGATACTTCCTACTTTATCTGGTTTGGAGACGTGCTCTATCCTTTTGGGAAACACGTGAATGCTATGCATGCACTGTTCGACGATCGATGTATCTCTGAGATGATCAAACCAATCCTGACTAGAGTGTCGAAAACGACTGTTCGCGCGAATGTGGCAAGTCGAGAATGATTTCATTGCGAATTGCCACTTTCAAACGACGGGCCGTTTACCCTCCAAATGGCAAGTCGGCAAGTCGCTGCGGTGAAACATATTTGAATTCAGACATTGAAACACGTGCATTCAACGGGAAAAGTATCATATTTGCATTGTATTATGAGAATTATCGACAACAGTCGCTAAGATTTACTTCTCATATAGCCGATCACAAGAACTAATCTTTTCACAATAGGCCTAGGGAAGTCGAGAGGGGTGTGAATTCCTTCAAAACTCGGGGGAGAAAAAGGACACGCTGACAGATTCAGATCGAGTCATAGGTGAGAGGCTTGATAAATAGGAGATTATTGTCCCTTCTCATTCTTTAGCAACCATTCGAGGAACCCTCTACCGCGCAGAATGAGGCGACTTGCCATTTAAATTTGAAAACGGCACGCCGCCATTTCTTGTTTGTGACAAGTCGAATGCAAAACGACTTGTTGAAAGCGACTTGCCATTTGGATTTGCAAGTGACAAGTCGATCACTTTCGACACTCTAATCCTGACACTTCTTCCATTTTGGCACTTCTCACACACAGTTCCTTCACTAGCATTCACATTTCTTCTAGGTTCTCAGTTGAACCAGATCCCTCGATGGACCTTCCCTCCATCCAACTTTGCTAGCTCGTAAATTATCCTCCTGTTTCCATCGTACCATGCTGATCTCCCCTCTTGTTGTCTTCGTTCCTTCAATCTGATCTCCGGATCGAACTTCATAATTCATCTTGATAGATGGAGGTTCCCTTCTCTTCCCTCGTGATAAGTCAGGGACGCCCACGGGGAACCGTTTCCAACTGTGTTCAACTAGTTGCGTGATACCACGTGCACTCTCTCGCTTCTGCATGCTCTCTCGCCTCTCTGATTACTGAAGAGTGGAAGAAGCAGAGAGTTTCGTCTGGTGGAGCGAGGAAGTGACGTGTTTCCATTCAGAGTGGCACACCTTCTGCATCGAAACATCGAATATTGCAAGAATGATTGATGATTCTCATGTGCTCCGTTTCAATTGAGTGATGCTTCGAAGGTTTTGAAGGAATGCTAAGGAACTGATTGAGCGAGCACGAGATACATAAGATAAACTAGGCACGCCTTCAATAGCAGGTTCGCATTCTTCGTTATTCGCTTGGATGAAGAAGCTTCTACAGATCTAACATCATTTGACGCAAGCTAATCGATAACGCGGAATAGCTCTGGTTAGCCAGCTATTATGGTAGCCAATAAATCTCTCCAATCAGTCTGGACTCTCTGCAATCTGTGTACTCTCTCGCCTTTCTCTGCTTCCCTTGAGGTTTCTCTCCCTTTGAGTGCTCATCGGCCCTTCTCACAACTCATTCGTCGCTTCTTTCATCCTCTCTCTTTATTCCCTTCTCTTCGCTTAGCCGTTCCCTTCGTTCACTTGTTTGTCTCAGTTCAGTTCATGATCAGTTCCGAACGCACCGGATGTACGGTAGATGTACGGTCGATGCTGTATTGATCCGCATTCGCTTGCAATTTAGATACGAAGTTCAGCGCTCTGAAGAACGAAGATTGGAAATCACTTGCCATTTCACTGCAGTAGCTTTAGGAAAGAGCAACTGTGACTAACGCTTTCGGAATTAGGATAGAAAAGGCTTGAATCAGATGCATTCAGTTCCTTAGCTTCTCTCCATTGATTGCATCCTTCATTTGGTGCTATCAGCACTTTCGCTATTGCTGGTCAGTAGGATGGAAGAAGGTGAATGTAGACAGTAGAAAGGGAGATAGGTATGTGCTGGCCATTCCTTCCTTCCTCATCAGTGAAAGCAACTCCATCAGAGGCCCATTCCCTCCTCCACAACAGCATGATAGCAGTCGAATGAGCTGAGGTTTGGTGCTGTTTATCACTGCACCTCTCACGTGAAACGGCCATCTTTCCCAGCACTCTCCTCGAATCACACGCTCTCTCGCCTCCTCTGACTAGAACCACCCTCTCCATCCCGTTCAATCGTACCGTAATCGGGTTGGAAGTTACTCTGACCGTCTCCGCCCTCCTCAATCCTCGTGATCTCTCATCGTGATCGTCACGTATTTATAAAGATGTTTGAGTAGGGGAGGAAGGGTCATCTCACCTCTCTTCTCCTCTTACTGTACTCCATTCAATCCGCTCAATTCAGTAATCAGTTCGCAAACTGTTAGGAGGGGGCGGAGCTTCGGCTTGATCTCGAGAGTGCTCTTCGATGGTTACTTTACACTTCCTTCGTCCCCTCTAGGAGTTGAGTAGAGATCGACCATTCACTCTTCGTCTCTTCTTTATTTCCGCTTCTCCTCTTGAGTTCGTGCCGATTTCCATGACAAGATTGAGTTTGAGCAGTTCTCAGCGTTTGATCGGAGAGAGTTGAAAGTTAGCGAGTATTGAGAGAGATTTGAGCAGATCGAGATCATTTCACTCCTTTCGAAGCACATTCTTAGCCCTTTCCGACCTATTCCCTGTTGTTATATCACCGTTTATTAAGCCCTTTCGATTCGCGATTATCGTGGACTGACTTTAATCCCTCTAATAAGCCTCCTCTTCCAGTAGTCAATCGATGCTTCCTGCAGACATGACCAATTCTCCGCTCTTATCCATTCACTCCCATCGACCGAAGATCGCCATTCTACTCATGTTCGGACTCTACTGTTCAGTCTCCATGAGGATGAATCTCAGTGAGTCAAAACAACAACAAAAACAAGGTCAAAACAACGAAAACAATGCAGGTATGGCGATCGTGTGCATGGTCAAACACGAGGGATCAGTCCACTCGCATCTGAACATCTCTCTTCCGAAGGGATGCGTGCCCCAAACGAGTGTAGAGTACTCGGTAAGCCTTTCTTCTCCCGTCATCGAACCCTCCTTTCCTTCAGGGCGACCTCGAATGGACTTCCTCCATGCAATCGATGCTCTTCTCGGCTGCTTACTATGGCAGTCTGTTCACATCTCCGTTCGCTGGAAGACTGGCCGATAAGTATGGACCCAAGCTCACCTTCATGCGTAAGTTCATCGTATCTTTTTCTTGACAAGCATTGTTTTGGAATCCAAATAGCTAGAATGTTCTACGCCATAGACTACAGAGGGTGTAGGATTGCGACGCTAGAATATAGAAGACGATAGGCACGGCGAACGTGAAATAGCTCATGCTGAATCACTGACGTTAAAACGAGTTGTGACGGAGTCGTGAATAGGATGAAGGAAGCTCTATTGATAGATTAGGGTGGTTATTTCCGTGGTGATGCTTCGATCTCAGGGCAGTGCGAACTGCGCTATTTAGTCACGCTGAATAACGATTACCAAACTAATCTGGAAAATCAATAATCTATTACAGTATGTCTGCTACCGTACACTGTCGGAACGTATCTGACTCCTTTCCTGGCCCGCTCTTCCTATTCCGCTATCTGGATCGATCGATTCATCATGGGAATTGGAGATGTAAGTGGAGGATTGCGTAGTCATGATGTAATAATGATGCAATTCAGGGTTTCCTGATGCCCTCTCTCGGATCTGTTATCTCCCGTTGGTTCCCTCATTCTGAGCGTTCGACTGTCGCTGGCTTCAGCAGTTCCGGATTTCAGGTGAGGATTCATTGTCAGTAGAATTTCTCCTCGATTCTTCATTTCGCACACTCTCTATTCAGTCAGAGATTCAAATTGTGCAAAAATTAGTGATCGACTATCCGTATTTCGTCCTGTAATATTCGGTGCGAGTGTCTCTAATTTGGTGCACCAGAGACCAAATGGCGGTTAATTGGGAGTGAAAGGCAGTGATCACGAGACAGAAACGAGATCAGTTTCAATTTGATAGCCATTAGAAGACGTTTACCGTTCAGTTCCGCGATCAAAATGTGGTAGAAGATGAAAGGGTTAAGGAGTAATTAAAAGAGGAGAAATGAGTTCGATCAACCTTGGAGAGAAGAGAAGAGAGTTGGGTGCAGAACCTCATGTGATCTTTGCTCCACTACATTAGATGTGCCGGACAATGAAGGAAGAAAAGGGAAATTTACAAAGATTTTTGTGTTTACGATGAAAACCGAATTAGGGAATGGCCGGAAAGTGTGCTCTGATAACGTGACTTTGCAAAAGTCGGAAGATAATTGGAAGTGAAAATAAAGAAGCGAATAACAGAAAGGGGGCTACCGTAGGATGATCACGATTTCAAAGTGATCTCTTTCAGTTGGCATCTCTCGTCTCTGCTCTCTTCTCTGCTTCTCTGTGTAAGACTGAATGGGGATGGCCTTCCATCTTTTACGTCTTTGGTAAGTCAATCTCATCTTTGAATCTCTTCATCCTCCAATCTTCAGGAACGATGGGATCTGCCTGGATGGTCCTCTGGTGCATCTTTGCCTCGAACACTCCCGGAGAGTCTAAGTTTGCATCCGTCGTTGAGAAACAGTTCCTGGAGGGAAAGGTCGCCAAGAGAGCTACGGTAAGTGACCAATCGATTGATCGATAATCAATAATTCGTTACAGAAGCAAGTGCGCGTTCCCTACCGCAAGATCATCTTCTCCCCAGCAGTCAATACGGTCTACTTCTGCTTCTTTGCTCATAACTTCGCGACTGGAATCATGACTGCTCTCCTGCCGACGTACTTCAAGGAGTATCTGTATCTGCCTCTCCATAAGGTACGAAGAACCGTGGCCAGAACCGTCATTTAGCCCTCTCTTTCAAGGTCTCGACCTACACTACGGTCTTCTTCTTCGGTCAGCTCATCGCCAAGTATGGAGGAGGAATGCTCTCTGATTACTTGAATAACACCAACAAACTCACCTTCACAAATACTGCGAAATTGATGCAGGGTGGAGGTAAGATTTCAGTTCAATTTTCGAATTTTGACGATCATTGGAAAGAAAATCGGTAAATGGTCCTGATTCAGGTTCGTACATCTCGTTCTTTTCTCTTCTCGGTCTCTCCTTCCTTCCTACATGCGAAGACCCCTGGTGGGCACTCCTCTTCCTCGGATTCTTTGGTCAGTATTATCTCCTTCGGTCTACCGTACTTGGTTATCGATTTCTTGAAGGGAACGAATGAATAATTGCAGGTCTGGGAGCCTCGATGACTTACTCTGGCTACTTCACTTCGCTCGTTTCCGTCGCTCCTCCCTATGCCGGTACGAATGGATTTTTCGAATTTCAGTTAGTAATCGATCAATTTCAGGTACCGTAATCGCAGTGGCGATGGTGTACGCTAACACGGGCTCTCTGCTCGGACCGATGATGGTCGGATTGATCGGACACTTGACTGGAGTGAGTATTGAACTACTTTCATTTCCCGAAAACAGCGGCAAAACCACTCCCTATCGAAGACAAATAGTCAAGGGGAGAGGGAAAGTGAGAGAAGCAAGAGACAAGCATCGGTGGTTCAGTGGTAGAATGCTCGCCTGCCACGCGGGCGGCCCGGGTTCGATTCCCGGCCGATGCAATCTTTTGCATTTTGTTCTCCCATCATGAATGGTTTGTTCAGAATTCGCCCTCGAAGTGGATCTACGTATTCCTGCTTGGTGGCTGTCTCATGGCCATCTCTGCCACAACTTATCTTCTCTGGGGATCTGGTGAGTACTGTACTCATTGGTCACAGTGAGAGAGATGTGTGACTTCCCATTCCAATCATTGATAGTTTGCGCGTGTTAGCCGAACTGTCAATGAGATCGAACCGAGAAAGGGGAAAGATCGCACATCGGAGACAAATCTCACTTTTAATTGTGTAGTCTGCACAGTTAGTGAGCTTTTTGTGCGATGAAAAACAGATGTGAACACTCGATCACAAGTGAGAACAATGTGCGAATGTGATACGGTAGAACACTGAAAAGGTACTGTGGATAACAACCAATCGATGTTTGCAGCTGACGTGCAGCCATGGGGTACGGTAGAGGCGAATACGATCGATAAGGATACTTCTTCGGATAAGGATTCGGTTGAGGGAGAGGACATTGCTGGCTACTCCCGATTTGAAGACAGCAAGATCTGAGAAGGATCAATCAATCGATAGTTGAGCATCCAATGGATACCGTATCCATTTCTTTGTACCGTGTACATACCAACCGGGTTTCCTCCCCTTCTTGTATCGATTAGTTTCCCCCTTTTCCCCTTCATGTCGACCAGATTTCGGGATAGATCGTTCTTGTTGTAAATAGAAATAGTCTTTGATCGATGATCTTTGATCTTCCTTACGGGTTTCCCCTCTCCCTTAGCCCTTTAGACTTTTCAATTGACTGTGTAGACTGAGCGAGGTTGCCTTTCGACCTCTTGAGAAAAGTGAAAAACGACGAGATTCAGGTTGTGAAATGTGGCAAAGATGTGAATTTCCTTCCATACTAATTGTAATTCGTGCCATTTGTAATTATCATCTCGGTTCGAGACGGAACCGAAAACTATGCATCAAATAGGAATCGATTGTGTTGAAGTAAGAGACGAGTTACATGTGTATTGAACTGAATCATGACGGAGTTCACACTTGAATTGTGAAGGAGAAACAATAAAGATCATTATTGTAGTCGAGCTGATGTTTCACAATCTGTCAAAGCAGATGGAAGAGATGATCGATCAACGATTTGCTGGTCGTTTTCCAATTTCAGTGATCCGTTGTTCACACACCCAAATCTGCAAAAAAAAAGAAGAACACGAAAACAAGATTACGGAACTTTGTTAGGGATTCTCTTCGTTCAAGTGCAGATGATCAAAGATCACGCGTACTCGGAGGGAATTAAACTGTGTTAGCCTCACTGCTCCAGATGATGTTTACAGAGAATGGAAGGGAATCAGTGAAACCGTTGGAAACTGTCTCTTCTCTTCTCTCTACTGGGTAGAGGAACAACATTTCCCGAGATAATCTCCGGTAATCCTGCACTCTCTCTCCATTTTCTGTTGTTCTTGCCCCATTTCTGATGCCGAAGTAGAGGAAGGAAAGAGAGATGTCCGACAGTGAAAGTGCGGCTTATGATGATCTCTGTGTTCTGATGGAGGGTCAGAGATGAGGAGAGACAACGGAGAAGCGAGAGAGGCAGAGATTCTCGGCAAATCCGTCGGAATTCGGTAGGTGTTGCGGAAAAGAGTATAAAGGAAAGAAGAATGTTTGGTTATCTCCCCAGTACCTCGAAAACAGAGAGAAATGAGCTTCTTCAACGGAAAGTCGGTCATCGTTACTGGTAAGAGGGTTGTTTCCATCGGTTTCGGCTTCGTGAATTCGAAGAGGATAATGATGAAGCAATTCCAGGATCGTCGAATGGAATCGGAAGAGGAACTGCCAAGTTATTCGCTGCTCAGGGAGCGAAAGTGACCATCACGGGAAGAAATGCTGATGCTCTCAAGGTAGATCAACTTCTGAGAGGATCGAATCAATCAATAAATGGGCAATCAATAAAGATCAAAGTTCAGGTCACCAAGCAGGAGTGTCTCTCAGTGGGTGCGAAGGAAGAGCACATTCTCGAGGTTCGAGTTACTTTTTTCGTATTTCCATTGAGAGAGGTCGAGAAGTGGTCAGAAATGGATGAAGTTCCTGAAAGAGATTGAAGGATAGGAAGGAAGAAGTGGATTCAGATCATCGCCGACGTTAGTGATGAAGCAGTGCCCGCCATGATCGTGCAGAAGACGGTAGAGAAGTTCGGAGGATTGGATGTGTTGGTTAGTTCGTGGATGACTTTAGCGAGAACATAGAGAAATTGGCAGGTAAATAACGCCGGTATCTGTCTGATGGACCCGGATGAGAACAGGCTCTACATCGAAGCTCCTATTCCTCTCTTCGATCAGATGATGAGAGTCAATCTGAGAGCGTGAGTTAGATGAAATCTTCATGAACGACTCGAAAATCGAAGTCGACGAAAACAATAGGTAGAAAATGATGATTGCAGTGTGGTTCTCTTCACTCAAGCCGCAGTTCCTCATCTCGAGAAGACGAAGGGAGCCATCGTCAACATCTCCTCCATTGCTGGATTCCCATTCGCTATGCAGGTTTGACTTTTTCAGAAGTGGAAAAGAAATGAATGAGCCTCGAGAATGAATGAACAAGTGATTCGATGTTTCTCACTAACTGCCCAGAGCATGCTCCCATCACCGACCATAGCTCAGTTGGTAGAGCGGAGGACTGTAGATCCTTAGGTCACTGGTTCGAATCCGGTTGGTCGGAATTCCTTTTGCCTCTTTTCGTTTCATAATTATCTCATTTTTAGAAGGACATCTACTACGCGGTAACGAAGGCTGGACTTGATCAGCTCACAGTCCAATGCGCTGCTGATCTTCTCAAGAAGGGAATCAGAGTAAACTCTGTCAAGTGAGTCAATTATTGCGCTACATTAATCAATCGATAATCTCTCAGCCCCGGAATCATCGACACTGATATCTGGGCTAAGCTGGGACTAAGCAACGACCAAGTGCAGAAGGTACCGTAACCGAGGAATACAGTAGTCAATCGATTTATCCTCTACAGGCTCTCGATAGCTGGGGAACCGACACTACCCAGATCCCGATTGGAAGATACGGTACTCCTGAGGACATTGGCAAGGTGACGTTAGTGACGTCATCCTTAGCCAATGCTCATCTTTTCAGTTGATCCTCTTCCTCTCTGACCGCAGTCAATCGGAGTTCATCATTGGCCAGAGAATCGTAATCGATGGAGGAACACTCCTTATGAACACTCTCCTCTCCACTTTCGCTGCCAATATGTAAAAAACAAATAATCGATAATCGATAAACACCCAAACCTGGATTACTGTAGTGCACACAGTAGATGTGGTTGTCTTATTCTGTTGTAAGCGATCGGGATAAAGCTGGTTCTTGTTTTATGTTCTACTCTGTAACAATGGTTTGTAAGAAATGTGTAAAGATTGTTATAAAGAAAAGCGATCCTCAGGTTCATGTACTACTCTCTGAGCTCTCGCTATCGGCCCATGTAGTATAGTGGTTAGTACTCCACGTTGTGGCCGTGGCGACGGTGGTTCGATTCCACCCATGGGCAACTCTTTTTGCCGTTTTTGATTATATTTTTGCCACAAACGAGAAAGCTATTTTGGCGGTCACATTCTGACTCTTACATGAAGTAAGAGCCTCGAATCAGAAATAGTTATTGAATTACAGTGATATCTGTTGTATCAACCTCATATAATCGCTCTAATGAATTCTCGGGATAATAGGCCTCAAACTGTTCAATTTAAATCAGCAGATTTGATTGTAAGTGTGCAAAATAACGGGGAAATCTTCCAGTGAAGAAGAACATTTTTCAGAACCGTGTAAACGACCGGTTAAAAGAATTTGTTTGAGTACGCGGGTTTTGCTAAACATCGTAGTGGCAAGTCCCTTTCCCGGCTCACCTGATTTCCCGGCCTGATGATTTGAAATTTGCGTGCTCGATCGCTCACGGCGTTCCTCTGATTTCTCCCTCGTTCTCTTCGGTTTATCGGTTGTACCACTTGTCATTTGTTCAATTGATCATTTGCTGCTTTTAGAAGCTCAAGATGTCGACTTACCTGCTTAATGAGTGGAAGAAACGCCCTGGAGGTCCCCAGGATCCCAGTGAGTGCATTTGTCATCATCAGTTTGCACTTGTTAATTAAGCTGATTCATTGATTATCTTCGTTTGAGAGAATATCCTTCTCTTGCAGCTGCCTTCATGCGCACTCTCGACAGCGAGCGCGCGTCGTTGAAGGAGAAGGAGGTGATCGTGAAGGCATTCGATGACTGGGATGTCCTCACTCCCACCTGGTTCGAGGTGAGACCCACTTTTTATACACAGATACACCCATCAATCGATTACCTAAACTACTTGAAATCTTGAACTCATCGGTCCTTACTTGATGGTCCACACGCTGGTAGTTGAATGATGACAAATCGCATGCTCTATCAAGAGTGTTAATGAGTGAACATCTTGAAGGTGGCCGACTATCTTCCTGCGATCGAGCGTCTCCACGAGAACAACGACTTCCCCGAGCGTCTCCGTGCCGCCCTCCTCGCATCCAAGGTACGCTACCCTATCACACATTGTCCTTTTCTCTTCCTTCTTTCTAACTTGAACGTTGCTGTCTCCTCTATTCTTCTTCTTGCCGCTTCTATCAATTCTAATAAGCCCGCGCTTCCACATCAAGAATTGTCCTTCCTAGACTGCACCCTCATTGTGTCTGTTCTCTTTTTCTTTCTATTTCCTTCAATTTGTGCGCATATCAAATCTATCAAGTCATTTATCGCAAATTGCTTTTTTTTGCCACATTTTATACAAATCAGCCTGTCTTTCTTAAAATCTATCTCTTTGCCTGCTCCTCCTCCTCCTGTTCATTGCCCTATTCATACTCTATTCTAGAACTAGCTGTAGAATGTTGTATTCGTTTAATGAAGTATTAATTTCGTTGTTGTAGGTTGCGTACTGCCTGGGCGACTACAAGGGCGCGCTGACGCTGGCTCTCTCGGCGGGAGAGCTCTTCTCCCTCACTCCCAGAGAGGGATCTGCCGTCGTCGGACAGCAGGACGAGCAGGTTATTATTCACTTTTGAAACCGAGACTTACCGGCATAAAGTCCAGATCCTTGCAATGTTCATTATCTTCTTTGTCAATAGTTAACTTGAATCCTTTTGAGCCGTTGTTTTTTAAACTTTGTATTAATTAACCAATCAATAATTTGCAGTATGTGAACCGTATGATCGAGGAGGCGCTGGACACGTACAAGACGGCGAAGAGGAACGGAGCAGCCATCGATGCCCGTCTCGAGGCACTCATCAATCGACTGTTCGAGAGAAACCTCAAGAAGGTACGGTAATATTGATTGATTCGTTTGAGAGAAAGCTCAAGAGTTGAGTCAGGAAGATACGGTAGCAGAGGAGTATTGATTCATTCTCTTCGATTACAGAAGGATCTCCGCTACGTGATCGGACTGGCGATCGACACTCGTCGTGTGGACATGATCGAGACTGCAGTCAAGGCTGCCGATGATCAAGCGGGTTCGTACTACTTCTACTCATCCTCTTGATCACTTTTTCCTCCATTGCTCTGTTCTTGTTGCTCATTGCTACAGTTTACGTACCTGATTGTTTCATTGACCGAATATAGCCTTCTGCTCTATTCACGGAAGGAGAATATATACTTATTCTGTTCCCGTTGTAGCGATTCTGACGGAGACGGTTGCTTCGGTGCTGGAGGGCCAGATCGACACGGGTCTCCGCCACCTCATCCTCACCCAGCTGCTCAAGATGTTCTGCGAGCTGGACCAGCCCGACTTCGTCAATGTCTGCCAGGTGAGGATAGCAAATGAAAACCGATCAGAGTGAAATGAAAGACTGCGAGGAGATGAATGATGTGAGAAAGGAGGTTAATCCCCGTTTCTTACAGTGCCTGATCAAGCTGGAGAAGCCCGGAGACGTGGCCGACATCATTGACAAGCTGATCAGCCAGGATATGGTGAGTTGAAATACGACTGCAGAGGGAACTCGTTTAGCATCCAGGGTCTGATTCTGCATCTTTTCCATTCATCAAGTCTTTTTCGTTGCGGAGTCAATTTTGGTGCCAGACCCTGAATGATTGAGAAGTGTCTACTCAATGCTCGATCACTGACTGGAGAGAGACTAATTAGTATAATTGCAGCGCACGGACGGCGCCCTCCTCGCGTACCAGATCGCCTTCGATCTGTACGAGAACGCGACGCAGCAGTTTGTGAAGAAGATCCTCGCTGCCATGGCCAAGATCGACAACGAACTGCCGGGGTGAGATATGCATTTCCTTCCTATATGGGCAGGATCCTTATTGTTAGAATACAAAGAAATGTTTGGAATTGCTCTGAAACTCGAGGAAAAGCTTCTTTCTTTACTTCTCATCACTAGCTCACCTCATCCCATGCCCATTGCAGATCGTCCGCTGGCTCCCCTGCCCCTCCCTCCACTCCTCCTCTCGCTCCTCCTCCCGGCAATCCCTCGCCCACGTCGGACTCGCCCTCGCCCGTTCCCGGCCCCATCAACACCGGCCTCATGCCCACTCCCGCTCCCGAGATCCTCGAGCCGCTCGGCCGTCCCGCCACGCCCACCCCCGAGAATCCCAAGGTATGGTAGTTTATTGATTTTTTTGTATTGGAACATCCGCGTGATTGGTGTATTGCTTATTGTGTTATATTTTTGATCATACACAAAACTAATTGGTTCCTCCCTCGTCAGGCGATAATCTTCCGTCGCATCCGTGGAATTCTGCGTGGTGAGGAGACGATCCGCCACCACATGCAGTTCCTCATCAAGAACAACCACACGGACATGCTCGTGCTCAAGGAGATGAAGGCGAGTGGGGAGGGAGGAGAGGGAGGAGGAAGAGGGGTGGGATGGAAGAGAAGAAATGATTGCAGGACTGCGTGCGCACGGCGATGGCGCACAACGCGACGCTCCTCGCCAACGGACTCATGCATCTGGGTAAGCGATAGGAGGATGGACCTGCCGATTCAGGGTTTCACAGTCGACTTGTATAAGAACTTTATTGTTGGAAGTTTTCCTCATTCGAGTATTGATATTTTTTCTAAGTCCTTCCTATTTTCAATGTGACCCTTGCAGGAACGACGTGCGACGATTTCCTGCGCGAGAATCTGGAGTGGATCAGCAAGGCGACGAACTGGAACAAGTTCAACGCCGTCGCCACCCTCGGAATGATCCATAGAGTGAGTACGGTACTCGATCAGAGATCGATTGGATCGTGAACTGATTGTTTTGTTCAGCCAATAAATATATTTCCCTGCAGGGTCACGAGGCGGCGGCACTCAAGCTGCTCGACCCGTACCTGCCCAAGGCGGAGGCCGACCAGTTCGGATTCAAGGAGGGAGGATCGCTCTATGCTTACGGTCAGTAGGAGAGTGGGTGAAACACTGAAGCATCTGATTCAATGAGGTCATCGATGTCTTTGCTCTTCACAAGTCACACCTTTTGAATACTGGTGAAACACAAGGGATCTTATGTCTTGATGTGCCATTCAATTTCAATTCCCTCCCACAACCACACCCTCTTGCAGGAATGATCCACGCGCACCACGGGAACGCGCTGGTGACGAAGTACCTGCGAGACCAGCTGACTACCGCGCAGACGGCGGCCGTGAGACACGGCGCCTGTCTCGGACTGGGATTGGCCACCATGGCCAGTCACGATGATGAGGTACGGTAGATGATTGTTGAATCGAGAAGTGATTAAATTTGTTTAAATTTTAATAATGATGCGAATCGTTGCAGGTGTACGCGCACCTGCGCGACACGCTCAACATGGACGACGCGGTGACGGGCGAGGCTGCGGGTACCGCCATGGGACTCACCATGGTCGGCAGTCTGAACAACAACGCATTCGAGGTACGGACGATGTCTTCTCCCTCCTCCACTAGGAATAGGACTAGATCGAATGCTCTGAAAAAAAATACAATGGGAAAAGAGATGGAACAAGAATCCTAGTTAAATTGTCTTTTATTTTCGCCCGTTCATCCATCATCATTTTCCTAATTGCAGGAGATGGTGCAGTACATCAACGAGACGTCGCACGACAAGATCCAGCGAGGACTCCGCACCGGAATCGCCCTGCTCGGATACGGTAGGTCGTCGATCGATCGATACCATCCTCCACGCACTTCCAATCAATAACCTCTCCCTCTGCAGGTCGTCAGGAGGAGGCGGAGCAGTGGATCGGCCGTCTGCTGGAGGCGAAGTCGTGCGCCGTGATGAGACAGGCGGGCGTGTGTCTCATGGCCATGGCATACGCTGGCACCGGCAACGCCGCCGTCGTCAAGCGACTGCTGGCCAAGGTGGGGGAGGGTTATAGGGAAAGAGGAGCGCAGGCTTGCCTATCTTCTTGAGTGATAAGAAGCGTGAGATGTTGCAAATTAGATATGGGTAGGATGATAAGAGGAAGATCGATTGATAATCTTGCATGCCAGGTGGCCTCCGACCCCAACAACGACGTGAAGCGCATGGCCGTGATCGCCATCGGATTCCTGCTCAGCAAGTGAGTTGAAGGGAGGAGAGGAGAGTGGAAGAGTGAGAGATGAGAGAGATTGGATGAATATTTGGAATGCGAAACATGCATGTGAACGGCTAGAAGTGAAGCTGATACGGATGAACGTTTTGAACGCGAATTGATTGTAGTGGAGAGCATGAGATGTAATGGGAGATGCATTGTTCCTTTGTGATGTGAAATTTAAATGTGTATTTGATAGTCTCAAAGCAATTTATTACCGATAGCAGGTTGGAGCAGAGTACCCTTCTTATTGAACAATAGCATTTCAACAAATTCGTAAGATCAGCGGGAAATTGTGCAAATCAAATCGAACAGATGAGGGAAAGTAACCCGTAAAAGCAGTGATACATTCAATGATGAGGAGACGAATCACGTATTGCGAAGGAGTTCCTAGCTAATGATTGGAGAACCTGGTTCATTGTTAGAGGGAGGGTCTAGTGTCTATGATGCATTCCATCACAATACATGTTTCATTGTTGTGAGTTGTGTGTGCGATGGCAAAGTTTAGGTATGAGATTGAGGGTAATATTTTACAATAGGATAACATTGTAAACTCGTGTGTCTTTCGATCATAATCAACCGGGAGTTGCACACTGAATATGAGCAGAGGAGGCACAATGGGGGAAGGAACCGTAGGGGATGGAGCAGTGAGGGGTAATGAAAGGGGAGAGGAGTACGATAGAGAGGGTAAAGTGAAGGGCGATTAATTACAGGAAAGTCTCTTTGATCGTATCACCCCGTCCGTTCTTGCCCAGTAGAGTGAGGGCGGGTCCATTTTCGGATGATGATGCAGTAGTCGACGATGATTTCTCCTGACTTTTCCTCGATGCGGTGGGAGTGCATCCACCGATGGAAGTGTGAGAGGAGGAGACGGTCGACGTATCCGAATCGTCGTCGCTGTCGTCGTGTGATGTGGAATCTGGAAAGGGAAAGAGGGTGAAGGGTCATTAACAGGATAGTCTTCTCTCACCTTGCACAGTGCACGCTACTCCTCGTGCGATGTGACACGAGGAAGAGACGCCACGAAGGAGAAGAGGATGGGCGACGAGCATGTCGGAGGAGGTGGGAACGAGACGAGTGGGAGACTCGAGGATGGCAGAGTTGGTGAGGGATCTGCAAGAGGAGGATTGAGAGATGACTACTAGAAGATCTGCTCACCGTTTGATGGAGGGCGAAGAGAGGAGGATGAAGGAGTGCTTGGGAGTAGAGGATCGATCCACCCTCTCGGTCACACTCACTCGGACACGACCAGATGGAACGCAGTCGGAAGAAGTTGATGAGGAAAGGGCCCTTCCCTGTTCATCTTCCTCTTCCGTAGAAGGAGTTCTCGACACCTTGCCTCCTCCTCCTCGATATACGAGTGGCCTCTCAGCCTCTCGATCATTGTCGACTGAGTGACCTCCTGCGTAGAGAGCAGCGTCGCCGTCTTCCTCCTCTCCCACTTCCTCCTCAGTGTTGGTGCGGGTAGTGGACTGGAAGTAATAGATTGATCTTTGCTTTTTCGTTCCGGCTCATTTCCTTTACCTACCTGAGTGAATCTAGACGATTTCCTCAAGCTAGGTGTTCGAGAGATGACAGATTCCTTACGCACTGTAGTTGAAGTGGAGGATGAGGTGGGACTCCACTGTCTGAATTCATTTCTTTGGTTCGATATATTTTTCTAGTGCGTTTACCTGCTATCGAACGCAACACTCCTTCCATTGGCTACACTCTCCTTCTTCCTAGGCACCGTTCCATTCCCATTGGTAAGGGGGCTCATTCCATTGGATGATCGATGTCCCAGTGCGGAATGGTTGTTGTCAGTGGGTCGAATCATGCTCTCGTCTGCTCGATACGGTCTTTGATCGTAGTTGGTGCTGCAAAGGACATGCGTCTATCTTTGATCCTCTTCCTTATTCCCTCGATTGCAAGTTCGCTCCCCTTTTTCGCTGCTGCACAATGAATGTAAGGTAATTGTATTGCATAGGAGATGAGGGGAGTGCATGTGACTGCACACTTCTTTCTCGCGAGTGAGAGATTTCGCTCCCTTGATTCGGTCCCCCTTCCCGTCCCTCCCGAATTGCGGA
The DNA here is from genome assembly GCA_900490845.1 of Pristionchus japonicus. NCBI lineage: Eukaryota > Metazoa > Nematoda > Chromadorea > Rhabditida > Neodiplogasteridae > Pristionchus > Pristionchus japonicus. The sequence continues at coordinate 421,383 of LS514501.1, forward strand.
CTAGAGGTGAGAAAGGGGCGGAGGAGGGAATGTTTCAATGGAGAGTAGCGAGAGAGAAAGAACACGCGAGGACCCCTTAGAATTGGGAAGAATTGATGGAGGACTGATTGAATGTGACGAGAAGTCAGAATGGAACAATAGAGAGACTGGCTAGCTAGAGAAAGATGTTGCCCCCGATGTGTCCCGACTAATAGATGTTAGGTAGCAGGAAGTCCCTCCTTCTCTATCTTGAACTCTGCGAATGTGTGAGGGGAGGTCGGAAAGAGGAGAGTAGGAGGAGGCAAAGTGATCAGTGAGCGGGTCCACTAACCACAGGAAATGTGATAGGGGAAGAGGAGGGAAGATGCAGAGAGGAAGACTCGAAGGAGAACGGGAAGAAGATGAGCGAGAGGAAATGAGATAGAGGAGAGGAGGAAGAGATACAATCAGATGAAGTTGCGTAGTATCAATGAAGAGAGGAAGCAGCACGAGACAAGAGGAGAAAGAGATACTCACTAGGTGCACGTATCAGGCATGATTGTGTGTGTCCTCGACCAATGGGAGTTCGGCCCCACGTATGTGTTGTCCGCACTCCTCTTACGGAAGCATCGACCACGCAGGATGCGGATGAATGCCTGCATGTTTCACAATCACTATGTAATACTGGGAGTGTGATATCTTACCTTTCGGAATCGCTTATTGAAGACTGTGTAGATAAGTGGGTTGATGGTGGATGAAACGTAACCCAGCCATAGGAAGAGTGTACTCACCCAACCTGGTGGCTCGCATGACTGAAGAAGGAGGAGATGGGAGAAGTTTGACATTATGTGCTCACCTCTCCACAGAAACCGAAGATGAAATTAGCGATGAAGAAAGGCGTCCAACAGAAGAAGAAACAGATGAAGACTACTGCGAGCACACGAGTGGCCTTGTGCTCGGAGAGAAGTTCCTGAAGAGAAGAGAGATGATTGCAGTTTAAGGAAGACGGAGACTGACCACACTGGTAGCATACGAGCTCTTCCTCTGTACTCTAGAAACGAGGAGTGACATAAAAGAAGAGGTGCGAGTGGTCCATCGCTGCAGTCGAGAAGGCTTCTGTCGACGAGGACGAAGATCGAGATCATCGGAGAGAGTGTCTTTTGCTGCAGTTGTCGTCCCATTGCTGCGTTGCCAGATGGAGGGAGGCAGAGATCGTTTACTACGGACTGAGAGAGAGCAGTTTGAATGGTTATGGGATTGATCTAGTTACCAGGAGTCTGAAGGGCACCGTTGATATTGTGCAATGAGGTAGCAGTCGCTGTGGAGGAAGACCACTTGGCATGATTGACTGCCGAGATGGTGGGAGTACTCGTTCCTCCAGATGATCGGCGGCTCTTCTCATTCGAATAACCTAGCTTGCGAGGTGGAGCAGCTCTGAACGAATGATATTTACTCACTAAAGCACCCTTGTCACTCCTACCTCCTCAGTCCGTTCTTAGCCCCATTGGAATTGCCCTGCTGTAGTAGCATTGCTTGCTTATTGAGCAGAGAAGTGGTCTTGAAGTAGGTGACAGTCATGATGATGAAGGGAATGAGGAAAGCGAACGTCGACCCATAGATCATGTATGTCCTAGAAGAGATGTTGTTCGCTAGATGCCCGCTCCCTGATCACTTACCGATTATGAACTGCGCATATCCGATGATCACTCAGCACATTATGACGGTCTGCGAAACCCAGTACGACGATGGGACACGAGATTAATATGGTGATAATCCACACCAGAATAATCTTGATGAAAATAGCTGTCTTGGTTCGATTGCGGGTTTTGAGGGGCTGTGAGATGCCAAGATAACTGGAATGTTAGATTGAGGTCCTGTTGTGCATTCGATAACTGACCGATCTAGTGATATGACACTCATGTGGACGATGGAAGCAGAGCACAGGAAGACGTCAGCATAGACGTAGAGGAGACAGAGGTAGAATGACCATTCCCATGTGCCTGCAATGGAGAAAGGATTAGGGGAATTCCCTCGCTGTTGTCATCTCTTTCCTTGAGAGTCAAGGACACTCAACGAGACTAGAGTGGAGCGGAAAGTGCCATCTTAGCAACGGTGGGCTTTGCGGGGTTTAGGAGGGGGGTCAGGCGCAATTTTTCGAAAATCCAGGTTCGGGCAGGCGCAAATTTGGAAGATAGTCGCGAGCGAAGCGAGCGGGGAAAACTGAGCGACGTTTGCTCACTCAAGAAAGAAAGATAGAGTAATGTAATTGCTTCTCAAGAGAAATTATTGCAAATCCTAGACTCTGC
>LS514501.1:427403-438569 GCA_900490845.1 Pristionchus japonicus
TTGACGGAAGTTACACGCCACAAGGGTCAAATACCCTCATTTAAGCACCTATTGGCTAGCTGCCATTTCTAAGTTCAGATTCTCATTTGCATTTGTGAAACTTCATCGGGTTGTTTTTTCACGGCGAAAACCAGAAAATCGCATAATGTTGACAATTTAGTTATTCTAGTCGGAAAAAGTTTTAGAGTCATACATACCCTGCTATAGCAAGAGGGTGGCCGATTACATTGTCAGCTTTTCTGGCCTACGGTATACTCCTATAACACACAGTAACTCGATTTTGTTCAGTCGTTATATTAATGATGAGGTAGCGCGCGAAGCGCGAAATTTTTTTTTGGTTTTTCACCCCGGGGAGGCGCAAATTTTCCTCCGGGCAGGCGCAAACGCAGACCCTAACCCCAAAAAGGTACACCATTGCATCTTAGCCTCTCCAGTCTTCTATTTCAGTTTTTTTTGCACTGCTTTCGTGTCTTTTGAAAGACGTAATCTTGATTTGCTCCCTCGCTAATGGGCTTGCATTGCATTTTCCGTTCCGTAGCAATGCACGTTTGTCTAGCGTGGGAACTTTCTCTACAATGTAGCAATGAGTCCCTCAGGATCTCAGGATAAGAGTTGTTTTCAAGTTTCCTGAGGAGACCTCCCCAGTCACGACTCAATTCATAACACTTCAATAATTGTTGCTTTCTCACGTCTAGAGTGGAAAGTGCGATGAATGAGAGCGCTCTGACGTTGAGCTCTTATTTTGATTGAATTTCCGGTCGGTTCAAAGGTCGCCATTTCCCAAATGGTTGATCTAGTAGAAATTCGACAATGTGGCGGTTCTCAGGCTTCATTTCCTTGTCTGATGCAGCAAAAAGATGGGGCCTCTAGACCTCGGAAGATGTTTTGTCCTCGTTTCCGTCGCCATTTCATCTGTCTACTGCCCCATCTTCCCTCTCTAGAAATGTTCTTTTGGGGTGCTAAAAGGGCCGAGATGGAGTCAGTGATACCCTAATGGATGCCTCTCGCTTCCTCTTTCCGAGCTAAGAGTTCTCTCTCACTCTGCGAGCTGAGATTGAGTGAGACTGAGTTGGCAAAAAAGTCTCTGAACAGCCATAAATTGAGTGAAGAGTATGAACTCCGTTGGGAGTGCTACACTTTGGAACGCCTTTCGTCAGACAGTTGTTCTCCCAAGGGAGTGACTTATGCAGATGTAGATGATCTCTATGAAGATACTCACGCATCTCCCTGTATTGCCATCTCTGGTCAGAACAATGCATCATCATTCGAACCAGCTATTGCTTTCATCCTCTCTTTTCTTCTCCTGTCTCATACGACATCCCTAATAAATTCCTATTTTTCACATGGTCTGAATTTCCTCCCCCAGCATACCGGAAGACACCCCAATGCGCGGACGCTCAAAGGAATATGAAACGGGAGAATGAGATTCGCTGTTTTTGGGTAAACACGTGATGTCTATATTGGGATTTATACAGTCCCATCCTAACAACATGAAGCCGTGTAATTGAAGAAGCATGTGTAGTGTTTGGGCGTGATCTCTCTTTTGCTCTTCTCATATAGTATTCAGATTCACACGATGAGAACATGCGTCTCTTCGCATCGTCTCCATTTCGCCTACTTGTTTTGTCCAGAGAAGGCTCTCGCTGCATGTGATAGTTCGAATTGCGCGAAATGTGAGAAGGAAGAGTGAGCGAAGTGGCTATGTAGTGTAGCCCCCCCCCCCCCCCCTACCCACTGCCCCACTTCTTCTCCTATGGAGGATACCCTTGTTGAGAATGCGATGAGTGGAGACTGTCGAGAACCCCCGGGCTAATTGCATTTCCTATTCATATGCAATGCACAATAACAGTGAAGTGTCTGGTTACCGTTCTTGATCTCGACGAGAATGGAGAGAGGCATGACTACACAGCAGACGAGAAGATCGGCCAGAGCCAGAGAGAAGAGGAAGTAGTTGGTCACATTCTGCAGTCGACGATCCGTCGCAATGGCTACGCACACCTGGAAAAGAGAAGAGAAGGGATTGAGGATAGAAGAGCGGAAGCAAGAGGGAACATGTCGAAGATCATGCTATTTACTGTTCGGTGTCTGGATTTCCTGCGGGGGTAACTCGATTGTGCCATGGATGTCCGCCGGTCGACGGTCAACAGTCTATTCAGAGGGACGGCGAGGAGGGGGGGGGGAGTAATGCTTACGAATGCGTTTCCGATGAGTCCCGTGGCACAGAGAAAGGGCAGGAGAAGGAGCGCCACGGCTTTGTCGGTGTAGTATGTAGAGGAAGAGTTGTAAGAGGAGGGAGGCTGTGGAGTAGAAGAGGTGACTGTGCTGGCACTGGAAAGGGGAATGCATTAGTCCCCTCGAGAAGGAGTGATCACACCACCTCTAATAGCGAGCGTACCCTAGCACCCGCAATGGTGAGTTTGGTGAGAGGGCAGGGAGTGGTCAGAGAGAAGCAGTGGTCCCCTCCCATCCAGTGGGATGCCAGAAGGCAGTGAATGACGTCTAAAGAGACGAAGGGGACGCAACAATGGGTGAGAAGAGGAGGAGAAGAGATGCAAGAAGTAAGAGAAAGAGCACGGAATGACCGATTATGGAGAAGAGGATCAAGATATCAAGGAGAGGTTGGATACAGCGCAGTATAGGAAGAGTGGGCGGAAGATCAGGACCTAGCCCGATTTGTACACGCCCTATGAATGAGGAGAAGAAAGGCACACAATTGGATGAGAGGACGGAAGAAGAGGGGAAGTCGTCAAGTGGTTTTATATGAGGTGTGAACAAGAGCTGCCAAGTAAAGTCGTGCGGATATGGGAAAGTGAATCGGAGGATGGGAGAAGGGAGGAGCGATGTGATATGGGTAGCAGGAGAAGAAGGAGCTCGTACATTATGAGATAGCTCAGACATTATGAGATAATGGGAGACATACGGGATGTAATGGATTCTAAGTAAAAGTCAGTGTACAGAAATGATGAAGTAGAAGTTGGAAAGAATGGACTGTGGAAGAAAGAAGACTGTCGGAATAACAGAAGGGGAGGAGCATATGTGGGAACAACGAACAATTTCTCTTTGTCTCAAATTTTATGGTTTCAAACAACATGTATCCGTAGAAATTGCGCTTATTTGATAGCAAAGTGTAGTTATTATTATAATTAGCTACTTCTCGCCCTCGGATGTCTAAAAGTAGCATAACTACTCTTTCGCTTACACCTTTTGAGTGGTGGAAGGCGTCATTACCTCGAGTGGATTGATGTGCTTTGATCGTGTTTGCCCTTGCCGTGATGATGAGTGTGATTGTGAGAAGGATGACGGTGACTCCCGTGATGCTTGTGGTTTCCTCCCGATGAATGGAAGGAGGAAGAGGACGAGGATTCGAAGGAGTAAAGATGGGAAGGGTGCGGATGAATGGGATCGAATGGCTCGATCTGGAATTGAAGGAAATGATGATAATAAAGAAATGGGAAAACGAAAATCACCTGGACGATGGTGAGTGAAGCAGTGATGGTAGGGAATAGAAATGCAAGTAGGAGTAGATGAAGGAGAGGGCTCAGTCGCCTGAGAAGTCTGTAACGGAAAATATTTGAAGGAGAACCATGACACATGTTAACAAGGAATAAGAGGTGAACGAGATGGTTGATCTACAACCTTGGTTATCAATAGCACGTCGTCTCTCTCCCATACTCCTTCTCTCTTGATCAATCTCTCTCTCCCTATCGTCTTCTCCGTTCCCGTCGTTCAATCTTAAACTTGTGTGCATACAGGAGTGAAACAAGGATATTGTATACAAGGAGGGAGATGGTGGGAACGGAGTGGTCACATGGGAGGAGAAGAAGGGGGATCAGAAGGAGATCGGAATAAGGATGGCTGGCAAAGGGGTGATGGGACGTTTAGGAACTCGCGTTTAGGAACCTCGAAAAAAAAAGTTTCCAAATGTTCTGAAACGTGCACCTAACATAGTCTCAAAAAATTTTTTCGAGGGTTCCTAAACGCGAGTTCCTAAGCGTCCCATCACCGGCAAAGGGAGGGGAGGGAGTAGTGTGTGTCAGTTTCTCTAGTTTCGCCTTGCCCCTTCTTTCTTCCTCTACAAATGGATACGGGTGCACAGCTCCTCCTCCTACTCTACTCATCTTACACTATCCTAACACTGCGCATGCGCTCGTGTTTTCGAACTGTTGATATAGTTGAAAGTGCTTTCGTGATTTAGTGCAGATGGAAAATGGAAATGAGGTGATATTAAGAAAATCAGTGTGAGTCATGCAAATGAACAAAAAAAATTAGATGCGCGAATTCCTAAATCGGGAGAGAAATAGGCGCGACTTTTCGAATGGAACCAATCCAATAATGTGAGATGGTAGAAGGACAAGCGAGAACAAATAATGTATCCTATCCCTATCCCTGCGTGTCTCTTCTCACTGTTTCTCATCCATCCTTCCCATCTTCATTCGACTAGCATCTATCCCTCCATGTTTACTGGATGAATAATATTGTGCGATCACCGTTCCGATTTCTCTCGGTTGTCACTAATCACCCCCTTGCGACGCGCCGAGGTGCACTGAGGAAGAGAGAGAGAGAGAGAAAGGGGACACGAGGAAGAGGAAGAGAGAAAGGAGACATTGGGCGGGCGGTAGATGACGGAACGGAGAAAAGCCAGACACACAAAACAATAATATGTGGCGGGAATGAGTGAGTGATGATGATCTTCCCTGATCTCTCGTCCCTCATTGACCTACCGATTGTGTCGTGTCGTCGTGCTCCCACTCCGACTCAGAGTCGGAGGAGGAGGAGGGCGCATAGCTGCTAGTGGAGGGTCGGATAGAGGAGGAGTGCTGCAAGTGGAGTGCAGCCGGCTGCATGTGTGAGTGGCTGCGACCGAAGAGGGAATGGTGGGAGGACGGCAGAGTTGCTGAACGAGAAGGGATGCAATGGACAGGCGAACTGATTGGAAGTGACGCAGACACACCCTATGGTGCAGCAGTGCAGTGGCAGATTGAATGGAGGATAGAGAGTGGAAGAAGACGTCGTGTCGGATGAGAAGAGGAGGGGAGGAGAGACCTGAACGAGAGAATTATTAATGGGAGAGGAGGAGAGACACTGATCAGTGCGGAGTACGAGATAAATGGAATACGAAGAATAGCGGAGAAGAATGGAGGGGGAGACTCGATGAAAAGGACGGAGGAATGTCGGCATCGGGAATGGAATGCGATAGAAGTAAGAAGGAGGAAGAGATTGGGACACGATTGAAGAGATTGAGGAGAAGGAGGAGAGAGACCTGAAGGGGGAGGAGTCGAGGAGTTTGACGCCTAGAGGGTCAAGCGGTTTGGAGGGCGGGAGGAGAGAGATTTCAACCCCTCCCCTCTCTCTGCCCTCTCGCCATGGAACGAGAGAAAACAATGAGAAGGTAGATAAGAGAGCCACTTGTTGCCCCATCTTCTCCTTTGATTGGAAAGGCAGATGGATCATTGAGTTCTGATGTCTAGAAGGGATGACACCGTTCAATTTGATGCCACCTTCGTTCCCTTTTCATAAGTGATTCCCACGGGTCGGTCTGTATACCATGCAACTGTGTCTGCAAAAAGGCGATCGTGGGAAGAGAAGTTTCTATTTTGCGATGCCGAGTATTGATCGCTGCCAAATCTCTTTTGGTTTCCTGCTCTAACTTGCGAAACGGGGTGGTGACTTGTGTACCCAAACTCATAGGATAGAGTGGAGACAGGGAGTGATCATAGTGGAGATATTGTGAGAAGAGTGAGTGTGTTTGCACGCACCAGAAGTGATAGGATGTGAGGAAGAACACACTTGACAGGTCAGATGAGGTAATCAACAGAAGAGAAGAGAATGGAAGGAGAGAGGGGAATGCCGATTGGAATGGAACGTGTATGGACAAACTATATGCAGAGTCTGTAGGGTGGAGAATGGAGAGGAGAGAGAGAGAGGAGGAATGTTGGGAGTTGCAGAAGTGAGGAAGGATTGGGAAAGGACAGGCTACTGAATGGGCGATAGGATGTAACCGAGGTAGCCAGAAGAAAGACAGACTAAGATGCAGTCTAGTGAGACTATCTGAGGAGTGGAGGCGGCAAAGAGTCACCCCTCTCCTCCTGTCCTCCCATGGACACGGATTTCGTGACTGAGCCCTGTTTTGCCCCCATCCCAACCTGTATCTCACATTCGAATACGACTTTTTAAAAGCCAACGTCAATCGGAGATGTTGATTCAACGCTCGGGATTGAATGGATGGAAGTGGTGGTGTACTCTATACATCGAAACAGCGATGAGATTGAGTGAGAAAGAGAGATATGAAAAGGGGAGTGGAGACGGTACTGGATGGTGAGGGTCTAGCCAAGAAAACAGAATGTAGGCGGGTAACCCTTGTTGGTACACATCAGGTGCATGTATGATCATGATCAGTTCTGCATTTCTTTTCGTGTGCATGTGTTGACTTTCCCGAACTCTCTCTGCTCTATTGGTGCAGTCCTCAGTTTTAGTTTGGCTAGAAACCAGGAAGAAGAAATCTGAGAGATGAAACCATAAACACCACAGTGTCGCTCTCTACGAACGCGTTATTTATATTTTCCGCAAGTCTAGTGTCTGTGAAGGGGAGACTGTCAGTTAGTAGAACGGAAGAGGACTCGGCTATTCAAGCATAGACAGTAGTTTGACCAATTAAATGGATATGGAAAACAGGAAAAGGAACGGGAGTAGAGCAGAGAACGGTCGAATGCAGTGAAGCATTGACTGGGGACAGGTGGTTGTTGAGACATGCACTGACTATTTGGCAAGACTAGGCACCGAAAATTGTGGCTTTAGACTGTGAGAGTGCTACAAAAATATGGGAATGGCGAGGCAAACTTATAATGATTCATTCTCTTTGCAGTGACCCGGAGCAGTGTCTGGCGTACACGGGCATGCTGCTGGAGCACTTCAACGGGCACGTGCGATACGGAGCAGCCATGGCACTCGGAATCGCCTGCGCCGGCAGTGGATACAAGGTACGAGAAGAGGAAGGAAGGGAAGGGAATGGACGGACTGTCCTCGAGGGACCGATTACAGTGATGTGTGGAATGGGCAGAGAGAGAGACTAGGCGAACAATGAAGTACTCAAGTTTCGGTGCGAAGGGATGAAGATAGAGATGCCTGCTTCCTCTACGTTTCCAGAGTTGCGCTGATTTGATTGTTATGTGTGTGGGGGCGATTTGGAAGAAGTTTTGCATAAGTAGGAAGAAGAAAAGAAGGAAAGAGTGTAGGAGACCAAAGGTCGAGGAAGGAGTTCTAGGTGAGATGCACCCGAGAGGGGAATGAACGATGGACGAATTTACGAGGGGGATTAGACTAATGGGGAACTGGAGCGGGCATCGTCGAAACTGGAGAGATGCTTGTGACTTGCTGACGGGGGAGGAGACGTATGATTACTGCTTTCGCCTTTATCACAAGCGCGCAACTACCTAGTATTACGCAGTAGTCGCAGATTGATATTTATGGAGATGGCGAGAGTAATGGATGGTTGTAACAAGATGAAGGCATGATAAGGGATGATCCATGTGATATCCAGATAGGAAGTCGTTGATAGCAGTGAGAGATTACGCAATTCAAACGGGAAGATTTGATATGATCGAGGTCTTTGGTAGAACGCCTAAAGAACAGCTTGAGAATGAGAGAGCAATAGAGAAAGAAATAAAAAGCGGTGTAGAGTTACGGTGGATATAGTGGAGTTTAGGGACGATGACAAAAGCAGGATTAGTGGACGTGTCTACGAAGTAGTGCTAATTAGAAGATATCTGCGCCAATTATATCAGCCCCATTTATCTGTTCTGCGAATAGCTGGGATTTCTTATAGGAAGGCAGGTGATTCAAGTGATGAGTGCGAAACATAAATCACCCCTCCGACCTTTCACTATCCCTCCTCTCCCTCCCAACTTCTGATTGTGAATCATTCTAGAGAGACGAAGGGAGAGGATGGGGATCGGATATGACGAATTACTCATAGTCAAAAAGTGGGAGAGAGAGAGAGGGAGGAACAATGCTGTCAGTCCATGCGAGGGGAATCCTGATCTCACATGTGCTACAGGCGACGTGTGAATCGCGTGAATGAGAGAGTGCAAAGAAGAAAGGAGAGAAGGGGCTTGCTAATTTGGATGCATCCAGCTGAATTGAAACGAAACGGGCGAAGGGCTGTAATTTGATCTACGCCCGTTTCCAGTGGTCTGCTGGAGGGGGAATTATGAGAGAGAGTGTGGGTGGCAGTACTTTGCAGTATTGTTAGTCTGGTGTCTGAGTGGGTCGAGAAGGTCAGTCAGCAAGGACAGAGAGACGGGTAGAACGGGAGCAATGAGTGAGAAAGTGAGGATGGTATGCTGATCAGATTAGAGGAGGGAGCAGAAAGAGGTGATGGCAGTGAGAGAGATGTGATTCCTTTGACCTCATCCTTTCCCATTCTCTCTCTATCACTTCTGATGGCGGTTTCCCCCACTTGTCTCTTTCTCTCGTCTGAACATCGACAAAGAGTGTGAGAACTGGTGATGTTATCATGCAAATAAAGGAGATGAGAGAGAAGGCTGCTTGAGAGAGAGAAAGGGAAAGAAGTGATCGTTGATGTTCGCCGGACGCATCTTTGTCCCATTTGCTATCCGAGGAACGTTTGTTATCTTTCGTCTTTCATGCCCAATAAGGAAGAGTCCCTTGAGTCCAATTAGAGCTAGCCTTCTTGTCACAGGGAAGTATCGAGATTGTTCTGTTGTCTTGTTCGGTTTGTTGTTTGAGGTGACGGTATCCGCGAATAGAGGGAAATGCTGCAATTGGCGTTTTGCCCCTCACTAGGAGCGAGGAAGGAAGAACGAGGGCGTTGTTGTGAGAGGTAGAAGATATTCAAGGATGTGGACTGGAGGAGATTGAAGTAGTAAAAAAGAAAGACCGAGGGAGTTAGCGATGAGTTGATTTGTGGTGATTAGGAGTGATTAGTGGTTATCTATTCGTTATGAGTTGAGAGAATTTAGGGGTTTGTGTTGCGTTGGTCAGTCGTACAATGTAAAGTAGGCTAAAAGTAGATTTATGACCTTTCTTTTGATCGAGAAGGATGAGAGGAGTATCAGAACAACTGTTTGATCGAGATTGGCTAGAAAATGTAGGACTACGAGTGATTTGAGAAGAAGAGATGCGGGACTATGATAGGGAAGAACACTATGAATCAAGAAGCGTTTAGAAAAAAGAAGTGAGCAAAGTTTGAGTGGATTCGAGGTGAGAGAGAAACAGTTGTGGAGAAAGAAGAGAGCTCTAGCGAGGGATCAAATGGACGGAGATCAAAGTGAATGTAGGAGATATGACAATTTAGCGATATTTGTGGAACGGACGTTTTATCTGGATTGTAGCCAGAGCTAGCGATTTTTGTTCCTTCAGAAAGAACAAGTTTGGCGAGGACTGATTAGTATGATGAATGAGGGGTGTGCAAACGTTACAGCTAGAGGGAAGGGAATTAAGGCTGCGGCTAGAGTTTCCCTTCATTTCGCACATTTTGCAAGCGCTTCTTGTTGTGCTCCTAGCAAGAAGTTGAATAGCAGAGTAGGTACAATTGTTTCGAAGCGAAGATGAGTTGTGACGTTGAATATGAGTTGAAGGAGGGAAGAATGGATGAGCTGATGAGCTGCTCGCATCATAAAAGGGATGACCTATGATCATTGTGTGCGGGTCTTGGAGATGCAATGAGGGAGGGAGAAAGGGTGACAATTAGATGGTTGAACAGCGAAGGAGCGAATAAGGGAAGGGAGAGAGGAGGGGAAGGAGTTATTCATGAGCCCGCTGCTAACTGCTAGGCAAGGCGAGGCGAGAATAGAAGATGAGGGCGTGTTGTGAACTAGAAGAATCTCGAGAAAGTGAAGTGAGAATGGTTATTTGTATCCGATGCGCAAGTGCAGTCTAGACTCGGAATATAGGAGTGAGTGGATGGAATGGAGTTAATGTCAAGTGCTGATCGCGCTCTATTACAATTATAGAATGGAATAAATGTCAAGTGTCTGCCTTTATTTGCTATTTCTAACTTCAGGAGGTGATCTCCGTAGGCGATGTAAATTTCCAAAAGGAGAGGATGATCAAGTTAGCAAATTCTCCCCTCTTGCAGGAGGCGATCTCCGTGCTGGAGCCGCTGCTGCAGGCGAAGGACAACTTCGTGCGACAGGGCGCACTCATCGCCCTCTCGTTCATCTACATCCAGCAGACTGAGGCCAGCTGTCCCAAGGTATGCCAATAGGAAGGGATCGATAAGTTTCCGGCAGCGTATGGGCCACCGTGAATGGGGCTGTTCTGGTATACGGAGAAACAGGAAGATGTTGATTAAACACCTTGGCATATGGGAGAACGGAGAATGATTGTAGCCAATGATCACTAGATTGTACCGGGGAGAAACACGAGACAGGTGTGCGGATATAGCTTTTCTGGCTAATGATGCCTTGTCTCAAGTGTTTACGCAAGTAGTGATACGAGGAATGAGAGGCGATTGGTGAGGAAGGGGAAGGAACGTGGAGGGGCAAATGCTAGAAGATTTGGTCTGGATGGAGAAAGGGCGCGAAGGAGAAGAGAGGAACGAGGAAGGCACGGAATGTGCGGGAATATTATTAATTATTGAAATCAATAAGAAGCGTGATCACGACTCGAGACAGAGATGAATGGATAAGTGGAGAGAAGAAGGAGGAAGAAGAGAAGACGGAGATTTGGAAGGATAGAAACATGCGGCATGGATGAGAGCCAGAGATGGAAAGGTAAATTTGGACACCTAAAAATTCCCATGGTATGAGGCCGCAGCGGAGGTCAAAAATTCCCAAGGTATGAGTTTTGGCTCCGGTGGAGGGAGGCGAGGTCGCCGGGTCTTCAGTCCTTCTCCTATTTACACGCACGCGCCCACTCACACTTTCCAAATGAAGTATCGAAAAAGAAAAGGACAGGGAAATTTTTTTCCTACCATGAAAGTGGTTTAGAAACTTGATCAGGTAGTGCATAGTGGGCAAGAAAAACACGAAAATGATGTGAAAATCTAGCAAATACAATGGTGATAAGTGAACACAGAAGAAAATTAATGCATGTATGTTTTGAATCGTCGTTCTCATGTGTAATCAGCCTCGATGAGGACATGGTAGTGTTTATGGAATGTCATTGAATCTATTTGAGTGATTAAACCGAGTTCTGGAACGAGAA
>LS514501.1:453145-476886 GCA_900490845.1 Pristionchus japonicus
TTAATTTGCTATTAAATGAAATTGAAATAAAATATTATGTCGATATATATCGATGGCCAATCCCACGAGGTTAACGAAACAACAGAGCACGTATCAAATATATTTCTCATTTAGCGTCAAATAAGCCAGGGACCGCCGGGGACCGTCCCGGGCCGTCCGGGACAATCCGTGTTCACGGGGGAAACAACCCGGACTGTACAAGGAAAGAATTCTATAAGAGTACATTGATTTTTTTGTGAATCTTCATCATTAGTCAACCACTATTTACTATTTTCGAGTGTTTGTTTGGCTTCCTTGATTGATCAACGCTCATGGTTTGTTTTTCTTATTCGATCCTCAAGATAAAGCCGAACTACTTTCTAATCTCTTTTCTGACTTGCACTGGCTCAAACAACAATTTGAGAATCATAATATCTTCCTCGCTTCCCTGCAGAACAGCAACGCAAGAACGCACGAAGATAACTCAGTGCTGCTCAATTCGATTCTCTGAACATCATCTATTCCACGTGCCTAATCCAATGCTTCCGTCCCGATAAACTCAGAATTCCTTCATTCGAAGCCCCTGTTGATAGATAGTGTACACTCGAGAGTAGTGAGAGTAGTGAATGAGAAAGAGAGGCCTTATTTATCAGTAGAGTTATTCTACGTAGGGAGAGACATCGTCATAGCCTATTATTTTTCGCCCACGGATTAGTCGAATGTCACACGAGTCTACCTATCTCATGTGAGAGAGTTGAGTCTGTGACGCTTCCTGCATGTGACTGAAGGTGTTTTGACGGAAACGGGATGAGTACAATGGGCACTCTTGAGCATTTCCGGACATTTCCTAATACCCCCACAATCGCCATCCACCGCCTATCATCAAACGTGCGAGAGATCATTCGATTTAGGGAATCACTGAACCTCAATTCATTTTCACCCCATTGTCCGGAGGGGTGCAGGAGTGCTGTACACTGATAATTTCTTGCTATGGACAATCGTTGATGCACGTCAACATCTCCTGATGGAGACTTGAGGATGGGAGAAATGGTGAGGGAAGAGATTCCATCATGCAGTCATTCCCCTCATTTCCTCTCTCTCTGTTGCCTTGGATACGGAGGAGAGAGTGAGTCCCACTATCTCTCTGATAGATGAGATCCCCTCTTTTCACCCACCATCTCCCTCCTTCCCCAGTTCTCGATTTGAGAGTTTTCAAGAGCTTTTGAATCGGTTTTCTGCATTGAATTGCTTGCTTTTCCTAGGTTCTAGCTGTATTCCGATGCTACATTGGAGGAAATGGTGGGCGAGTTAGGGAGAGAGAGAGAGAGAGAACGTCTTTCCTCTGCCTTGAGTCCTTCCCTTCGGTTGAATGCATTCCTTCCGTCTATATTAGTGAGAGTCAAGTCCAATCTCTCTTCTCCACTCCACGAGACCAGTCAGTATCATAAATCGTCCCCGTTTCTTCGAAATCTCCCCTCTTCCGATTATTGAGTCAACTTTCTCTGTGAGACATCGACTTTTGCGTGTTGAGAAGGAAATTACTGGTGTCTCTTGATGGTAGTGTCTGCTCTGACGACAATAATCTGGGTTTTTCAGCGTTGGAAGGCCTCGAGATGGGGACGGAAGCCAAAGCTTACCTGCAAGAGCACTACATTCCACAACTTTTCGAGGTGAATCTGGGACTTCAAAATCGCATTTTGTAAACAATATAAAAAAATTAAAATTAAATTATTTTTAATTGATTAATTAACAGGGCCTGATGACTGGTCTCATCTACAACCGTCCCAATGACCCAATCGCATTCCTCGAGGGAGCACTAATGAGGGTGAGCATTGATTGAAATTAATTGCTGATGATAATTGATAATTATTCTAGTGTTCGGGAGATTAGAAATCGTTCGTTCACACCTTTTTCACCGTTGAGAAAACCCTATGAACTTTTGACTGTGTCGTGTGAAGGATACTGATGTAAATAAGCATGCTTACGTCAATAATGACTCCCATGCCATTCTCTAATAGAGTAGGAATACGATGACTAGAGAGAGAGATTAGAGAGATGGAATCGAAGGGAACTAGTGAGGGTTTCAGAGTGATGACAGTTTCAGTTGGGATGATCGGAATTTCAGATTCTGAAACGGAAGCGGGGATCTCTATGAAATATTTTCGTAATCTGATGATCTTTTCAGATTCGTGAAACACCCAACCTTGCATTTGCCTGGGATATGTTCATAAACAAGGAGGAGGAACGTAAGTACTACTTTACTCGTTTAGTTTTACTCCGAGAATCGAACCTGCAAGAACAATTTCGAAAAATACCAGTCACTTTGTGTCAGAGTCGAGAGAGAAGACAATCAAGGGTTCGAACGTGAGAAAGGTTCCAAATTTTGCACTCTGAAGAGGAAGAGATCTTCAAAAGTCGAGTAGAGTAAGAGTGAAGGGAAGGACTGAGAAGGTGAATAGAGGGCCTCTCTCCATCGAGAGAGATGGAGACTCGAAAATTGCTGTGTCCCTCTCTCTCTCTTCATCCAACCCTCCCTCCCTCACCCCCAATGGCCCTTACTGCTTATACTACTACCTCCGTTCTTGTTACCTAGGAAAATTTCCTCCTGCTATTGAATAATAATCAGTTCTCGATGCTCAGAACCCCACCGTAATCGTCGATCGATCGAGAAGCAGAGCAGCGTAGCGTCGAAGAAAGGAACGCCCGCGCCCCATCCTCCGGTAGGTCAACGGGATTATCGATTAGGGATCAGGGATACAGTATCTCATTCCTACCGTATCAGGCAGTCTCCCGATCGCAGACTGTCGAGAGGGCGCCGACTGTGCAGAGAGGACCGAGTGTGCAGAGGGACGAGAGCAGGAATAGGTATGGATACATTTTGGAACATTAGGAAAGCACGATCAATTTTCGATGAAGAAGTAAAAGCGTTCCATGCAGTTCTGAGAATTACGGTTAAAAACCCGTATCTATGAACCCGTATCTCCAGTCGTAATTGTACGTTCGAATTAGCAAGAAGAGAAGAAGAAAATCGACTGTCTCATTTCAGTCGTCCGGCCACTCGCGAAGACATGGTCCTCCGTCGACAACCATCAGTAATAAAAGCAGCTGAAGTGGCTGAGATACCCGATGTACCCGTCATTCTGTTCATGGGTTAGTCACGATTTGTTGTCAGTGGCTCAAGTCAAAAAGAATTGAAAATGCATCAAACGTATGTCTATGGGTTAGATTGGCTCGATTTGTGGTCATCTATTAGCTGATTTGTGACATAAAACTGAATGTTATTGCAGACAAAATTGAGTGTTGATGGTGAGTAGATTCGTAGTAATTTGAACAAATCTCTAAGCAACAGATTGCAGGAGGCCCAGGAGGAGGGAAGACCAAGATCGCAGCGAAAGTGTATAGCTCCCTCGCTGAGAAGGTAAACTAGAAACGAAATGTTCTTTCACGCCGTGAACAATGGCTTCTCTTTGCTTCCGGGGAACTTTTCAAAGACCACACTCTTGAGTGACGGCAGATAGCCAGGGCCATCACCAACCATAGCTCAGTTGGTAGAGCGGAGGACTGTAGATCCTTAGGTCACTGGTTCGAATCCGGTTGGTTGGAGTTCCTTTTGATTTTTATCATCGTCAATTTCAGGGATTGGTTCACATCTGCATGCCTGATATCGTCAGGAACGCTCTGTCCAAGTACAAGGACAAGTATCCAGAGTGGAGAGAAGCCAATGAGAAGTATCTCAGAGGTGAGTCATTATAGTTCGAAATACTGGTCATCACTTCATTGAAAGTGATGAGAAAGAGTGTGTGAAATGATGAGAAGAAATACAGTATTTTCGACTAAATAAGTTACTTCTCAATCCCAGCAGGTAGATCACATGAGTCTAGACCCTTACTTCTCCCTTCTGTCGTATCCAAGAGAGACAAGATGTCTGAGTAAGCGAGAGATCTCTTCTCCTCCATTCTCAGAACCCCCGCTTTCCTTCCTGTGAGAAAGAGAGAGTCTGAGACCATGACTTACCTTGTTTTTACCATCGTCTTTCTCTGATAGTTTTCGATTAATCTCCCACCCCATAACAGAGTAGTCATCCCCCATCTCAGAGGGGGGAAGAGAGTGGCAGTTCTCTATCGCATGCCCCATTGCACTCCGAATGGAGTGGAGAGTGGTAGTCAAGACGACCTTAGAGGGGAAGAAGGGAATGATGGATTGAGATGGGAGGAGGAGAGAGGAGGAAAGGAGAAGATGACTTGCAGGAGAACTCATTCCCAACAATCTGGCTCTTGCTCTGGTGAAGGCGGAGATGGGAAGGCATAGAGATGCGTCTGCCTTCTTCTTGGAGGTTCGTTGTAAAAGCATTTGAGAAGGATTAGTACATTTAAAAACAAAGAAATCCCACAACAAGCAAGAGTAGAATGAAGCGAAAGCTACTCTCCCACATTCATGACAATTGAGCGATGATGAATGCGAGTGGGGCTACCGATCTCATTCCCAACCATAGCTCAGTTGGTAGAGCGGAGGACTGTAGATCTTTAGGTCACTGGTTCGAATCCGGTTGGTTGGAATTTCTTTTTGCATTTAATCGATGTTTTCAGGGATTCCCTCGTGAAGCCAGACAGGTTGAGGACTTCGAACGACAGGTTTGAAACTACATTTTTTTAGATCATTTATCAATAGAATGGTTGAGGTGAAAACTGTGAACATGGCATTGATCCTCGACTACGACGAAAGGACACTTCGAGAGCACATGGAGAGAAGGGGACTGGGCATGGAGATTATCGATCAGGTTGGTCAACTGCGGTACTCACTGGAAAATATTCAATCGATAATGTTCAGAAGATCAAGGAGTTCAAGCAGAAGACTCTTCCTTCTGCCAAGTACTTCGATGATCAGAAGTTGCTGCATCTTGTAAGCTTTTGTCCTGACGATTGCGTACTGATGATGAAGTTTCAAATATTTTGATGTGTTCTGAGGTATTGATTGATTGATCTTCAGATCCCGGGAGAGAAGGACGAACACTTCATCTTCGATCGAATGAAGCATCTAGTGCAGAAAGCAATTGAGGGAGGACTCTCCGCCCCTCCCACTGCCCATCACAATAGGGAGGTGAGGCCACCATTTCCTTTCAACATTATTCCATCAATTCCGACCTACTCAATGGGGGCTCGAAACCATATTCAATTCATTCTTGCAGCACACCTCAAACGGCCGTGTCTCTGGCGGTGCAGCAGTCGCAGTGGCTGCAGCTGCTGCAGCCAGCCACCATCACGACGGAGTGTCCAGGCAGAATACTAGTGAGCGTTCGACTCTTCTTTCCTGTTCTTACTCGAATTGAACATTTCAAGAGCAGAAGTGATCTCCCTGTAAAAAAATCAATAAACCAACCAATGGTGAAATTCCAGTTCAAAAATCGCCGAGCATGGACAGAGCCTCGAAGACGCCGCAGCAGGGAAGGGTACGGTAATCAACTGAAATCACTTATCGATTGAATCCCTTCAGAGATCCCGCACTCCCCGATCAAGAGCAGATGATCTCCCAGAGCCAATGGAGAATGGCGATCAGGGTCATCAGAGGGGTAAGGAGATCAGCCACAGGCGCCGAATGGGGATTCAATGAAAAGATAAAGCAATGATCTGATTCCAGCAGAGACGTCCTCGTCGAAACGAGCTCACTCCAGAAGCAGCCGGAGGAGTCAGAGGGAGGGAGGTGAGGAGGAGAATGGAGAGATGGGGATGAAGGATCTGTTCAGAGACGGCATCCGGAAGAGAGACAGCCAGCAGCAAGCAGCAGCAGAGACAGGAGTCCAAAGAGGTGAGAGACGAATTTTAAAAAAAATAGAAAGGACAAAGGATACATAGTTTGAGAAGGGAGAAGGGATGAAGAGTAGAGATGAAATACGTTTGAAATGAATGAATGTCAGAATGACACGACGACAACTGGAGATGAGCGACCGCCCGCGCCATCGAGGACGAGTGTGCAGAAGGGTGAGTAGAAGGAGCTCGGCGAAGAGAGAAAATGAGAAAGAGAGTGTCGAAAAAATGAAGAAGCGGTAGAAAGGCACTAGAAACATAGAAAAAGCGATGAACAGAAGAACATCGACTAGAGCGTTTCAAAATTGAGACTCTCGAGTATCGCCGAGGATTGAGCGACATGTACTTCATATACGACTCTGTGCATAGTTTTGTCCATCTGGATACTTCTAATCTCTACTCGATCTCTCCTCTTTCTCGCGGTCTTCGTTCCTCTCATAGCTTGCGCCTTGCACTTCCGTATAAGATGCCAGTCTCTATCTCATCGTGTGCCTCACGTTCGATAACGCTCTGGAACGCCCTCCCCAACCCCGTAGTAATCATGCCCCGTATTCCATATCGTAGAACCATTCGAAACACCCTTTCCTCTGTAATAGCTACCTCACACGTTAAATTGTAACACGAAACTGCCACACAAAACCACCCAAAAGCTCGCCCGAGCCGAAAATACCACCTGTTGTCCCTATATGTCCTTCCTGTACCTTAAAGAGCTGGTGAATAAAGGATAAGAATAAGAATAAATAAGAACATCCATTCATTTCAGCGCAATCCGTAGAGAAGCCAGGCACGAGACACGCAACTGGAGGTACGATGGACATCCTAATTCAGAGGAATCAACAGATTCATTCCAGACCGAAACTCGCAAAGCTTCAAGGGCCTTCCCCACAGTGCTCCTGTCGTGCTGATTATTGGTTAGTTGAATAAAGGAAGATCCGAGAAAGAAGAGTGTTCAGGAGCTCCCGGTTCGAACAAGTCAGAATACGCCGCGAGAGTAGCAAAGAAGTATGATGGATACGTGCTGTTGAGCATGAGTGATCTGCTCAGGAAGAAGGTATGTCTATGCCTCATTCTTGCCTAATGGTGACGCAATCTGCAGGTAGCCGAGTCGAAAGGAGACGATCTGTGGGAGCGAATCGGAAAGAAGATGGACCAGGGAGAACCCGTGCCTATTGTGAGATTATTCCCAAGAAAATGGATGATATTGATTTCTGATTTTTACAGAAAGCATGCAAGGAACTTCTCTATACCGCAATCGAACAGCACCAAGGTACGTAGGAGATGCAGGATGAAGATCAAAGATCAACATTGCAGGCACGAGTTGGGGCTACGTCATAGTGGGATACCCGAGGAACCAGACCCAGATTACGGATTTCGAATCGGTGGTGAGTTACTGGTTACGGTATCGATTGATTTAATCTCTCTCAGATCGGTCGTCTCGATGTGTCCATCCTCATCGATTGCACTGAACAGTACTGTACGAAGAGTGTGAACGATCGATACCAGAAGGGACTCACGACGGGAACCCAGAGAGCAGGTACGGTAGATACTGTATACGGTGGATTATCGATCGATTTTCAGACGATTCGGCCGAGATCTTCAAGGCGAGGATGGGATTCTTCAAGCAGGTTTGGCATTGAGATCGCTGTGGGTTACGGTAAGACTCGGCTTATCGATCCTTACAGAATACACTTCCCATGCTGAAGTATCTCGACGACAAGGCTAAACTTCGTGTGGTGCGTGCAGATGCGGATATGGTAATGCATGCTCCCTTTCGCTGTCCTTCGATTACGGTAGACCATCGAGAACTGACTCTTCTGTTCTAATGTTTCAGACGCTAAAGAGGTTTGTGCACAAAACTAATTAGACGCTGTCTTTCTCTGTCAAAACACTGATTTCGCTTTCCTCTCACCACCTTTCTCCAACACCAGTTTCCTGTTTTGTGCCATCGAACTTTATGTCTGTCTACTATCATCGATTCGTCAGACAGAGGAGGAAAGTGAAGATGATAGAATCCATTTGAGGTGGACGGAGATGCAGATGAGGACAAGATCTTCAATGATATCACCACGGCGATCGATAATGCCATTCTGATTGATGGTGAGATACCGTATACCTCTCAATGGAGATACAGTAGAAA
The DNA here is from genome assembly GCA_900490845.1 of Pristionchus japonicus. Lineage (NCBI taxonomy): Eukaryota > Metazoa > Nematoda > Chromadorea > Rhabditida > Neodiplogasteridae > Pristionchus > Pristionchus japonicus. Next base: position 461,063 of record LS514501.1, read on the forward strand.
AATCGATTTGTAAAGATTCAAACTAAAACATTTTCAGGTGAAGCGAGTGGCAGCAGTCTCGAGTCAGCCAAGCAGCAGTAATCCACAGCAATATTTAGAGAAAATACACTAATTCCAGTATTTGTTGACAGAAAACTACTCCAATTTTCATTGAGCCGATTAATTGTGATCATTATTTTGTACATAATATATCTGTTCGCTGAACACACCAAGTATAAATAACTATAAATAATAAATAAAATTCAATTCATTGTAATAAAAAATAGTTCATAATAAATATCCAGATCCATCATTTCTTTTTCGTGGTGCGACCGTAGTACGAATATCTCGAAATTTGCACTTTGCGACATTGCTCGTTCTGTGACCTGGGTGACTGTCTAGACGCGCGCTCTTCTTCCCTGCTGCTAATTTTTGTTATATTTAATTCGTATTAGTTCGTAAATAATAGCTCCCTATAGCTGTATTGATTTAGCCGGGGTTTGGCTCAAGTTTGTTGATAATTTCGCAAGAAAACCCTCGACGATGCGCCGTTTTTTTGCTCCGGAGGCCTAATAAGGATTTCGTATATTCTTTCCCCTCGGAACTGGCGTTCTAGAAGCTTCTGTATGTCTTCCCGATCGTCTGTTCCAATCCTCTCTTATACTGGCTTTTAGTAGACTAGGTTTATCGACCAGAGTATTGAAGGGTAGCGGCGAGACTCCCCTTGATTGCATAAGACACAAACAGTCCCAATGAGGGAGGGAGAGAGTGCTAGACGGATGGCCAATCATCCGGTTGACCCCATTCAACCACACCACATATGAATGCGTGCGTGGCACGTAGACAGATATAGTCAAGAGATATAGGGAGATGGGAGAAGGCACACTCAAGAGGTGGAGGAAGAGAAAGTCGTAAATCTAAATGGTCTCTCTTGCTCGTTCGTTGGAACTAACCCCTCTGTGCCACTCCACCGCGCACCCGCAAGCTAAATTTGGCGCGCTTTATCGATTGCGCGCTGCCCTTCGCGCTATTGATCGCACGCTTCGCGCTGTCTCTTGTCTAGACTCTGCGCGCTATATCGATCGACTGAGGCTTGGCTTGGTCTGGGTGATCCCACGCAAGCGCGCCAGACGATCAATAGAGCAGGAAGGGGAGAGTAGAGGGGACACTCTTTTCTCCACTCTTTTTCCGTCTCCGCTCTCTTTCTCCCTGCTTTCCTTCACTCGGTGTGTCTGTCTCTGCTGGCCTTCCCCCTCCTTCATCCATTCCTTCTTCCTTCCATCTATTCGCTTCTTTCATGATTTCGTCCAACTAGGCTAAGCTCTCCTCCTCTCTCCATTTTTCCGTTCCAATCGCGCACGCCAACACGCTGCTTCGTTATCACTGATAAGACGTCCCTGAGTTAGTTATCACTCGTTTCGTCGTGTCTGTTGTTGTGTCGAGTAAGCAGACAAGGTTTGCCCATTGCAGGAACGGGTAGCACGGGTCGTGGAGTCATCGAAACTACCGCGACACCGTCAAGAGAGTTCCACCACCAATCACGGAAGACACGAAGACCATACAATGGCCTTCTACGATAAGTAAGTGCACCCGCCTAGTATTGTATTGTGCACCTCGATTCACTTGCTGTGTCACCAAATGCTTCTATTGATTGTGCGTGTGTCGTTTTTCTGGTTTGCTTTTGTCGGTTTGGTGTGGTGTGATTGATTGGCATTGCGGGAGGTAGGTCATTCTCTTTCTTCACTCGAACAGGCAGGGGGCAGAGACGCAGAGGAAAGGGAGGAGAAGGGACTGCTGGAACAGTGCAAGTCGGGTGCTCAGAGAGGGAGAAGGAAGGAAGGACGATGGAGACGGCGATATCGATTGGACTCTCCCCCTTCTTCTCTCCACTCTTGCATGTTCACTCACCCCATTCATCCCCATTCCACCCATCGTTAATATTTCTCCTCGCTTTTAGTTCGTTTAGTGTTCACTTCATCGTTCGTTAAGGCAGAAACTGCGTCGTCACTTGTTATTCTCGTGCTTGTTGTCTATCCACGATTTCGTATTCTCCGAGTGGTGATCTCTTGGTTGTGATTGATATTCGTCGTTTTGATTGGCTGTGATTTGGTCGACTGGCTGACATGGACGGTGCACTCTTCGCTTTCTGCTTTCTACCACTTCTCGCTCTCACTCACTTACACGTCTGCACCACCTTTCTCGTTCTCTCAGTCTCGATCGATAATCTCAAATGGATGGTCTCCCCCATTTCAGAGGAACTACTGCCCAGTCTCCGACCCCCGTCGGGAACTCGCAGGTGTTGAGTGGAGACTCGCCCGCCCAACTGGGACTGGTGGAACACGGACAGCACGAGAGCTCTCCCATGGGTGGACAGGTTCTGCCCAATATGCACATGCCCCCACCTGGTATGAATGGAGGAGGAGGAGGAGGGAATCAGATGGTGATGGGACACTGGAATGGAGTTCCTCCCTCCCATCCATCTCATTCCCATGGAGGAATGGCCCCTCCTCAACACCAGCAGCAACAGCATCAGCAGAATGGCTACCACCATCTCCCTCCCAACATGCAGCCCCATCCCCATCCCTACATCGCCGCCCAACTTATGCATCACCACCATCAGCAGCAGCAACAGTACCTGTGAGAATATTAGCTTTTATTGATTTTCGAGAAATTGAGGCGCTCGTGTCGTTTAGATTTATTGGCTCTGAGAGAGTGAAGGGGAGGGGGTGGAATTGATCTTGTGAACTGGAGGTCATCCTTTGATCTACCCACCATCTGCTAGTCTAGCGCGCTTCCTCAATCGATATGCTAGCTCGCGCGCGCGCTCTATCGATTGTCTAGCCTTGATTGGGTTAGGAGATGCAAATCGTTCTCATTCGTGTCTGCTTCTTTCGACTTGCATTCACGTCATGACTTGGTCGGAATATTGGTGGGTCTTCTTATTTTATCAATTTCATTTAATTAGAAGATGACTATTGATTAACATTCATTGACGTTCATTGCTCTGCTCTTTGGATGGGGTCTCCCTAAGGACTGTCTACGTGCGGTTTCTTCCATGACAGAGCTGCACTAGGGGGGATGATGACAAAACTCGAGTGATGACGTCATCAATCCAATATCTTCCTCTTTTGCAGCTTCGATCGCGCGGGAGACGCAGCAGTGGCGACGATGCCTGACTGGCACCACCAACCCATCGCCAATATGAGTGCCGAGAGGTGAGGATTGACTGGCAGATGACAATACCAATCCGCCCCTTGCAGGATGCTGTTCAACCAGGCGAACAGCGGCATCAACTTCGACAACTACGAGAACATCCCGGTGGAGATGAGCGGAGACGACACGCCCACCGCCATCGATAGAGTGAGTTTGAGGAAGGGAGGGGGTAATGTGAGAGAGGTGGATGACAATGCCCAATTGCAGTTCACGGACGCGGATCTGCACACGTGGATCCAAGAGAACATTGCCCGCTCCGGGTACACGAAGCCGACGCCTGTGCAGGTGAGGGGAGAAGATGAACCTCTTCTCGGTTGCTGGCTCATCGCCCATTTCGAAAATGTTTCCCATATCTCATTCCATTTCGTATAAGTATGAGCCAGCTTCCGAAAATCTCACAATACAAGGAAGACAATGAGTGAATGGTTGGTGCATTGCAGAAGAACTCGATCCCCGCCCTGATAGCCGGGCGTGATCTGATGTCGTGCGCCCAGACGGGATCGGGCAAGACTGCCGCCTTCCTCGTGCCCATCATCAACAACATCCTTCTCCAGGGGCCACAGGGAATCATGCAGGTCAGAGGGAAGGGATGATTCATGTGGGGAAGAAGCCACGTATTTTCGAAAATCGATAGTGATGAGTGGTGCGTAAAACTTGGATTGTATTGGTGGTGTGTGTTTGTAATGATGGCCTCCGATAATTCTCCCCTTGCGATTTGCGTCAACGTAGTGGGAGTGATGACTTGTGAATAAGGGAGTGGTGAATGATTAATTCAGAAGACTTGTGGGAATATCAAAGAGTAGCTATTAAAGAACTTAGATTTGCCCTATTCTATACTTCCTTGTCTGTCTCTTCTTGCACTTTTATGAATCAATGAGCAATGATACATCGCTTTCCATTTCCCATTCTGATAAGCTGTGTCATCCTTAACACGTTTTCCCTGAAATGGGCTGCTATTTCGGGCAATGAATATTAGTCGAGACTGGTGTCTCCTATTAGAAAACAAGTTGACGTGGGGTTTCCCTGACGAAGAGGCTAGCGTGTCTGGAAGAGGGAGAAGAGAGAAGGGTAGACTGATACTACAAAAAATATATGTTGAGAGAATCTCGCACGTAACGAGAAGGCCTTTGCATTGACGCACACGCAGCTCTTTTTGCACCTACGTCAGTCTCTATTCTAGAGTAAGGGAGGGAATGTCACCATGGAATCCCTTGCCTTTCGGTTCGAAGAAAAGATTGGATAGGAAATGAGGGAAAGTAGGGAGTAAGGAGGGGATTTACTGAATTGAGTGTGAGGAAGCAATGATGTAAGTGGAACTGGATGCGAGCGCACGGTTGCATCATGAGAATATTTTGAGGAATAAAATTAATAAATATGTAAATTGCAGCCGCAGATGAACTCGCAAGGTCGTCGCTGCCACTTCCCCTCTGCACTCGTCCTCTCTCCCACGAGAGAACTCGCGATGCAGATCCATAAGGTATGGAAGACGAGGACCATCGACTGCCTTCCCCTCATACTCCCCTCTATTGTTGTTCCACTGAGCCCATTCATTTATATTGTGATTGTTGTTCCGCATTGTGCTTATCGTTCTTTGCCACTGTTCTCTTAGGTGTTCGTTGTTCACATAGTCGTGGGAGTGTTGTTTACTGTCGGGGGTGATCTTTGCGGGTGATAGATTCTCTCTCCCCTCCCTCCCCTTTCCCATCTTTTGCCCTTTACTTCGAAACAAGGGAGTGCAGTCTCAGCTAATGGACGTGTTTTGGCGTACTGAGGGAGGAGGCAGATGAAATGTAGGGAAAGACGAGTATAGAGGGTATCTCTCTCAATCTGCACTTTGGATTCTTTATTCGGGGGTTGATCTTTTGAGACCGTCAATCCCCCTTCTCAATAATCGGGCACAAAAGCGTCTGGGCTTGTCTGTGAGTGAGTGAGAGATTGTAGGCTTGAGAGTCGCATTCAGTCTACTGACTGAATGGGCGAGTAAGGGAGAAGGGAAGGGTGCAGTGAAAGGGGAGGCTCACTATAAACACGTAGGACAGATGGACGGAGGAGAGAAGGAGGAGATGGGAACGGTGGTTGGAGGGATTGAGATGTGATTGTTGGTTTCTTGTGGGGATTGATGATGAAATAGGTCCCTCGTTGAAAATTGCAAGTGATTAACTATGACAATGACAGTTGTGTTTCAGGAAGCGGACAAGTTCTCGTACCGCACGAACATCATCACGGCCATTCTCTACGGTGGTCGCGAGAACTACAGAGACCAGATCAATCGGCTGAGGGTGAGTGGATAGGAATGAAACATTGTTGTAAGGATTCCATTGCAGTCGGGCTGCCACATTCTGATCGCCACCCCTGGCCGACTGATCGATATCATAGAGCAGGGCTACATTGGCCTGGCCGGAATCAGATATCTGGTCCTCGACGAGGCCGATCGAATGCTCGACATGGGATTCGAGCCCCAGATCAGAAAGGTGCGTTTGGAAATGGAGTCAAATTCAATGCTGACGGATTGTCTTTTTGCAGGTGATTGGTCTGAGCATGCCCGATAAGACGAAGAGGACAACTGCCATGTTCTCGGCCACCTTCCCCAAGGAGATTCAAATGCTCGCTCAAGACTTCCTCAAGGAGAACTATGTCTTCCTCGCAGTTGGACGGTAAGAAAATGGATGGAACGAGAGTGATTAACGGGCTGGTAAATTGCAGAGTCGGGTCGACATCGGAGAACATTGAGCAGCACATTGAGTGGGTGGAAGAGCACGAGAAGAAGAAGGGACTGTGCAGTATCCTCGAAGTGACTGGTGAGTCAGGAAGAGAAGAGAGACGGACACTTGATGGATCATTGAATCAACCGAGATGTTTGAATGTTCACTCGATGCTTTGATGGTTCATTGAGCATTGATGTGTCTGTCTCTTGTCGAATTGATGTTTCACTTCTAAAATCTCCCAATCTGCAGACGTGAACTCGCTGGTGCTTGTGTTCGTGGAGACGAAGAGGGGAGCGAATGAGCTGAGTTGGTTCCTCCAGAGACAGAATGTGAGAGCTGTCGCCATCCATGGAGACCTCAAGCAGTTCGAGAGGTACGCATACTCGCTAATTTGCATAATTAACCAATCGTCTTCTCAGAGAGCGCAATCTGGAGATGTTCCGAACTGGCAAGTGCAACGTCCTCGTCGCAACTGCTGTGCGTAACTGCTTCAGTTGATCGAGATTGATAATCTTGGCGTCATTTCAATATTCAAATTACCCGTTTGATGTGCAGGTGGCTGCCCGTGGTCTGGACATTCCGAACGTGCGACACGTGGTGAACTTCGATCTTCCCAATGACTCGGACGAGTACGTGCATCGCATCGGACGAACGGGCAGATGCGGCAACACTGGCATCGCCACTTCTTTCTTCAATGACAAGGTACTGTATCGATCCCTGAATATCGATTGATTGATCGTTGCAGAACCGAGGCATCGCCCGTGACCTGCAGGGACTGCTGGCGGAGGCCAACCAGGAAATTCCCGAGTTCATCCGGAGATGCGCTGCCGAGGGAGGAGGTACGGTGGTGGTGGAATGGGAAACGTCGCCTTATCATGGTGTGCTTATTAATCGTTTGTGTTGCAGTGAGCCGCGGTCCTCGTGGTCGCTTCGGAGGCACGGACCACAGACGCGGCAGAGGAGGAGGCGGAGGATACGGTGGACAGGGACGAGGAGGAGGTTATGGAGCGGCCAGCAATGGATTCGGAGGAGGAATGCAGAGGAGCAACTCGTACTCGTATGTTGATTACTGCTTGTAGATTATTGATTAATTGGACTAATATTGACTAAATTGCAGGTCGAACGGCTTCGGACAGCAACAGCAGCAGAATGGCTTCGGTGGTGGAAACGGAGTAGCTCCGATGAGAACTGGAAATGGATTCGGAGGAGGATACGGTAGCAATGGAGGAGGAGGAGCAGTGACGCCCTCGTTTGGAACCTTCCAGGCACAGACTGCACCCCAGCAGAGCTTCAGAGGTGAGTGGGGTGAGAGATGGACTAGCAAATCCGAATAGCGACATAGTGGTTTCTTATCTGTGTTTATTCCAGGATTCAATGGCGGAGGACCGGTTCGCGGTGCTTCAAATGGAGTCTCGAATGGCTACTCTGGATTCGGAGCAAGCAACGGATTCCAGGCTCAGGTAGTCATTCCCCTCCCTCTCCTCCCCTTGATAACGTGTTCCATTGCAGCCTCAACAGCAGCAGTTCGGAGTGTGGGGTCTGTAAGTGGGCGGATGACGTCTCCTGTCTTCTGGCTGACCTACCTACAACTACCGTAACCTCTTCCTGTACCATCTCTCCCTCTCTTGTTCTTCCTTTATCTCTCTACAGTACTCTCACACCCAACCCACCCTGTTTCTCAAACTTCAATTAGTCACTATTCTCGATGTATAGCTGGCTATGTTCTACCTATTTATATACCTCAATTTTATATGGATCGTATTTTCTTCTCTATTCTATTTCGTAAGATGAGTATAGTATTCAATATGTTGATCCCTTCCATCTCTAGACAATCCGACCACATTTTGGTCAGCACCCTGATGTTTGGCTTTAAGAAGGCGCTACAATACCTCCGATTTATCTCGCATTATTATACCTTTATCTGTCCCATTTTAGAAGCGTCTTGGGCCGACACCGTAACGCACCTATTTCATACATACCCGATTTGACACATTGATTTGTACTATCTATCGCACCACCCGTTCCCCTACTTTCCTGTGCTCTCTCCACCATCCCATCTTAACTTCACTTCCGTGTGACTTGGCTAGAGTGTTGCAATTGTCTCAGTCTTACCCCGTCAATCCACATATATACTCCCTCCCTATATCTAGTACCGTTTAGTAGTGTCTCCACTGGTCATTCTAAGACGTCACTGTGTTGCTTACACGCACAACGTACTAGTCTCTCTCTTTCCCTACCGTATACCCTTCTATCTTTCCTATCATACAGTATACCCACTCTATCCCATGCCTGTCTATGTTTCCCCCATTCATACATCGATTTTTGCCTTCTTCAATTCATTTCTAGGCTCTTTTAGCATCAGTTTCTTTTTTTTATAGCGTTTTACGCATACTAACCAGACAGGTCGCTAGTCGGCCTTCTCGTTCTCCCCTATGACTTCTCCCTTTTCCATGCATTACTTTCCTTTTCCCTATCCCACCTCCACATCACATCGCAACACACAACGTTGACAATAGCCCCCTCCTTGTTAGTTATCGATTTTATTTTTGTATTACGTACCCTGTGCTTCTTTCTCCATCACCCAATCTACCGTAATCCACTATCTCTCTCGGGTAGCCGCCGATAATGAGGTCAAGTACAGTATATCTACACCACTTACCGTACTCTGCTACACTATCCACTGCACCTCCTCCATCTAGTGCGATTTTGTTTGATCGGGTTGAAATGTTGCTGGCTACGATCCCCTTCCCCCTCTCCCTCTCCCTCCCTCCCCACCCTAGTCTGTTGTTATTAATGAATAGTTTTTCTTGTTGTAATCTGTCGTATGTTGATGAGATGCCTTTTGTTGTTTGCCGTGGATAATTTTGTCCTTTGTTTTGTTATCCCCATGTAATCATGTAATTTGACGATGCGCCTTTTGTGTGAGTGTGTAATGTTATCTCTCTCCTACCATCCTTATCCATCTCTGTATTGTATCTCTATCGATCCTCTCATAATTGATTGACTCTTCGGGTTCGCACTCCTCCACTAGGTGATCTATCCTCGCTGGTGTACTAGTGGGTGTGCGATCGGCGTGCATTTGCCCCCTTCCATACCTTTCCAATTAGTCGATTACTCGTTACACACTCGCGTACACACCATCCATCTCTATCTCTGACAGCGTATGTCCTCCAACTCGCATGATGACCATATCAGGGATATAGCAAACCTCTCTCGCATCTCTCAACCATCCAAATACTTCTTCTCCTTTTCTCTATTGCCTCGCAACCAACCCGTCTGACGTAGGTTCCAAGAGCCGCTCTTCCCACCTTTCCTGCTCTTTAGTTACAGTTCCATCACCCACTCTTAGGCTATTATCCAATTGATTACAGTAAATAATAGTAAAGACGCGGGCGTTTATTCATCTAATTGTACACCATAATCGTATGATCACTCGATTCCTTTGATTCCAGTTAGTGATCTGTCGAGAATGGTTAATAAGGAACACGTGTGGCCTCTAATACCCCCCCCCCCCCTTGTTTCTATTGTAGTTTGTCCTGCTCTTCCCTCCTTCTCCATAGGTTATTCAATTATATGCGTGCCTTGAATGGCTCTATTACGGTAGCCGCATCCTCTCTCGATAGTAAGTTATTCCTCCCCAACGGGTTTCCCCATCAGTTACTCGTCCCCCTCTTGATCTACGAGAGAGTTACTATCGATCTGATTCGCAGTGATCTTGTTGTTGTCTATTGATTGGATTGTTATCTCATAGTGATATCATTCACATCTCTAGGTCGGAAGATGTCCGTGGTTCTTACTACGATCTGCAATCAATGAATGTATCCTATCTCCTAATTTGCGGTACCGTAATTCTCTGCGCGCTCTTTATGTGCATTTTGCCTGAAACCTTTGTTGTTTTGGACGAATTGTTATCTCCCTCCCCTCCCTTAGTTATTGTCGTGTTGTTGCCCTTTCTTTTGATGTGCTCTATTTCTCGATCGAACCCTTCCCCCTATGTATCGTAATCTCTAGAAGCTCTATCTATGATAAGTTGCCTTCGTATGCCTACGTCCGTTTATGATTGGCTTCTTTCTAATTCGAGTAACTTCGTTTCTTCATGATTCATGAATGTATCCCGATGGACCCATACAATAATCACCCCTTCCCAATACTCCCTCTCCAGTCTCCCCCCTTCTTTAGGCCCATAAGGCTAGTTGTTTTTGTTTTCGCTTTGTCTTTTCTCCATCGCCTCAAACTTATCTTTGTCAAAGTTTCTCTGTCCCTATGATCCACCACACAGAAGTCTTTGATAAAGGTTCCGAAACGTATGCATTGTCGATTATACACAAATCAATGGAACAACAAATGTATTGAAGCACGGTACTCGAAGATCCGCTGTTTATATCTTGTGAATGAACTTACAAGCTGAGCATCTTGTTGTATTACTCTATGGATGGTTTCTTTTTTCTTTACTTTAAGTCTTAAAGTTTAAGAGGTTCTTATCTGAATAAAAATGAGAGGAGAATGATTTCTCGTCACGAGAAAAATTAAATGGGAGAAAAGTCAGTTCTCGATCTCCTCGCTTGAGACCGACAGTACTTTTGTTTAGTCGGTTGCGGTAGCACTGTGCAAATTCTCTCTTTTTTTTCTAGCTCAACGTTTGGCCGAATATTCAGTCTAATTGGTTTATGTATCACCTCATTCATGTTTGATATTGCTGCAAACACTGGGTTCTTATTGGTTACATTGATTTTAAACTCCTCCGCCTCTTGGTTCTTTCCCAATTCTCCTCCAATCCTTGCCCACTCGCAGGTATGTCTCGTGCAGCTCGTGCTGCCGCGTACTGGGCGGCGCTGCCCCGTCGCATGCTGCAGGATTACCCCGAGCAGACGGTGTTCTGGTCGACGTTCGGCGTTGCCTCCGCCGCCCTCCTCGTATGGAGACTCAAGACCACCAGTGCCGAAGGAGGTCCGTTCACTTTTTGCCATTTTACACCGTTTATCTAGTTCGATATTTATTAAAACAATTTATTTGGTACGCCTTAGAGGGTGTGAATGCAGGTGAATAGCTGAGTAATAAAATTATGTGAAGGGAAAAGGATTCGATTTTTTCCACTTTTCTCTACTTAAAAATAAATGAATGTGGACCAACGTCGTTGAGTTATTGGAAAGTCTGAAGACCATTGCATAGCAGTCGCAGACCCTGGTCGTTTCTGCCGTCCATCACTTAAGTACACCACGAGCGTGGTGTGCCACTACCGTACATTTTGTCACGCTGTGACTCTCGTTTTGCTTTATCGATTACTTCGTCCGTGATTAACGTTTCGGCCTCTAAATACGTTCATTCGATAGCCGCCGACATTCTGCATGTAATTGATGAGTTGTTAAACGCGTCTGGATAGGGCATTTATTGAATAATCGAGATTTCCTTTTTTTCAATTTGCGCAGTAGTTGGTTTTTTTTAATGCTTCCTCTCAAAATCGGCGTGTACTACCTCTCTAAGTTTTTCTATTACTTCCTCCTAACATTCCTCTATCACATCCTAGCGCAGTTCATGCCCGGCAGTCGTTCGTTTTTTTTCTGTGACGATTTGTATAGGTCCGGATCAGTGTTTTTTTCCCGTTTTGCGATACATTATTATTTTTCTTCGGATTTGCGCGTGTACTACCTCTCTAGGTGGTTCTATTATTTCCTCCTAACATTCCTCTAGGCTACCAAAGTACGGATCATGCCCAATTTTCGTTCGTTTGTTTTCTGTCGCGCTTTTGAAAGACTGTGATAGACCCTCCTGCACATTTCAAACTTTACCCCATAAATCATTGTTCTTCTAGTTTATGTTTGTTCAAATATAATCAGCAATATGCAAAAGTATTAATGACACTTTGAACATTATAAATAAGTAAAAACGTAATTAAAAATTAACTTAAAAATTCAAATTCACAAGATGACCTAAGATGCGCTCCAACTATAGGCAAGTTTACTGTACCTGGCTGGGATTTTCGCTATTTTTGAAAATCGCTTTAAAAATCTATTTTTACTATTTTTGGAATTTTCTTTTCTCGAATGGATTCACCACATCAAATTCCACAGGAATATCATAAGTAAGGATGCTATATAAATTTCCACGATATTGATGTTGCGGTCGCTACCATTGCATTTATTTATTTATCAACAAAAAAGATTTTTAAATTTACATTTGCAGTGAGACCGTGGTACCGTTCGTACTACAGCGTCGTTCGTCCCGATGATCCCATCGCCGTCAACTGGAGAAAGCCCGAGGTTAGAGAGTAGATAACGGTTGGGAAACTACTTAGAAAGTCTATCGAAAAATACTTAGAAAGTGAAATTAAATAGAGGTGGCAATTATTTTAGTATTGTGTGAACATTTTGCTACTTCCTTACTTCTCGAGTTGGCTCATCGAAATTGTACTGAATCATGAAAGAACCAAAATAATAATGGCTGTGTCATGGCGAGATTTCAGTCGTTTTGATTAGTTCAATTGGTGAAGTTAGTTAGGAACATCGTTAGCCTCTTTTAACGTTAATAATCAAGAAAAAGGCCACTAATTTTTAAACTAAATAATTTCTCTTCCAGGAGTACCCCGCACCGTACCTCACTTCCAAGGTCCCGTCTGCGTAATCGATGACGACGTGTTAGTTCGAATGAAGTTTCTCCTTCTCAGTTCACCCTTTGTGTATTATAGATTCAGTAGCGATAAATGTTCTATGGCAAAGCAATTGCAAGAACAGTGTTACTGATAGAGAGTCACAATAATGACTTTATCATTTATCTTCTACGATGTGATTGATACAATAGATTGACTACGATACTATCTTGGTCTTGATTACTCTTTCTTCTCGTCCTTTACAGTATAGCATTTGACCAATTTGTTGTCGAGTGGAGACTTGAATCTGTCTCTCAGCTCTTTCCTCTTGATTTTCACATCTCCTTCGCCTCGATTTTGTTCCTCCCTATTAATACTTTTATTAGTAGAAGAGAGATCAAAGACCAACCTAACAGCCTGCATGATTCTTCTCCAATATTGGTCTTGGTGATTCTTAAGAGGCTGAAAAAGAGTTCAAATCTGTTGAGAAAGTGCTTCAATAAATTTCGAACCTTGGGTGGAAGATCCTTCATTCGTTTTTTGAATTCTTTCTCCGAAGCGAATTCCTATTCAGACTCATGTTTAAACCAAAAAGAAGCACAGATTTGTAACCTCTTCTGCTTTCTTAACTTTAATTTGTTCCTTTTCATCGAATAGCGGCTTGTCTATTACTTGTTTCACTCAAATCAATCAATATACTTGGTAGATCATCTGATTAACTAACCAAGTGGAGCGAGGTATAGGAGACTGGCGTTATACTCCTCCTGTAAGAGTATACTGTAGATTACGGTAATCCATTTAAGTACTGTATTCAGTACCTGTAATCGCACCCAACGAAGCCACATAATGAGAAATCCGATCAACCAAAGGATGGTTAGAACACCCCATCCGATTGTTACTGATTGTATCTGAAGAAGGGAAGATGGAATTACGGTAGAGAAGTACGGTATCTCACCCATACACCAAGATCCCCTTTGATGAGCTTCTGTATCTGATCACTGATCCTGGAAAGAAAATTGAGTTTGTAGGAAAAGGATTACGGTAGAAAGGAATTGGAGGGGTAGGCCACTTACGAGATACATGTAGCATCTTCGATCAGAATGGAGAGAAGAAGAGTGGAGAGAACCACTCGGTACGAAACCATGACAGATGAATGAAAAAAAGGAATGGAAAGGAGTCTCTCCATTTGGAATAATCTAGGTATTCAGTGAACACTAAACAATGTTATCGTTTTATTGAAATTTCTTGCTGTTCTGATTTCAATTTCGTTTTATCACAAATGTTGATCATCTTGTGTACAGTTTTCGAGAAAACTTTCTCATCTTCTTATCTCTGATTGCTTTCTTGGGTTCAATTGACAAATTCACTGCTCTTTGTACATCATCTGATACTCACTAATAGCTCTTCGTCTACATTGTGCAATTGATGCAATAGTGCACTAAGAGAGGGAAGAGACCGAGACGACGAGAGGAGAGAGGGAGGAGAGATAAAAGGAGAGAGAGAGAGAGAGAGAGAGACACCTGGAGATTCCTTGGCTCTCAGAGGCCAACAGATCAAGCTCATTTCTTTCTGAGAAAGTTCTGTACGAACTCGGTATTCTTTCGTCCTTCGAGTTTGATTCCCATTGAAGGTGTTATTCACTATTTTCTTCTCTACTGATTCAACACGTGCTGTTGAATTTCGTATTTTCTCTCTAGTTTCTATGAACCTTTCCTCTATTCATATACATGATTGCATTGCAACTACTCATCCCATCTTAGATGAAATCTCCCTTCACCTTCTCATTTGCCACTTCTTCCGATGTCCAGGAAATGTTCGAGTTTCTCCTCTCCGACTTTCTGTTCAATACTTCTCTGAATGGAGCAATCGGAATGACGAGAGAGGACGCGTATGATCGATATTTGGGTGGGTACGGTATTCAAATAGGAATGTGGATCGTCCATGAAGAATCTCCGTTAGAAGAACCTTGATTGAATGAATCGTTCACATTGCAGCAGTCACTAAACACAGTGTGGCCGAAGGAACTTCCGTCGTAGTGAGGAACGAAGAGTGAGTCTTATTTGATGAAGTTGAGACATACCTTGATGAAGGTTGGAAAGTTGATTTAATGTCTTCATTCACCTTCTTATCTTCAATACCTCCTTCCATTCCAGAGGCGCCGTAATCGGCGTTCGTCTCTCTGGGTTCGAGGATCGACACGAAGTCTATCCCCCTGTCGATCTCTCCAAATTCGCCCCCAGAATACTCAAGATCAGGAAGATTCTTACTGTGATTAATGAGGGAGTGAGTCAAGTCTCATATTCCAAATAATGAGATACAATTCAGAAATGGGATCTCATCCCTGCGGATATCGACCGACTCTTCGACGTCAAGCTCATTTCGGTCGCTGAGAAGTACAGAGGACGGGGAATCGCCAAGGTAGATGCCTTTCTGGACAGACCATTGTGGTTTCAGTTCGGCGGAATTGTTGAAGTTGGAAATAAAATGATTGTTGCAGATCCTTCTCACGTACGGATTGGATGCAGTGAAGGATCAGGGAGCGAAGGGAGCCTTCGCTGAGGCTGTAGCCATTGCGTCGCAAATGGTCTGTTGATCTGTCTATCTAGTCTGTCTAGATTCAATCACAGCCTACGACGTAATGAGTAGGAGAATGAATGTGAAACGAGGTCAAGGAGGAGACAATAATCAGACTCGTTTCAGTTGTTCGACAAGGCTGGCTACTCCGTCATTCGTGAGATCGTCCACGAGGAATGGTTGGATGACGAGGGAAAACCCGTTTTTGTCTGCCCCGATGGAACCAAGACTGTTCAGTTAGTGTTCAAGAGATTGTAGGTAATCGTTGTTGTTTTGACCTCAATTGTTTTGCAATAAAGTATTACATTTACTAGCTTCCTGCGGAAGCTGCGCCCTCCGGGGGCGCCTGCCGCGGGCTGGGCCTCGCTACGCTCGTCCCCTTCGCGCTCCGCCGCGGCTTGCCCCCTTCGGGGGCGCGCCGACCGCTCCGCGCGACTTGCGCGGCCACGAATGAAATGATTCTCTCCTCTCCTCTCTCCCCCCCCTCTCCCTAATTGGATCACCTCTCCCTCTCTCCTTTATTGCTTTTCGCTAATAGGATCAAACCCCCGAGATTCTTCGGACAAGAAAATATCGAAACTCCCCTATATATAGGGCGACTAGCTTCCTGCGGAAGCTGCGCCCTCCGGGGGCGCCTGCCGCGGGCTGGGGCTCGCTACGCTCGCCCCCTTCGCGCTCCGCCGCGGCTTGCCCCCTTCGGGGGCGCGCCGACCGCTCCGCGCGACTTGCGCGGCCACGAATGAAATGATTCTCCCCTCTCCCCTCTCCCT
>LS514501.1:486648-525796 GCA_900490845.1 Pristionchus japonicus
AGGATCAGCCAAGTACCCCTCCAGGTCCTCCCTCAACCCCTACCCCTTCTCGGATACCCTACCTGACACCCCCAAGAATCCCCACACCGCAACCCCACTCCCATCCCTCCCCACTCACCCCTCCCGCCTCTGCCGACCGCCTCGCACGCGCGCACTCACTCACAATGAGGGAGGCAATTTCCCTCCCTCCCCTCCCCTCTCCCTCTCCCTAATTGGATCACTCTCCCCTCTCTCCTTTATTGCTTTTCGCTAATAGGATCAAATCCCCGAGAATCTTCGGACAAGAAATTCGTTGAGCGCCTATATATATGTGATCATTGAGAGAAAATTGATCATGCAGCAGGAGTGGTCGGTCTCTCCCTTCTTCCCTCTCCTTTCTCTCCTCTGGGTCCTCCACTGAAACCATTGGGGGCTCCAGAGAATCCTCGTCCTCCCTCGGGTCGACCGGAGAATCCAGTAGGGGGCTGGCCGGTGAAGCCACTTCGAGAGGGGCGATCGGAGACGGAAGGCTGGAAAGTAGCTGGCGATAGGGTGAAAACAATGTTCTACATCTCTATCATGTGCAAATGCACAACTTTAAGCACTTGTGCAGTTTCTGGGTCTATTATGGATCGAAGGAGTGGCTGTTTTGCAAAAAATGGTCCCCACCTGAGCCTTCACAGCCAGAAGAACAAGAAGAAGGACGAAGAGAAGTCTCATTGTGAAAGGAAGCGATGCAGTCGATGTTCCTCCCTTTTCTCGACCCTCCATTTATAGCTAGAAGATGGAACTGAACAGTCCCCGGGGTGAACGTGATCTATCTGTACAAAGCGGATGAAGTGATTGAATTGCCCATTCAGAGGGAGAGTGACACGGAACTGTGGAAGGGGATTGATCACTGAGTCACTTGAAGGAGACCAACCGGAGTGAGGAGAAGAACTTCTGACGTAGTTAGAGCATGAGAACATTCTTTCATCTCTTAGATGTCTGTGCTTCTGCTCTTGCCAAAAAGAGAAAACGAGAAGACGAGCGTAAAAGAGACATCAACGAAACAAGAAGAGAGACTCCCTCTGGGCTTCAGCTTTTACCAGTTTTGTTCAGGCAATTTCTCGGAAACTCCATCATCATCTGGTCGATGAATATTGATGTATCAAAGAACCTTTTCTCACTTACACTCCTTATCTTCTCTAGTTTCTGCTTTGAAACATCATGACTTTCGTAGACGAAATTGATTAGATTACGAATGATAAGAAGCGAGCGAGATCTCTGTTCTTCCTCTTGAATTGACCTTTTGAACTCAAGTGAGAAAGCCTCTCGTTTCCTTTTTCTTGTCTTTCGTTCTCTTTTTATTCTCTATGCGTGTCTGAAATGTCTTTCCCAGAGAATTCGATTCCCTCATGCACTCACACTCTCTTCTGGAACTTCTCCTGTTCTCTTCCTTTCTACCAGTTTCTAGAGCTTTTAGATCTCTTGCAGAATGGACGCTGTGACTCCCTCTATCGCTCTTGCCTCTGATATTCCCGATATGCATAAATTCATGCTCGATGACTTCCTTCCTTCTCTCTCACTGGCTGCTGCACTGGGAATAACGAGGGAAGAGACGGAGGAGCGATACTTGAGTTAGTTGATTTACTCATTCGTTCATCGTGATTTGCCTATCTTCAGAACTCACCACGAACTGCGTCAACACT
This sequence comes from Pristionchus japonicus, assembly GCA_900490845.1. Classification (NCBI taxonomy): domain Eukaryota; kingdom Metazoa; phylum Nematoda; class Chromadorea; order Rhabditida; family Neodiplogasteridae; genus Pristionchus; species Pristionchus japonicus. Next base: position 488,319 of record LS514501.1, read on the forward strand.
GGAACGAGTGTGGTGCTGAGGAACTCGAGGTTCGTTATTCGTAATCAATTCTCGGTGTTCCCTTCTGAATATTTCCACCTAGCTGATGTGAGATGATAATCAGATAGAGGAAGCCTAAATTCAGCATTTTAGTGGTCGCGTAGTCGGTCTTCGTCTGTGTGACATCGAGGAGAGAGGCCATCCTCACTCCATCGAAGGACTGGAGGAACTATCGGAGAACTTGAGGAAGATCTATCGATTGGTTGATGAATTGAATGAGGATGTGAGTTGATGACTGCACGAGTATGCATGATGAAGGAAATTCCTATTCAGAAATGGTCCTCTATTCCATCTTCAATCGATAAACTCTGGTTGGTTGAAGTAGTAGCAGTGGATAAGGAGTATAGAGGAAGAGGACTGTCGAGGGTGAGATCCATTCCTTCATTTTGATTTGAGAATGAAACGCATTCGTTGCCAGGTTCTGATGGAATACGGAGTAGATGAGGCTACAAAACGAGGAGTGAGAGGAGCAGCGGCCGAGGTCGTCGCCAATGCGTCCATCGCTGTCAGTTACCGTAACCACTTCTTATGAAGGATACTGTAGTCCACGTTGTAGGAGGGCATAGTTGATGTATTGTAAGCCTACTCCTACTCATTCCTTGCAGTTATTCGCCAAGTACGACTACATTCTTCTCAAGGAGATCGTGCATTCTGAGTATCTGGGAGAGGACGGGAAGCCAGTGTTCGTGTGTCCAGGAAGAGAGAGGGTTGCTCAGTTGGTGTTCAAGGAGTTGTAACGCGTTATGTACTGATAAATAATTTATGCATCATGGAACATCGGATCGACAAATAGTGGATCTTTTCGTCATCTCTCACTTCGCCTTGACCGTAGTGGCCTTCTCTTCGTGTTTCTCATGACTATGCTCCTCCTTGTGTCCATGGTGACCATGATGATGGGGAGATCCAGTCGAATTGTGGGCGTGGCCTGTCACTCTCGATGCATGGACTGCAGGGGCTGCAGGTGTCTGTAAGTCGAGAACTTAGATTGGTCAATACTGTCTCTCATGCAGATTACAGGCAACAGTATCCTACCGTTATCTTGACTACGATATGTGATAGTAGACTACTTCCGTTACAGTACCCTGGCTCCCCTTAGTCTAATATTGCAGATGTCGTACCTGAGCGAGAATAGCGACGATGAGAGCGAGAAGAACGAAGAGGAATCTCATGATTGGAAGGAGAAGAAGAGACTGGCTTCATTCCCTTCCTCGTTCCCTTTTATACTCCACTGGAGGGTTCACGAAGCATGTCTCACTGATCGGGGACTGGATTACTGGGTACGATGGGTACGAATGGATTATCGGTACTCGTTGTATTTCACTCCAATTTGATACTGGTGAATGATTTGATACTGCGAGAATAAAAATGAATAGTGCTACCAATCAGAAACATCTGATGATTGTTGCTTCAAATTTGTAATTGAGAATGAATTTTGATTTCGACTTTTGCATCCTAAATAACAATCCTCTCCATTGCAACTGACGTCACTAGATCTGCTTACTCGATAATCCGATGGTTCCGACTGGCCTTTGACTGTGTTCTGTTTCGCATTGAATGTGATCACGACCATCAGAACAACTTCTTACAGCGAAGGAGAGGTTGGAGAACGTGGAGTATTGCGATAAAAATGAGCCACACAAACGTGACAAACACCACGATGGCGGACCTTTATATAGACAAATCACCCATGACGATTGCGGAATTTAGATATGAAATAATATATGTTTATTCTATCAAAAATAAATAATAAAAATTAAATATCAAAAATATAATAGAATAACATCAAAAGTCTACAGTATACTTGAGTTTAAAATCGCGCCGATTTCAGCCGTCGCTTCGAGGTACATACATAGTACCGTATACCCGAAAAATGTATTATTTCGAATTTATTATTATTTTGTTTTTGTTGTTGTTTTGACCTATTAGTGTAGGTTATTGTTTTGTCTTTCTTCCTTCAAGACGAAACTGAAAGCCTTCGACCGGCCAAAATCGAAATAGATGATTTTGCAGTAGTTGGGGTTTAAATTTTGATGTTTTTCGCGCTTCTTCGGCCTTCATTGTCTATTTACCCGTTATTTTCGTTTGAGTTCGGTTAGTAATATATTTCTATCATCATCAGGCATGGATCGTGCTCTCGCACTTGCAGGAGAATGGAGGAGAAAGGTTGCTTTTCCAAATGTTTCTTATTGTGATAAATGCGGTTATAGAGCGCCGACTTCTCTAGTCTTTCTAACGACCCTCTTGCGGCGGTACTAACGAGATCTTTGGAAGTTCTGGTCTCCCTCACCAAGCCGGATACCAATAAGCCCGTAAGTTGTAATTTATTTTTGGTGAAGATCCATTTATTTCGTTTCATGTAGCGGAAATTGCAGTAATTAAACAGCCGGATATCAAGTTATTTCAGAATCTCAAGCGACTTCTCGAGTCACTCCATCAGGATACTAGTCTCTCGAAGACGTACGACAAGAGATTCAGTCCGAAGTTTGTCTTGTTTACTACCTTTATGCGATCCTTTCCCATTGTTTGTAGCCCGAGCCGAACTGTTTAATGTGAATTGCAGCAAAAAGACAATTCGTGCGTTTACATACGGTCTGGCCGATGCTTTATATGCTGGTCTCAACAGCATCTGCAATGATGGTCGCCTCAAGTTCCCTGACATGCCTGACTTGGTACCATTTCTTTGTGTTCAGAAGTGATCGAATACTCTCAGATTGAGATTGACGACGAGCCTCAATCCGTCGATCTCAACAATACTCAATCCGCCGATCTCAACAATACTCAATCCGCCGCTCTCAACAATACTCAATCCACGGCGGCTCTTGACGATTCCGTCATTAACATTGGTACTCAAGTAAGTACCAGTCTGCTATAATAACTGTAGTTGTATTAACTTGCCTATTGAAGCACCTCCCTGTGATTACGATAGAAGATCACGACTTTGACGATGTGGAGCCTCCAGTGATGGCTGTCTCGGGCGGAATAGCTCCTGCGGCTCCTCCGGTACATTTATCGCTTCGAAACTGCTGCAGCATCAATTCAAATGTTCATGCGGGAGTCTTCCAGGTTGATACAAACGGAAAAGATGATGACGATGTGCAGTTTGTATGTGAAAGGAAGAGAAGAGGCCGTCCCAGAAAGTTTACGCTGTTCAAGAAGATTAAGGTGATTTGATTTTTCTTCGTTAATATTTATGTCTCCCGTTGATCCACTTCCTTTTTCAGAAGGAGCTGTTCGAGGAAGAGGAATCATCGCAGGTTGAACAGAAGAGCCTCCCTATTGTGGAATCGTCGCAGGTTGAGAAGAACAACCTCCCTATTGTTAGTTTATCTTCTGCTCTTTCTGCGATTACACGGGAATTCAGGTTGCTCAAGGCGAGGAAGAGGTGGAAAGAGAACAACTTGATGTGAAGCCCGTGATTGTGGATGGAAAGATCGTGAGTTTGCGTATTTCCAGCCAGCGCTTGAAGTGTGGGAGCAACTTTTCAGGTATCTCCGGCTGGGAACGATCATGATGTGAAGCCAACGATCGTGAATGGAGTTGTTGTTCGTATCTCTTTCTTGAATTTTAACCTTTGTTATTGTAACACTTGTAGGTTGATCCGAATGGGGGCGAGGAAGAAGTGAAGCCTGTGATTGTTAAGAGAGGAAGAGGCCGTCCCAAGAAGATCAAGGTAAGTACCTCACAAGAAGATCATGGTTCCTATTTCGGTGTATGTAGTTATGTTTATTCTTTTCAGAATGAGGAGATTGATAATATTCCGAAAACTAGCATGAACGTCATCAAGAAAGAGACGAACGATTCTCGCGCTGGGGTTGGCTTTCTCTTTGTTAATTACTCGTTTATAAGTTATTTTTTAGCTCGATCGTCTCAGTGAGAGACTGCGAGCGTCTGCTTCACCGATGCAACAGATTTCAGTGAAGAAAGAGCCACAAATGAATATCGTCAAGGTTTGAATGAGTAAAATGTTTTGTAAACAATTACCCTGAAGTAGATCGACTGTTACTGGATGTATACATTTCTCTCGATTAATGAAAGAGGTTTCAGAAGGAGCCACTGGAGGGATTAATGAAGCGCACCGATTGCTTCATCTGTGGGGTTTGTCCTACCATTCCTTCAAAAAATAATAATAAATAACTTGCAGAAGAAGTTGTTGAGAACTCTCGGCGGCTACGTTGATCACGTCTATAATGCACATAAAGTCACCGTGAATGAGGTGAGCGTCGAAAGGAATCGAATTTTGTTTTTAGATTACTGTGGTTCAATTCCTTTCAGTCTGCCTTCTACTTGGTTTGTGGCTGTGGAGAGAAGCTGATGAAGACGAGTGATGCAAAAAACCATGGAAAGGAGGTTGGTCATTCAACCCACGTCTAAAACAACCCTTCATAAATGATCTAAAAATTTGTTTTAGTGCAATCGCAGGGCCGAGTTCTTGGTGATGCCTAAAGGAGGATAATGGACTTTGAAAGACTGCCGAAATCGCCTATCTTGTCCTTACTATTCGTTTTTTCTCACCAATTAATATAGGAAGTTATGTTACAAAATGTTTTTTTTCTTTTCTTCTTTTCTTTGAATATCACTTTGATTCCATGAATCGATTCTCGTTTATTGTTTTGTTGCTTCTATCAATTATCTTTGATGTTTCTATATTTGACTCTTGTTAGTTCAACCTGTTTTGTTTCGAAGTTTTCTGTTCTTTGTTCACTTGAGTTGTTGGTTCTACAGACCATTTGGATTTGAATTGTTTCGCCGCTCATTTATCCATTGTTGTTTTTCGTTGTTCATCTTTGATAAAGCCTTTTTTTGAAATTCACTCGTAGGCGACGTGAGGGGATTTACATTAGGGGAGGGGGGGGGGGTGAATGGGCAAGATGATCCTCATACCCTTCAAGTTATGATCGTTGTGAAGAAGATAAGGAACTTTCTATAGATATAATTCCTCTGTATTGCATTGTAGGGATGGTAGATACATCCAAATACATCCTCACCATTCGATTGCCTCTTAAATCGTTCTCTAAAATGCGGCAACTTTCGCGAGGGCAACAGGCTAGATTAGGATCAGAGAAGGAAGGAATACAATACAAAGGGGGGAGGAGGAGAATAGTTCGCTCCCTGGTATGCAGCCTTCTTCTGCATCTATCGAATGCGAGAGCCAGATAGTCGACGAAGATGCAGAATGCTGTGCAGAATGTTCGAGATTCATTCCAACCTGGAACCCTCTTGGTGAGATTATTCGATACCACTACGCATGCTTGAAATTCGCGAAATGCTATATAATACATAATCTGTATCGAGAATAAATTCGTCTTTAGTAATAATCGATCGTTTTCTTCTCATTATCAATTGGTGGATCGTCCTTCTCTCTCCTCCTCCCTTCAACTTCCTCGCTCTCGCTTGTCTCGTAGTACTCATGTTAGGCAGACAAGGAATAAGCAGTTGCAGATACGGTAAGGGACTTACTGCGGTTAGCGCAACTTCCATCCTCACAACTTGTAGTAGAGAGACTTGTGTGCTAAAATCTTCCTGTATCTAATTGTATCTGATACTATCGTACTCTGGAAGGATGAATGATTGGCAAATGATTTCTTTCAGAACCGTATCTCAAGATGATTACAGTATGCTTCTTTCTCTGTTCTCCTCTCTTCGCTCAAGATTTCATTTCCATTCTGAGATTCAGAGGATGGAGACAATAAAGAGATCACAACTTGATTCGAATTGGTTCAATCATTCTTATTAGCGTCACACGCAGATCTGAGCAGTCTTTCTGCCCCATCAGAACTCTTCCCTCCTTCACTTTCCCTCTCTCTTCCCCATCCATTCATCCTTTTTATCGCTTCTATCCGCCTGTCGATCTCATCAACTTTCTCCCTCCGAGAGATCAACAAAAAGGGAACTGACTCTTTCTCCCTCTCTTCCCGATTGATGGAATGAGATATCTCCCCTTCAATGCGTCTATCCATCCTTCGGAGAGTTCTCGTCCTATTCATAGTTATATTTCTTATTTTCTTCCTTGTGAGATCATTTTTCTACTCGATCAAGCTGAATTGTAATAAAGCACAGCCAAGTTTACGTAATTTCCCGGTATGTCGAACCTCCTTTGAATCTCTTTCTGACCCTGTTCAGATAGTCATTGTGAATCATTCTCACGTCGCTAGCGAACCTAAGAGATCTCTACAAATTCCGTTCATTATCTCTCCCAATAAGTCTATCTGTCAAGAGAATATCGTGGTTGTTCATTCGCACATTGTGAATTCTGTAGAGAGAAAGAGGCTGAGGAGGCTCTTTGAGGTTGAACTACAGTAATCTCTATCGATGTTGATCACGATGCCTTTCTCAGTCTATTTCCTTCCGTCTGCTGTTCGTGCTCGGAATCGAATCTTATCGATCTATTGAGTTAATTAAAGATGAATCGAATGAATTCGATGATCTCCTCGTTGTTGATATTGTTGAAGACTATCACAACATCACTTACAAGGTACAGATAGATTGAATCGGAAACACACTACAAATGTATTGAAGGCGCAAAGCTGGATTCGTTATCTCAATGAGAAGTGTCTGAATGTAAAATGGATTGTCAAGGTTTGTCTCTCTCTTGTCACTAAACCCAAACGATATCTAGATGGACGATGATGTTGAAGTGAATCCTTCCCTTCTCAAATCTCTTCTTCTCAATTATCGGCACTACTCACAAGCGCTGCTTGGAAGAGTCTATTTAGACAATCGAGTAGTGAGGAATCCGCAGTCCAAGTGGTCAGTGCAGTTCATGAAATTAATAGATACAGTAATCCTGACTATCAGGTTCCTCTCCCATTCCGATTATCGATCCGAGCATCTGGGGGAGTATCTGCAAGGAATGAGCTATGTGATCAGTGGAGATCTACTTTCGTCGATGAATGACAATATCGAGAGAGTACAGTATCTATGGGTGAGGATACTGTAGAGTGCATAATCTCAACGAAACATTGTAGATGGACGATTGGTACGTCACTCATGCTCTACTCAACGGGACGTCGGCTTCACTAATCGATATTTCACTCCACGTAGGGTCAGCAAATTCGAGAGATGAAGTTGATGAACTAAAGAGACGAAAGGAGCAGTTGATATTCATGCATTTGAGACCGAAGGAAGAGTAAGTGGAATGGACTTATCCAATGTGATCCAGAATTGCAGATTCTCTGTTGTCGATCGGAGTCGAATATGGAGAGAAGTACAGATGAATTGCAAATAAGACTAGTGAATTGTTGTTGTATTGTCACTGGAACACTGATCATCTAAATGGAAAAATAAAACGAGATTTGAATCCACAGACAGGGATTACGGTAGCTATATCCATGCATCGAGTCGTAAAGAAATTGTGATATCTCTGTGCGCCGCTCACCAAGATCATAACTCTCATAGTATCTGACCTACGTCCCACATACACTTTTATTTATTAACAAAACTTTATCATTAAACTTCCGAAACAACAACAGAATGTGAATTTATGAATTTGATATTATGTTTAGCTAGTAAACCGGGGAAAGTTGAGTGATTATTACCTACTAAAGGAATAATCGAGTAATTGGGGTGCACTTCAGAAGAGGGAAATGATAAAGGCAGAACGAGAGGAGAATGAAACAACAACAACAAAACGACTTCAACAAAGAGATGCAAGGTACAACGAGTCATGAGTAACAAAGCGAGAAATATGTGAGTCTAACAAAGAACAAAAGGAGATTACGGTAGGAAGATGGGAAGGTGGGGGGAAGGAGATCTAGTAATGGGATGGTTAATGGAGGGACGAGGGGGAGGGGAACTTCTCAAACTGATCGAATAACGGGAGCAATTAATGATACAGTATATTGCGGAATTATTTAGTAAAGAAAGGGAAAGGAAAGGAAGGTAGATTCTCACATATCATTATTCTCTGCCACGTAGTAACTCGTCAAGGGAAGCAGAATGTCCGGATCTTCCATCTCAAATAGATAATTACTTAATTTAATTAACTAAATTATTAATCTAGTTAGTTAATAAGTTCATAGTGTAAGAATCGCGTACAAACTCGAAAAAAGCAAAAATATTTTTATTAATCAAAGAGTGAAATAAGAGGAGTGCCAGCGTACCTCGATCTCTCCTCTGGTGACCATCAACTCGACTCTCTTGTGGTAACTCTCGTGCTGATCCAACGATCTTCTGTCCGCGAACGTCTTGAGGCACGTCTGCATAAGAGACGTTTACCCTCACATTCCTCTCTTCTCCCACCTCCCTATTTTTCTGCTCTCACGCTACACGAGTTATTTAAAAAAGTATATTTAAATTAACTGAGTCTCACCTCGCAGAACATGGGTCTCTCCAGTCTCGCATGAGGATGCTCCTCTTCCAGATGCTCCATGCACTCCATACGAGAGATGAACATCGACTTGCACAGGGGACAATCGAACCTTAAATGGAGGAGAATAGTCAATACTTAGAATAAACGCGTTGGAAGAGGGGACATGATACGATAATAGTTGTAAAATTAAATTTCCAGATAGAATCAGGTGAATCTTGACTCCTCACCGTTCGAAGGAGATGGCCCTGGACGTCTCCATCATATCAGCTACAGTCATCGGCCCCGTCGCCTCCATCTCCTTCACTGCCTCCTCCAGACGACGCATCTATGAGGTGGAATTGATTAATCCCTGGCGTGTTTATGTTTCAAAACCACTAAAATACGTTAATTAATTAATATCAAGTATTTGTTAAAAATAAATAAGCGCTATAAATACCTTGTGCTCCACAGTAGTGGACGGCAGCAGCACTCCCTTTCTCAGTTTCTCGATCCAGGCAGAGGGATCGGGTCCGAGAGACAGCTTTCTCTTCTTGCATCGATAGGGAGGGTTGAGGTGGGGATCGCCCGACGAACGAACGATGATCGCGTTGTCCGGAATCTCTGTCGCAGGACGACGCTTCGAACTGGAATTGTGATCTCGATCTAAAAAAGGAGCAAAAAAAATATAAATTAAACGGTTAGAGAATCAGCTACTCAGAAAAAGAAAAAAAGTGAATCTAGGAGTACAGTGTTTTGTAACTATCAATTTACAGTTAATTAGTGAAAACATTAATTAATTAATTAACATACGACAGAGGACTCCATGCCTCTTCCAGTTGTTCTCTCGTCTCAAAGTGAACCTTCATATGCTTCTTGAGATTTCCCTTCAGTCTGCACGTCTTTCCACAGAATGGACACGTGTGAGGATTGAAGTCACCATGGAGAGACATGTGCTCGAAGAGATTAGACTTGAACTTGAATGCCTGCAACGAGAGAGGATTATGTTGGGGTATCGCAGTGATCTACCCGATCTAATCCACAAGGGCAGACGAATGAAAGGATGAGGGAGGAACGAGAAAAGGAGGCTAAAATCAGGCCATCAAAAGCATAGACCTACCTTTTCACAGATATTGCACTGGTAGGGCCTCTCGTCAGTGTGCAAGACGTGATGCTGTTGGAGACCTGTAAATTAGTAATGGATAACATAGCGAGATAAAAAGCGATCTCCCCTCGAACTGACGACGTCGACCCATAACAGGAATAGGTGTAGTTGTCTATTCGAAATATTAACTTAACGTTATATCACGCCTGTCACGTAAGAATCGAGCTAGAATGACAATTCTTGGGAATGGAGTGAAATCATGAAATGAGTTAGCACCGTTTTTGTGCACCTCTAACCTTACCCTAGCAATCCCCAAAGTCTCATTGTGCTGGGATCATTTTGGGGCTCCATGCGCCGGGTCGTTTCCATGGATCCTCAACTTTAATCGCGATTATCTCCGTTCTGGAGCGTTTTAGGGAAAAAAATCTATAGGAGTGACCCCCGTTCATTTCCTGAGCTCTATCGATCTACACAAACTAGAAGTCATAAAAGTGACTCTGAACGGAGCTACACTTCAGGACGCATAACTCAAAAATTTAGGATTCGTAATGACTAATTTTGGAATATGTTATGTATCAGTACGAGCTCTATCGAATGAGTGGCTAACGAAAATTTTGGAATAATCCTACGATGTACATCACCCCTTCGAAGAAATCACGATCATTTGAAGTTTTTTCATCGCATTCATTTTACACCGCGCGCCTCGGATTGCGCGGGGTGGAATGAAACACATTCCGCTCCCCCACCTTCTCTCTCGATTTCGTTCATATGTTTCATTCCACCCCGCGCAATCCGAGGCGCGCGGTGCAAAATGAATGCGATAAAATAACTTCAAATGATCGTGATTTCTTCGAAGGGGTGATGTACATCGTAGGATTACTCCAAAATTTTCGTTAGCCACTCATTCGATAGAGCTCGTACTGATACATAACATATTTCAAAATTAGTCATTACGAATCCTAAATTTTTGAGTTATGCGTCCTGAAGTGTAGCACCGTTCAGAGTCACTTTTATGACTTCTGGTTTGTGTAGATCGATAGAGCTCGGGAAATAAGAGGGGGTCATACTTCTGACAATTTCGCTCAAAAAAGCACCAGAATGGAGATATTCGCGTTTAAAGCTGGGGATCCATGGAAACAACGCTGATCATGGAGTCCCAGAATGATCCCAGCACTATGGGACTTTGGGCGCTGCTAGAACATGCCTTGAGGTGCCCAAAACTGGTGCTAACTCATTTCACCATTTTCATTCCATTCCCATGGTCAGCTCGATTCTCTCGTGACAGGCGTGATATTTCGTCAGGGAGCCAACCTCACTCGTCACCCCAATGTGATTAGCAAGTTAATTGTTGCTAATGACACTTGAATGATAAAAGATTACCTTTGTACGAGACGAACAGCTTGTTACAGATGGAGCACTGATGGACTGATGTCGTGGGGAGCATCGCCCTTTCCTCATCGAACTGCAACGGGGTTAATACACCCTTCTAATACTAATAAAACCATAATTATACTTATTCTAACGTTGCCGATAGTAAAGGAAATTTACTCGAAAACGAAAAAGTTTAGTAAAACGATTGAAAGAAGTGCATCACCTGCCCACCGAAGCCATTCATCGCATGAGCGTTCTCAGCTCCCAGCGGATCCATCATACCTCCATCTTCCTCCGAATAATCTTGCATGGCAATTAGATCCATCCTGGAATGGAGCATTTCATCGAGACATTTTAGAGCGAATCTAACGCGAATTAATCAATACGTCGATGGACACTAACAAATGTGTGTCATGATACGGACAACTAATAGGAAACGTTTCGGCAATGAATTAACGAGTTGGAACAAACAAGACAATCAAACAGAGATCAATAAAGTACCGTACCGCGATTACACCACGAATCACATTGGCCCGCACTGTGCGAGGCTGGAAGAAATCCGGCACTGCGCCCGGCTTCAATCATAATTTTTTAAAGACTACATTATTGATTATTATTTTCTCAATATCGATTTGATAAAAAAATGAACGAAATCTACATAATAAGAGTAAATCAGTATCCTTGGTTTCAAAATATATTTATTTCATCGTCTTCTATAACCATTAAACAATGTGTGTTTCAGTCCTTCAATAAAAAATCAGATTCAGAGAAAACGCATGACGGTAGAGGGGGTGGGAAAGAAGGAGTCGAAAGTTTTGGGACTTCCTCCTCTTCTTCAAATGATTCAGTCGGCCAACTTTCCTTATTATGGCAACACTCCAACACCCATGACTTCGAAAAGAAAGCAGAATCAGGCACCGTCACAATTTGCGGTTCAGTGGACTTTCTATCACGAGGACAGCACGATTTCTTAGTTTTCATGTGTTTGTTTGGATTCTTCTGGTTGAAAGTCTCCCATTCACGTTTTGCAGCTTTCAGTTGAATTAGACGATTTACTTTGAAGAGAAGACGGAACAGAGTCAAACTGAGAATAGTGCTCAGTACAGTTATTAGTGTGAATAAAACTGTCGATGTGAGAAACATACGATCGAATTGAAATGATTCGACTGAAACTAACTTATTGAATGGATTATTCTTAGAAAGCTTCTCACCCATTGTGAATACGACATCAGCCAGTTGGCAGGTGAGAAGTGTGAAGAGAAGAATCTCAAATGGGAAGACTGGAACAGAATCGAAGACTAACTCACATTGAAGGATGCTGCCACAATGATGAAGATGTCATTCGACTTCACACAGGCCATTTCAGTGATTGCGAGAAGGAGAAAAGTGATTATCAAACAGAGCACACTTTCAATCTGAACTATTCCATTCGCCTAGACACAATGATAGAAACTAACGAGGAAGGATTCTTCGTGGTCCAAGAAATAGCAAGAAATAAGAAATAAGAGCGTTAGAATGAGAATAATCAACGGGATTGCAACTGAGAGCTTCTGAAACGAATTTCAACGGAATCGAATGGAAGGGCAATCACCTTGTCACAGATTCCGCAGCTTTTTCCTTTCTCGTAAAAAGTATGCAGATTATTGATCTCATCCTCTTCTCTTCCCCACGTTTTCGGCGCTGTCATTAGTATCGAAGGAACTGGAGAGAAGAAGAAGGGAAGAATAGAAAGGGAATTGCTGATTACTCATCTGCGGAATTGCACCTTCGTGCGTTCTATTTCACTGTACGCTGGTATTTCGAATCATCAGACTGATTAAAACAATTAACGATACAACGGAAAGAAGGCTTGTTTACTGCCTTAGAATTTGTTGAAGATCTTCGATGTTTTTCGAAGAGCAGTTGATCGTCGATTCAGAAGACAATTTACGCATTTACTAATCGCCTCCACTTCCCAATTTGATTTGGATGTTCGTTCCACTAGTCTTCCTCTTCTTTGATCTCCCTTTATTGTCCATCCTCGAATTCTTATAAAAGCGGCAGATTCAAAGACTCTATCCATTTCGTGGATGGAGCAATGAAGAGCCTTGTAAGTTTCGCATATCCTTCCTCGATTTCTCTCTCAACTCCAGATTCTTCTTCTAGTTCTCATTCCACTTGCATTATGTGTGAAATTAGTGCCGATTGTTCGGATGGTTAGCAAAGAAGGTTTGATTAGCGTCTCTGTTTCATCTTCTATTTGGCATATTTAGGTTTGAATACATACTCACTCAACGGAAATGATACCATTGCATGGACAAAGAAAGGATACAAGAAGTTCGGTAATGAATAACCAAACTCCAGAAGTTCATTTGTTCATTCGTTCAGAGGAAGCTGGTTACCTCCTATCCGTCGACGAGTACGAGAGTCTGAAAGAACAGTGTCCTCATCTTCGTGCGATCATCCGATACGCAACCAATTTCAGTAAGATAACTTCTATTTTTTTAACGCGCCGGCTCATTTAGGTGGAAAGCTGATGTATCGACTGGCTACGACTTATGATCTGTACAGCAAGGTTAGTCTCAATTAATTGTGAAACACGCATCAATACTTCTTCGAATACTGTCGAATGAGCTTCATCTACTGTTCATCAGCCGTACCTTTTCAAAAAAGAGGATGAAACAATAATTGATCAATCCATAAATTGCAGTCAGTCATCGGATTCGCTCCTATCTCTCCGAAATGTGGAGCAACTGCACCTGTGAGGGAATTCTCGGCGAAGACTCAGCCAGGTTTCACTCCCTTTTACCATCTCTCCTTGCCTTTTCCCGTATTCATGCCGTTTCGTAGAGCCTTTGTTCTTTGATCTCAACTTTCAGACCACATCTACATCCTTGCTTCTCTGAAGACGTCATTCCCTTCGTATTCAAAATACGTGATGAGTGGCACTCCCTTCTTCGTCTGGTCAAAGGAATACAATGGAGATTTCACTGATAAACTCTGATTGATGAGAGATAATAAAGATGATGATTCATTCGATGGAACGTCATGCCATTCATTGTTTTCCATTGATTCTGTCTGCTAAATGGCGCTCGATAAGCCTAATTCAAATGTATTATCTCCTCCAGTGTTGCATTCGCTTTATCACCACGCCGCTTCACTACAAAGCGTCGTTTTTATCAGAGAAAGTGATAACCGTTCGATTGTTACAGTCGCCCTTTGGCGCGACCAGGCAATTTGAGATGTACACTCCCCTCCTTCCGTCCACAATGTGACCACCGGTGGTGAGTAGAGTGAACTTTCCTCCGTTTTCCGCAATGATTACGTAGCTTCTCCTTTACCTATCCAGGTCAGTCCGATCCACTAGATATCGTACTGATTGGAGAGTAGTCAGAGATAGGAGGGAAATTGATAGTGGATGAGAGAGTGAGAGATTGGGGGAGAGAAGGGACGGTAAAGAGGAGGGATGACTGTTACAAGCGTGAAATTGTGAGAAGAGAAAGTGAGCTTCCCTTTCAGTTCTCTACTCGGCTTTTCTAGTGTTTTCATTGTCCCCGTGTACTTGTGTTTCAACTCCACCTTCAGTATCCCTCCAGGATATCCTATCCCTTCTCTCTTCCTCTCAAACAGTCTGTGTACCGTCGTCTCGCGCGAGTTTCGTATTGCATCTCCTCTAGAATGCGGTCCTTCGATCTGAATGGGGAGGGGATTCCATCTAGGGAAACGAGCAAAGATCAGCAGCATCTCCAATTTTTCATTGCTTGTAGTCTGATATTTGATGTTATTCGAGAAACACCTCTTTTGGCGATCTGCTCTGGAGTCTCTACACATATTTCCGCAGTGTTTCAATGCATCATCGAGTTCATTATCGCTCCAAACCATCTCTTTTTCGACCGAATTGTTTGCTTCGCACCTCCATTTTTGCAGTTCTAAGTCATCGATTCAATCTGGGAGTTGTTCTATCCCTCCTTCCTCCTCCCCCTCTTCCTCCTCTTCCCTCTCTTCGTTCAAAGTAGATCACTCGACTAATTATCTCACTTTTTACTATTCGTCGATGCAAGATTGCGAGAGTGAGATATCGCCTCCTTCCCTCTTCTCCTCCCTAAACTTCTCCCCTTTACTCGTTCCCTCGATTTATCCAAATGATTCCCAACCGTCCGCTGTAGGTTTGCTGCATCTACATCCTAAACCATCAACAATTATGTGAGCGCCTTTTGAGTTTAATTTGAAACACACTGGTGTCGAACATTGACTAGGTCAGCATCTCATCCCTTTCTCAGTCTTCCTTATTCTCGATGCTCCTTTCTTCTCCCTCTTCGGATCTCTTCCTACTCAACTCGTAAACCCTCTAATCTCAATCCGCAACTCCTCCAATCATCTCCTCCTCCTCCTCCTTCTCTTTTCTCATCCCGTCTTGACCTTCCCTGAGGCGGGCAAAAAAGCGTCGCTCGCATGCTCTCACTCGCCTCTCTTGCGAATTTATCTGTGAGTGACCCCTGGCGAATCATTGTGATCTTTGAGGAACGCTTCATTCCTACGTCTTCGTTCATCCATCGTATTTTCATCCTATTGCTTGACACAGGATGGAATCTGCCCTCCCACACCTAGATATCGCCTCAAGGAGTTTCCTATCCCCCTTCTCTCGATGATCTGACTCTCTCCATTCCCCACACTCTCTCGCCTCTCTGTCCGTTGAGAGTAGTCAAGGATTGTTCCTTCTCTCCCTCAGAGTACTCACAGTGCAATCAGATCCAGTTGCTCTCTAGCTCTCTCTGGCTCAACACAAACTTTGGTCGACCATATCTCGGATACAGAAGCGTGTATCTCTTTCCTCCTTGAGCAGCGATCTCAGGTTGTATTGGTGAGCCAAAACAGCGAAGTTCTTGATCCCCATCCAATCTCAAAGGTCAGCCCATTCATTATGTCTTCCTCCTTCTTTTCCTCCATCCCATTCTTTTTCACCTTGCAAACTCGTAATAACTCCCGTCGGCTCTCAAGGACTGTGAAGTTCGATCTGAGCTCTGATCAGGGGAATTCGTAGCAGCATGTGGATTTGCCTAGCAGTTTTACCTATTCTGTTCTATTTTAACCCTAATTTTGCTTCAATTTTTCACTCTAGACATATCAATCTAGCCGTGGATTTATTTACCGCCAGGCGTCTGCTCCCGTATTCATCCCTCCATCCATCTTCTCCCTATCAATGAATCATCTGGCTCTGATTGTAATGGGTTCACCCTCCATCTCCACCTCTTTCTCTCTCTCTCTCCTCTCATCACGCTAACACAGATTGTTTTGACAGGCGCGAAAATGGCTCCAGGGGGTCGAAATGACCCGAATTCTTTGCGGGTTTCATTCTCGATTCCGTTCATGAGTCTTCTCTTTCCTCCTTTCTCATTTTTAGTCACTTTTCAACACCTTCAATAAACTCCCCTATCATCTTCCTTATCTGGTTTGTCTTTTGACCACTTCGAAAAAGGCATGAAGCTGAGAAACTTTCGTTGCACTTGCTTCCCCCTCCGGCGGCTGGTTGATATTCATCATAAAGTGAGAGGTGATTAAGGAAGGAGCAGATGGAGGAAGGGATGAAGAATGGATAGAGAGTGGTGTGAAGGGAGGGAGAGATGGGTCATTTCATGCCGGAGGGAGGGAGGGAGGGAAGTTAGCCAGGAGGTGGTCATTGTTGCCTCAACAGAGAGAAGCTTCCCCATTCTCATCTGATTCACTCCCTTTCATTCTCTCGCTTAGTCATCATAACTACCATCCATTCTTCTCCCTTCCGTATTTGACAGAAGCTAGTCTCTTTCTGCTGAACTACATTTTTCTAGTATTCAGTTCTTACAGTTGCCTATTACCCATGTCTTTTTCATGCCAGACTGACCCGCAGAGGGCACGGCTCATTTCTCCACTTTGGAAGGAAGAGAGGCATCGCACTTCAAACCAGCTTGTTCTCAGAGCATATTACTCTGTCCTCTTCCCCTTCCTCCCTTCTCAGTAGTACTCTAGACCCGCACAGTACTCTTTCTTGCTTGCTTTTCTCGCAGTGTGAAGCCACGTAAATCAATCAGAGAGTGGAAATTCCCAACTGTGACCGGTGCTGCGAAAACATTGCGCCCTTTCTTATTGGCGAGAATAGACCGTTCTCTATCTACCCGCCCTGTTCGATCTCTGGTATTGCACATTTTCAGTTTTCGCGTCAACTGCATTTTTCTGAGAAGTTCCGTTCAGTTGAAGTGATCTGCGTGCATTCGAAAAAATGCAGTTTCTAGATCAGTGATCACACTTTCGGTTTTCGGCTAAGGTTTTTCGGCTAAGGTTTTACTAGTTGATTTTTCTTACGTAGCCTCTCTCTTGTATCGTAGATCATGTCATCGATTGACCAATCCACTGCCCTCTCCTCATTCCAATCTGGTCTCCTTCCTTCCTCGTTTCTCACCATCTCCAATGATCCGAATCCCCTTCCTCCCTTCCTCCCTTCCTCTCCTCTCTTCTTCTCTCATTTCGCGACCCTTCTGGGAAGTGCAAACTTCCGGCCATTTCTATGCTAATTTGGGGAGGAACTACCCATCATTCCTTTAATCTTATCCAACACTCACAGTTCCGACATCCCCATATCTTATCTTGTCGGTCCTAGTCTTTGTGCACGGAAAGACTGATCTGGATTCGAATGATTCCAACTGGGCAATAATTTCAACATGAAGTTTCCGCATCTCCTCACTTCTCAATTTACTATCATCTCATCATCGTGATACTAACTTTCACTACTAAGTCGAGGTTTTTTGCACGCTTCGTCCCAATTGAACTCTCCTCTCCCTTCCTCTCTCTTCCTCTCTCGAGTAATCGCATCCCAATCACTCAATCTCGTCCCACCGGCGATATTTAGTCCAAGCTTCTCTAAGCTACATCCTTGTCTCATTTACAGTCTAGATCCACCCCATTTTAAATGTTCTCGATCTCTCGATTTTGCCTGTTCTCTACTCTTTTCTAGTCTCCGAGAGAATGGAGATCAGACAATTGCACCTCGTTTTCTCGCCACCGGAAATCCCTTGAATGAACTGAGAAGGGAAGTGAGAGGGAGAGAGACTAGAAGTGTCCCCTTCTATCCACTGATCTCTCCCTCTCTTATTCACCACTTCTTCCCCTTCTTCCGATGTCCAAATATCTCCATGATACCATTCTCGTTTCTTCCGGTCCTTTTTCTCAAGAGAAGATGATGGCACGGTTTGGAACATCGTTTTGGAGCCCAACGACAAGTTTCCAAATGTTCTAAAACGTATTCTTATATTTTTCTACGTTTTAAAATTATTCCTAAGCCCAAGTTAGGACTGAAAGAGGTCGAGTTTCGAATAGTGGCTAGGGCTATTTGCCGCCAGTTGGGGCCATTTTCACATGGCAAAACTGTGTGTGATCGGATGAATCACAATCCAAACAACGCCCATGTTTCAACTTCTACTATTGAATTTCCACATTTGTGACACTACTTCAGGTAAAATGTGTCATCTTCACTCTCATTCGTACAACTTCAACCTCTTCCCTAGTTATTGTCATTAGCCGACTCTTCGGAACTGATTGCCATTCGTACAATTCTCGATGTTGCAGATCCTTCCTCATAATTCCTTTCTAGTGGTTCTCTCCCTCGGATAATCCTCCTCTCTCCTCTTGAATTGACAGACTCTTGAGCTGTGATTGCCATCCAATGATCCTGCCAATCCATTCAGCCACTTTTCCTCCTCCTCGTTTCAAACCATGCCTTGCCCATTTATCATGCCTCTCCCCTCCTCCGACTCGAGTCCAATCTCAATCACATCAACCTCTCCTCTCTTCTTCCCTCATTCCATCATCCTTCCTCTCCTCTCCCCCTCAAATTCCATTCAACAAATGTCGCCGAGATTCAGCGTTTGATCCGACGTTTTTGCGTGATTTGTGTTTCGAAAAGGGTGAATTCAGGGAAATTGCAGATGAATCTATGAGTGATTACGTGGAAGTGTACGATAACTGCCTCTCTCCCCATGGGGAAGACTTCCAGGTATTCCTTTCTGATCTGGCGGTTTCGATCTCTCAGTTCGCAATGCTAACTCGGTTCGTCTGACGGCCAAGATCGCGAGAAAAAACACTGCCTAGATTCTAACCACTTCCTCACTTTATCTAACTGTTTTCCACTTTCTCCATCTAATTACCTTTCGAATTCCACTGTTGATTCCTCTGTTACTGAACGATACCGCAGTGTCCGGATGGAAAGTCGTAGCGTAGAATTCCTGGTTGCAAGAAATTAACACCAATTCTGTAGACGAGAATTTATAGATGTTGACCGCATGCGAGACGGCGAAGAAATTAAAAACGGGAATTGTGATGATCTCTCACTGATCTTCCATTACAGATCTACGAAGAGAATCTGAATCCGATCACAGGCGAGAGAATCGAAGGATGGTTGAGGGTTTTCGGTGAGTGATTTCCACCCATTTACTCGTTTTTCCTCCTCTCTCAGTCTCGCTCTTACCCTCTTCCCGTTTCCTTCCTTCCGATCATACTTTTTGAATCACACTGCACCCCTCTCCTCCCTCCTCTCTCCTCTTCTTCCGTTCATCATTTCATGCCAATCCAGTCACTACCAACCGCTTACCCTCTCACCCCCATACCACTACTGTATCATACTACTCTTTCCCAGCCCCATTCCCTTCTCAAAACCCCTCTAATCAGAATTCTAATTGTCCCATCCCTTCCAACCTTCACCCGTATTCGCTCCATTCCCTCCCTCAGTTTTATCTCCCGCAACATTTATAGTGTGCCTGTAACAACTTGATGACTTACTTTCTGCAATTCCGCGCCCATTTCTCTTCTTCTTCTCTCCGGTAACTCTATTAGACTCCTTCTCCTCCTCTCCAAGATGGTCTAACCCAATAAGGATCTCTCTTCCTTTCTTCTCGTGAGTTTCCCATAATGGAGTTCATCCACTTATCCTCCACTCAATTTCACTTCCACGCAACGGAAATGGAGGAGAGGAGTTGTCTGTTTTGCTATGTTCTCATGGTTTTGGTTCATGCATTTTTAGCCTCTGAATGACCATTCCTGGGATGTACATTTACCTTGACCGTTCATTCATTCTTTCATTCTTCCCTACATCAGCTGAATTCACTCAGTTCTTTCTTCCATTCTCGAGTTTCGACCCGAATTCACTGGTCCAATCTTCTCTTCCTTCTTCCATTAGCCTTTGTGCCGCTCTTTGTTACCTGTGCTGTCCATTAGTTCCCTCTCTAATCACTTATTACTCCCTTTTACTCGCATGTTCGAGAATTGAGTAGAGTGGCGTGGCCCAGAGATCTCTTTGATCTTATCAGTTTCATTATCTCTGCCATTCTTCCCCTTCTTCTCTTCATCACTTGAGCTGTTTTCGCCCTTGGAACACCGAATGATAGGGAAAGATAAGAGCAGAGAATTCAGCGAGAACTACCAATTACCAACTTTCACTTCTGAACTCTAGTGAGAATTGATCCATTCAGCCGCTTTCTCATCTCCTCATTCAACCCTTTGTGTATTCTAACACTCGACAATCCCCATCAATATGCACAACGTCGATTATTCTACAGTCATAATGTCTTACTGCTCTCTTCTGTCTGCACTCTCTCACTTTCCCTTGATCTCTCGTCTTCTCTGCCCTCTCATAGACTGTTTCCTCTCTTTCCGCTCACCGGTTATGTCTCTCTCCGCGCACTTTTCTTCACGTCAGGCTCTAGCCATTTGTAGTCTCCTCTCCTCTCACGTATGGCATATCATTTACCGTAACCGGTCACTGCCCTCCCCAGTCCATTCCAAGTCTCTTACCTTGTGACCCGTGATCCTCTTTGATCTAGGGGTACTGTAGAAGGGCAGAGCTAATCAGTTCTCGATGATAGTTTGATGAGCCTCATTCAAAACAGTCTCACTCTCTACTTCATCTAACAAGTACTCAGATCAGTTTCTCTACCCATCTCAGTTCTATTTCTCTTGTCCTTCGCTCCATTTCAATCCCAGTAATAGCCCTACATTTGATTGACAGTGGTTATTGTCGTACGATTATTTGCGACTCCCGGAGGCAATTTCACATCTGCCATGATAGCTCAGTTGGGAGAGCGTTAGACTGAAGATCTAAAGGTCGCCGGTTCGATCCCGGCTCGTGGCATTCGTTTTGTTTATATTTCGATCAAGCATGCTTGTTTGTCTCCGTGAAACTTCTTGCTTCTTCGCAACACGCCGAAACTCATCGAACCTCGCAGTGCAAACGGAAATCGATCCACTTTCTCGTTCCAGACTAATTTCCTGCAAGTTCCAAGTGACCAGAGAAAGGGGCGCTGAAATGAAACGGTTCCCTCTAATTGGGTCTGCTGTTCCACTTCATTCTGATGGGATTACCTTCCCTTCCCTTCTTAAGACCGAGAGACTCACTCAAGCAGACTAGAAATTGCCTTCTCACTTATGCAATCGAGCTTCGATCCGATCGAATGAGTAGATTAGAGACTAGCTTCCTGCGGAAGCTAAGCCCTCCGGGGGCGCCTGCCGCGGGCTGGGCCTCGCTACGCTCGACCCCCTTCGCTCCGCGGTCGGCTTGCCCCCTCCGGGGGCGCGCCGACCGCTTCGCTAGCCGTGCGCGGCCACGAATGAGAGAGTTAATTGAATCTCACTCTCCCCTCTCTCTCCCTTGTCCCCGCTAATTGGATCAATTGCGCTCGAAAAAGCGTACACGAAATATCCTTATTCCCCTATATATGTGCGACTAGCTTCCTGCGGAAGCTGCGCCCTCCGGGGGCGCCTGCCGCGGGCTGGGGCTCGCTACGCTCGCCCCCTTCGCGCTCCGCCGCGGCTTGCCCCCTCCGGGGGCGCGCCGACCGCTCCGCGCGACGTGCAATGCCACGAATGAAATGATCTCTCCTCTCCCTCCCCTCTCCCTCTCCTAATTGGATTTCCTCTCCCTCTCTCCTTTATTGCCTCGCTAATTGGATCAAATGCGCCAGAAAAAGCGAACAGGAAATATCGAAACTCCTCTAGTTATGTGCGATGCCATTGAATGAAGAGAGTTGTCATCATTCCCACTCTTGCTTGTATCCTGCCGATCGTATCTTTCTACTGTCCTCTACTTCTTTTCCTTCATTTTTTTATCATTCCCTTTGTGATTTGTGGCCCTGCAGCGAGGGTAATTTCGAAAATATTAATGAATCTTCATTTTCATGATTCCCTTGCAGAAGACTCGCTCGATCTGATGACGCGGAGCGGGCATGGACATGGTACGAATTTTAGTTCATTCGTCTTCGAGTTGAACTTATTTTGATGCACAATGATGATGGAAACATGTTGAAGATGCTAAATTCCGGTAGTTTTTGCACTTCATGACAAAGTATGCAGAAACGTAAAATAAAATATTTCAATCTCAGTCCGATTCGCCTCCGACCATCCCCTTCCCTGGCACGGCGGATTCTGTGTGGCGAGGACTGATGAGAGGTCGATGATCTGCTACAAGGATGAACAGGTAGGTTCTCATGCGCAGCAACGAGGAGTCTGCGAAATATATTTCGAAAATATTGTTTCTACTCCATAGCTTCGCTCAAGGTTCACCTGTTTCACGGATACAAAAAAAGAATTCATACAATCGGAGAATGAACTTCATTCCTGTTCCAGTCCGCGAACCGAGTTGGTCGTCGTCTTCCTCGCACTCGATTGGATGGAGGAATTCGATCGTTTCTGAGACATTGGAAACAGCCTTCCAGTGATTATGAGGACGGTGAGTCAATGCTTCATCGAAACTTGATTGTGGGGCAAATGAGGAATTGAATTGAATCGAATTGAAGAGCATTGCAGGTTCAATAACCTCCTCCTCTTCCTCTTCCAACCGCAGTAACTACTCCTCTAACAACTATCAGTCGAAGACTCTGTCCAGGCTAAGGCCGTTGAGAGAAGAGGTCAGTGTTGTATTTTCATAGAATCGGAAGCAAAATTGTATGTTTCAGGGCAACTTCGTAACCGATTATGTCCCTCAGAATCGCTACGACACTTCCCACTATGGAACAGTCTACAGAACACACAGTAGGATCATTTTCTAGAAAATATATTGCTCCTCGTTCAATCAATCTTTGATGTGCAGTCGTTCTTACTCACATTTCCCAATCATTACTAAACAAGTAAAAAGCGAGGAAATTGATTGAATTGTTCTGAGTGATCGCTCTAGTCATACCGAAGTAGGCTCAAATGCCACGGAGAAAATCGATACTATCCTCAGCCGTCGGCGGCTACCGTAATCCTGCATACTACGGTTCTCCCGCTCCCACCTCGAAGTATTCTTCCCCGATGGACA
The DNA here is from genome assembly GCA_900490845.1 of Pristionchus japonicus. NCBI lineage: Eukaryota > Metazoa > Nematoda > Chromadorea > Rhabditida > Neodiplogasteridae > Pristionchus > Pristionchus japonicus. Next base: position 511,413 of record LS514501.1, read on the forward strand.
GCCATCACTTCTTCACCATGCGACCCGGCCAATGTGAGTCGACTACAATATTTTGATTATTTTCCACTTCATTGATAAGTGTCAAAAACAAGTTCAGATATTGGGTGGAACGAACAGTACGGTCTATGTAAAGAAATGCCCTAATATTGAGAAGTTTCATCGAGGTTTCGAAAGTTTGAACTCTACAAACTTGAGCTCTCTTTGAAAATGTCCCTCGGGTGCCCATTACACGTGTTCTCTCCCTTCGAATCGAGGCTGAACTTTTATCCGCGTGCAGTAAAATGGTAATTAATCGGGCGCCAGTTGAATGGATCCACTTGGTTCTTCCTTCGTACCTTTACTCCTCACTCTCTCTACTTCACACTCTTCGTCTCATGACTGATTATGATGGGTGAAATGGGGGCTGTTGGCTGCTTTCTCTCGATTAGCCCTGCTCTCTCTCTCCGGTCAGACAAAGCTTCCTGCACATCTCAGGTGAGAGTTGAAACGGAAGTAGGCAAGGATCTAAATAGAATCGTCCGTCAAACAAGTAAACACAATCATCAAATCAACTGCTCTCTCTCTCACTTCGATTGGGAACAGTCAAAGTTCGTCAGTGATGATCACTTTACTCATCTCTTTACTAATCCCTCCCCTTCTCTATTTGATCTCTCCCTCTCTTCCCTCCATGAGACATTGGTTCTAATCCCTGACCTTGGTTCTCATTTACAGCCCGTGAATCGAGGCTTGATCTGTCTTCCCTTCTCTTCCCCTCATAAACTGCTCATTTGCCTCTTCCCTCCTTCCTCCACTCAATCAGAAAGACACTAGATGTCGATTAGTCGACCCATCAAGCAGCCAGCCCTCCCTCTATTCCCCCTCCCTCTTCCCTCCCATCACTCTCCTAACCGTAGGCATTGCTTTGTCTCGATCAGTGCTTTTTGCCTATGCTGATAGACCATTAACCTCCATGTTTTGCTTCTTCTTCCATTTGTAGGAGTGTGACCAGACCCCAAAGAAGTCCCCCCTCTGACCCCCCCCCTTTCCCCTCTCCACCCCTCTCTTGATCCTCAGATCACCCTCTGTAATGGCACAGCACATTCACATGGCTGTCTCATCTCTCTTCCTCCATTCTAAACAAGTTGTACCTCCCTCACTCGATGAAATGTGCTACTCCTTCCTCTTTTCTTCCTTTTCACATCTAAATCCAGAGAGAGAATGGCCTCTGCTTTTTCCTGCCCTGCTCTCACTTTTTGTTCTGGAGGGTCGAACTGCCTTTTTATCGTCGAGAGAAAGGAGATGAGTTTAGAGAGGAAGAGTGCCAGGCAGGAAGAGGACTCTTCCAAGAATTTTCATTGGCTCTTTCGAAACTCCCCTCCAGAAGCAGATTGCAAAACAGAATGACTCATGTGCGAATTTTCCATTTATTTTGCTGATCTGTGAATGTTTTCTTCTTCTTCTTTCATTTCCCCCTTAGGAGTGAAGAGTGAGAGAGAATAACAGATAGTGATTAAGATGTGTTCGGTACTCTCGTGATTTCGTTCTCTTTCCACCTGATCTTCGCCTTTTTCTTGATTAGTTCTCAATTAGATCTTACCTTTACTTTGGCGAAATCCCATTACGATGTTGCTTCCTTCGTTTGAGTTTTGACAACAGTAGTGCACGTTTTTACAGCAAAAAAGAAAAGTACATTTTGGCAAATTGGCTTAGTCCCATTATTGATGTTCTTAGAGCACGTAAAAGCCGAGAATTTTTGCAAAAAACGCGAACACAATGTTTATCAGCGGGTTTGCAGAGAGAGAAGAAGGGATAAGAGGAGGGAAGTTGGTTGACAGAGATGGAAAGAGCAAGAGTGAGCATCGTTCTCTTCTCTTCTCTCATCATAGACTCTCAATCTCTCTCTCCTCCTCATCTCTACGCCAACAGTAGCTTAGTCATTCTCTACCCTTCCGTTCCTCATTCAATCCTCTGGTTTACTCACCCAAGTTTCCGAAATCTTCCTCGAGGCATCATTCCAGTTGGGTGATCACACCAAATCCTTCCTTCGCCCTATAATAACTATCTAGGGGAAGTCTCATCTCTCCTTCAATCCATGTCCCAATCCCTTTCCATTCTCATAACTCCTCGTCCATTCAATTCCTCTCCTTCTCTCATCTCACTTTCCCACCGATCTCTTTCTCAGATCACAATGGAAGTTCTTCCTCCCTTTATTGTACTGTCAAGGTAATCGTGTCTTGTCCACTCGATTTGACCTACCGATACCGTATCCTACCTTATCCTACCGTATCCTACCGTATCTCCTCCTGATCTACCTCCCAGTTCCCTCCATGCCATTGTCCATTCACTATCTCAGCATGACTTCTCTAACTGGCTTCAACTCGCGTCTCCTTCATTATTCCAAACGATCTCATCCTTTCTTCAGGTCCATTTCGCATCTCTCTGGCACGTTGCCAATTCTCTCCTTGGCATTGAGCCAAGTGATCATCTCCATTGGAATCGGCGCTCGTTCTCCGAATCCAGTCCGTCTCTCCCTCTCGTGGAGAGATCTCATCCTAATCAGTGCAAGAGTGCTCCGTCTTTCCCTCCTTCTTCTTCCCAAATACGAATGTTCACTTCTCACCCCTAAGAGAAGCGTCTAATTAACGCTACTCGTGTTAATTATGATGTATCGATCGCCCCCAAGTCCAGCCACAGTACCCCTTCCTCCACCCTTCCATATGGGACCTTACGGAGTCTCCCTTGTCCCTTCACCCACCTTCCTTCGACCGAAAAGCCCTGCTCCAGACTACGAAAGACGAGTAACGTTTATCGATCGATCTACTGGAGGAAGATCACGGAGTGTGCAGCCGCGGAGATTGGAGAGACGAAGAGGGAAGAGTGAGGGAAGGAAGGTCGGAGGATTCGTAGTGATGATGGAGAATGGAGAGAAGAAGAAGAAGGAAGAGGAGAAGAGGAGGAAGGATGTCACGAAGAGTGTGGAGATCGTCATCGATGATTCTGGAATGGAAATGGCTTCGGATGGCAGTCCCGATAGTCCTTCTCTCTTCAATCTGAGGGAGAGATCGAGGAAATCGAGAAGTGATCGACTACTGAAGAGTCTGGCGCAGATTCCCGGTTGGTTCTTTCGTTCGTTTCATTATTCCTTCATTTTTCTGTGAAGTTCATGCACAAGCAACTAGCGCAAATTGAGCTGTATGTGCGTTAGTCGCTGTTTCTTTCTCCTTGTTGCCGTTCTTCCCTTCGCTGCGAACGTTTCTTTCCTCTTCCATTGAGTAGTTCGTGTTGTTGGCAGCCTAATTTCGTACACTGCTCGCTTCTCCTCTCCGTCTCTCCTCTCGAATTGGAACTTTGTTGGACACTGCGACTCTCCTCTTTTCGTGGTCTCTAGCAGATCAGAAACGATTGCACGCACGCGCGAATCGCTAATCAAATCGTATCGAAGCATTGAGTGAGAGAGAGAGGAACGAGAAGCTAAGCGAGTAATCAGTCTCTATCTTCCTATCAAAACAATCAGCAGTTTAATGATCGTGAAAGCGGGATTAGAGACTGAGAGAAAGCAGCGATAGTTTTATGGGCAAAGAGCCATTTTTGTCACTGATTATCTTCCCAGACGAGTTTGGAGACTTGGAAGGAGATTGGGGAGATAATGTGATTAGGGACTCGAGAGCTTAGCCAATTCGTCCGAATGTTTCTCTTTTGGCGGGGAGCCGAAATTGGAAGATAGGGAACCGAAGATTTGTGCGCGAGTTCTCATCTGAGTGCACGAATATTCGTGCGACTCTCTCCATTCTTCACGCTCTCTCGTCGATCAGAGAGAAACGTTGCTCTGATTGCACAGGACGAGAGAATTCGACCCTATCACCTCACAATCATAAGTTCGTACGCACACGAAGGGGTTACTACGTTCTTGCAACTTTTACTAGGAAAGATCTCGTTCTCCGCCACACTCTAGCTCTATCTGATAGGCATAGGATCGTTTGAAGTAGTGACTCTGACATCTTCCTCATCATCTTTTTGCTTTGACAGACATCGCCAAGATCCTTGGAATGTCAAAACACGTTCTTCCCAAAGGCAGATCAGATTTCAGTAGAAGAGTTAGGCAGGATGAAATAGTCGAGATCAGAGAAAGTGGAGAGGAAAGAGAGCGATTCGTGGATTTGTGTTGTTTGAAGTTGGAATGCAAACAATGGTTTTGATCGGATGGAGGAGTGGAGAAAGTTATGAGAAGTAGGCGAACACGGAATGGAGGGAGGGAATTGGGGAGTCGAGGGGCTCATGAGACATTCGAATTCCTATCATGGTCACAATTCTCTACAGACTGTAGTTCTCTGAAGACATTATGATGATAATGATTTGGGCCTCAACTCATTCGGGAGTTCTCCCAGTCCTCATCACATCCAACCGCCCCTCATCCCCTCAAGACACTGATTGATATCCCCCTCTCTCTCCTCTCGCAGGCCGTAAACTGACACACTAACGCGAACACTCGCGAGAAAGGACTTCCTTTCGCTGTTACAATGAATATGAAGGGAGAGAGGGTTGAAATCGGAGGAGGAAGGGAAGGGAGAGAGGAGAAGGTATCCCGCCTGATTCAGTCTTAGTCATCGAGGCAGGCTTCGTCCATTCAGCAGTCGTCCTCATCGTTCTGCCTAGAGTAGTCTTCGCAACATCCTCGTCAGTGCTTCACGGAGACTAGAAGCTCGCTAGACTGGAATCACATATCAAATGAGTGGAATGGACGCGCCAACAATCTCCTCGGGGTTCTTCACAATCTGGAGACCACCCAGAAGAAGGACCTCGATTAAGAGGAAGAGAAGATCCATTCTCAGTTGGATGAATATATCCACGCATGCAGGTTAGTGGGGGTTGAAGAACTTCGAGAATGGATAGGATTCTGTTGACTTTGAGGGGTCGATCGAAAATCATCATAATCTTGATTGACACTAATGGTTGCATTTCAATCTGCGGTTCTTGATAATTCCTCATTCCGCTCCATTGCATCTCAATTCATGGTTGCCCTCGTTTTTCTCAGAGTCTCCGAACACTTTCCTCCTTCCTCGCTCATTCAAAGTGTCAGAAAAGGGCCTCCAAATGGCTTCCGGTTCGATTCTCTCCTTTTCTCCTTCCATGTTTTGCAAATCCACGACTTTCTCTCTCAGTTTTATGCCCTCCTCTGATCATTAGGCTGCTGCTCTTTTACGAGAATCCTATCAGGTTCAGCCCTCCTTTGATCTCTTTCTTCCCTCGATGCAAAATAGCCAAATGAAATTCAACAGTGGGCTGGTCCAAGTGACATCTGCCCATTCGAGTCTCACTCCATTCATGGTTTCCTCCCTTCTCCTCTTCCTCTAAATTCACATTGACCTTAGACCGTGGAATGTTCCGTGATGGGTTTGGTCAGAGTCTAACTACTCCTGTTCTGAGTCAGCTCTACCCATTCTTTTACTGCGCGTGATCAGTAGAAATTCTTGCATGCAAATGCTCAAACTGCAATATCTCCTCCGTTTCCTCCGCACCAAGCAAATCAGCTCAATTACCTCGTTTCCATCTTCTCCTTCTCTTGTCAGAGTAGTCTCCCCTGTCTCGCTCAGTCCTATCGGTAGATCACTCCTCCCTTAGATCCGTACTCCCTATTGTCCACTGCTTCAATCCTCGATTACCTCTCTAATTTACCATTCATTCTTCACGTCTAATTCTCTCCAATACGCGCACTCTTTGCTAATCAGACAAAGCGAGAGAGTACATGATTTGGAGAGAGTCAGGACATTCCTTCTTCTCAATAGAAAGTGATCGAGAGTGGGATTGGCTACTTGATTATGCGTGGTAGTTCGGAACTCTTTCTCCTCCTTCTCCTCCATTCTAACAATCTCACACAGTGGGTCAAGTCTTCCCTTATCCTCTATCTAAACTCGTTCTACTCCTCATTCCACTCATTACCAGTATGATGAACAGCCCACACTCACTTCCATTTATGCCTATTTTACGATGGACTTTGAACTCCCAGTTTGCTCGATTGCTATAAGTTTCCGTATATTTGATCCTGATTATCGAGAAAACTTCTCTCGCTATTGCTATTTTATGTTGATCTTTGATCTCAATAAGTCATTAAAAGTACAATTCGATGTTTGTTGTCACTTCTGTGCAGTACTTCTTTTTCCACCTGGTAATTCGATCTCATCTCCTCACTCAAATTGATGCATTGTCTCACCCTCTCCAATTATAGCTGTAATTCCCACTAGATGAGCCCCTATCAGGTTACCCTCTCCTTAGTCCAATGGTCTGGCTCTCCTCCATTCACACACTATCTCGCTCGATATGATTGGTTAGAGAGCAAGTGAATTGGAGAGATGCAGTCCATCACTCCTCCCTGTCCATTATCCATAATTTCATCTACTATCTGTCTCTCCTCCTCTCTCAATGACTGTTATATCCGCCTGTAAATCCGTCTCTGAACCATCTGGACAGAAGACTGTGACCACTATTTCTCTTTCCTCGCTCATCCCTCGAGATCTCTCTTCCCACCTCCGTTCCCGCCATCTCACCTCCCATATTCTCACCTCCCCTGGTATCTCACCTCCCTTTCAATTGCCACCTCCCTTCTGTCCACCTCTCCTCTCATGCTTCTCTCCTCCTCCTCCTCCTCCTATCCCATTCATCCGATCATAGTATGGGGATTATTCACAGGTTGGGGAAGTAGCCAATAGTCGGGTAGTGATTTACATCCCCCTCTCTCTCCTCCAATCTTCTTCTTCTTCTCTCTCGAAATGGAGCCTAGTCTTCCCGCGCTAGTCAATCTTACACAGAGGGAAGATGAGGAACACCTTTTGCTTTACGAATCTCAGGAAATTTTTTTGCTAGTTCCCACTGCTGCACGCAACATATACTTTTTGAGGACGCGCGTAGCTCAACGAATTCCCTTTCTTCCTTCCTTTGAGTTGCACAAGTGCCCAAATTTTGCATGAATGATAAGAGAATAGAAGGAAGAATGCGAATTAGAGGAGCTTACTTCCTTCTTTCCTTCTATTACTACTCTAACAATCTTCATTCCTCTACATCACTGTAGTTTTTCTCTCTCTCTCTCTCTCTGTCATTGAGATGACTCCAGTCCATTGGCTAGGCTTACATCTCCTCTTTTTCTCCTTCGATCTCTTTGATCCATTCACTATTTGCCATCCAACCGAACTTACATTGTAGATTCCCACCTCATTCTTCTCTAAGATTTACCCAACTTTTTCATGCCCACTCTCCTCCTTCCCCATTGTCACTCATCTTCTCCCACCTCTCTAACCACTCTCTCATATCCCCATACTCTCTCGCTCCTACTAGTCTCCATCATTCTCATCGTTAGATGTCACCGTGAACACGATTCGGAGTACTCTCCTCTCTTTCCGTAATCTCTCGTCCGTCTCTCTTTCTCTCGCTGCTCTCTCCGATCTCTGCACTCTCTCGTCACCTTGATCCATTCTCTCATCTCGTTATCCTTGTCTTGTCTCTCACTAACTTGTCATCGATCGCCCCCTTTGACCTACCGCATTGAATAACACGACCTCCTACTCATCTTCATTCTTTCTCTCCACATCATTCCTTCTTGGGCACTCTCTGAAACTCATCAAAACTCCCTCTCTTTCAAGAACTTCGAATGTTTTCTTAGTGCGAGTTCTCCGAAACTCATTTCTCCTCCTTAGAATGTTCGTAAACGTTCAGAAACCCGAATACCCTATTCGTCCTCTCTCATCCTTGTCATTGGATCCAGTCCATCTCTCAATCGTTGATCTACTTTTTCATCCCTCTCACAGATGGCCTTCTCGGTCTTCTCTGCACTCTCTCCATTCCCCACACTCTCTCACTTCTCTCTATCCCCCATTTCGTCTCGAACCTCACCCATTTCTACAGGCAGCTGGTCGATTCGTGATAGTGAGGGCGGGAGGAGGGGAGAGAGCAGAGAGGGAGAGAGGAGGGGGAGGCGCATTTCAATTTAGTCCCTCTCTTTTCCCTCTCAAGTAGTCTGTACTTGTAATCATTCTTGACGTTGAAAAGCTTGAAAGAATGCGGAAAACAAAGCGATTTTGTGAGTGAGACGAGAGGCTAATTTGATAATTTGATAGTCTTCTCCTCCTTCTCCTCCTTCTTCTCTTCTCTAACTTCATTCCCTTCGTCCTTTCCCTCCTCCTTCACACTATTTTCCCACACATCCAAACAACACATTGAGGTCCATTCGATCCCCTGTACTTCTTCGTCGTGTACACCTTTCTGTCGATTCCCAAACTACCGTAATCTTGCATCTGGATTCTATTTTACGGCTCTGTGCATACAGCTGGGCCTTGCACGAGCAATAGATATCCGATCAGGGGATGGTTCTCATTTAGTGTCCCCTCCCCTCCCCTCCTCCCTTCTCTTCTCCTTCCTTTCCCTTCCCTGTTCTCGGTTCATTATAGATCCCAATCTTCCATGTACTATCAATCAAATGAGTTCTTCCCTCTCTAATCTCGCACCACTCAGTCTCTTTCCATCTTGAGATCTTTCCTTTATCTCGGGTATTCTTTATTCCTCCTCTGGCCTTGGATGAAATGGCCTTCCGATGGAGAGAATTGAGATGGATGAAGCTCATTGTATCCTCCCTTCACTTTCACTCAATTTGGAGAGCTCATGAGTAGTCATTCTGCCCCAGATGTGATTCCAGTGCTTTTTCGTGTAGGTTTCATTCACCTTAGGACTTACGCTTTCGTATCTTACGCCATTGCTTTCGTATCGTTTCCTACATCTGATGATGATGTTTTTAATCGAAACAAAACACCTCTGTCTCCTAGTAACCAATTCCCCTATCAAAGCTGACCACACATCCCTCTCTCTTCGTTCCTTTCTTTACTTTCCCAATCCTTTCTTCGGTTCCATTTCTCCATTGAATCATTCCTTTCTCCCCTCTCTCCCATATGATTTCCTTGATATTTGCACGAAGGGCGAAACGATCCATTCGAAGTGAGAAAGTGAATCCTACCTGGAATATCGATTGATTGCTTCTTTTTTTCGCTCCTGATTCCTGAAATATCGATTGATCCATTCATTTCTCATTCATCGAAATATTTGCCTTCTGTAAATGTTGATCAATCAATTTGTCTATTCCCTGATTCATACCATTTCTGTTTTCTTTTCTCAATTACGCCGCTCTACTCAATTCGCATACCATTTCCCATTCCACTCCAGAATCACGGACTGTAGATCTAGAGAGAGATCAAAGATCGATGAGGGCGGAGCTTCAGTCTCCTCCTCCTCCGCCACTCTCCGATCCATCGGACTGTATCAGTCCGTCCAAGTTTGGCAGTGTTCGAGGTTGGTGTTTCGTAATTTGTGCTGATTCAGATTTTTCTGTAAGCATGTTTGTAGAGCTTTCTGTGCAAACCTAGCCCCTGACTTAGTAAACATCAAGCTACTTCTCAACTGATCTCTTCTCTCTTATCTCCAATCACTCATTATCACTGCTCTCCTCATATCCTGCACTCTTTCGCCTTCTCTGACTTCTCTGCGCTCTCTTCATTCTCGATACTCTCTCATCACATCAACTCCTGTCATATTTCGACTGCCACTGGCTGTCAAGAGAGAGAGAGAGTTGGAGTAAGCGGGAGAAATTGGTTGCGACACTTCACTACTGGAAAAAATTTACGGAGTTGTCTCTCTCAAATCATAATGCTCTCTCGCTCTTGTAGATAGAAGAATTCAGAATGGGAATTTTCGCTGTAAACGTAGTAAAGATACAATCAGACTTCGAAACTTCCACTCCAATTTACTACAAATGGGCTAAAAATGGGTTGTACTCCTTCTTCTTCTCTTCCTCTTTCGTCTCTGGTCTCTAATTGGAATCCACTCGTTAGTTGCGAAGAAGGAAAGAAGAGGGAGAAGCTTGATCAAATAGCCTCCGAACAAGGAAAACACCACTTCTTTTCCGTGTTCCGCCTTCGTTCTTTCGGACTTTCTCTGTTCATCAGAGATGTGTAATCACCGAATGAGCGGATCCAGGAATCATCAGAACACAAAGTAAAACTGGTACTGAGAACTACTGAGTCAGTAGCAGTGATCTCTTCATTCCGCACACTCCCTCACTCTACGTTATCAGCTTACGTAGAGAAGTAGCGATACATTCTTCATTCGTCATAAGCCACCGAAAAGAGAAGAGAAGAATAGAATTATCATAGTCAGAAACGGGTCGGATTTTATGATACTCGGCACTCAATCGAAAGGTGATTGAGAAGAGACAGAAGAGTGACAACACGGGGATTACGTCATCACTAGGTAATACAATTCCTCGGAATGAGCCTACTCGTTGGCAAACAGTGAAACTGTCTGGGGAACTCTCGCTTTCATTCTCTGTCTGTCTCCGTTCTCTCCATTTCCCATGATCTCTCGTCTCTTATCGATATGAGATCAATCGATAAATGGTCTCTCTGATTCACACTCTCTCTCGCCCTCTCTCGCTCAAGTTTTCCATCTTTTTGCAGCAGTGAGAGAGGGGAGAAACAGGGAGGAAATCTCTTCTTCTTCCCCCCTCGAAATAAGCTCCGCCCCCTTCCATCACTGTTCACTCTCTCTTCCTCTACTTCCCATCCCTTCTCCATCCTACTCCCATCGATCGGATCAATATCGATCCATGATCCTCCACATACCGTAATGGAAGTGCCCTCGTGGTTACGGTGGCTGTGGGGATGGGTCACTCGACTCTTCTGCTGCATCTTCTGTTGTGAATGCAGAAGAAAGCAGAGGAGAGGAGACGAAGAGGAGGGAAGGGAGGAATCGAATGAACCATTTCTGCCCCAAGGAGCGAACGGTGGGTCAACGTTCTGCATAAATTCATTGTATTCTACGCATTGTCTATGCAGTTGTTAGCTTCTGATCAACTAGCGAGCGCGTTTCTTTAACTTCTCAACGTCTTACAAGTTGTTAGTTGCACGGATCAGAAGCGACTCCACGTAGATCCATCGATTTCGCTCATTTCTCGATGATTCCTTCCTTTCTGCTTCTTCCTTTTCGTCCTTTTTCTTCTCTGTTTCATCGTCGATTCACACATGGAATCTCTCTTTTTCTCCCTTTCACAACTCTTTTCCCCACTCTCTTTTTCATTCGTTGTCCTCACTGATTTGATAATGGAATCCTCTCTAATCAGTTTATCCATCGATCCTCTTCTCTTCCCTTGGAATAACACTCTCTTCACTCTCTTCACTCTCATCTCGAACCGGTCTTCGTCTCTCTTCGATTCCCACACTCTCTCACTTCCTCTCTTTCTCTGCCGTCTCTCCAATCCCCTTGATCTCTCACCGGACACTCAACTAGTACGAGAAAGTAGAGAAAGTAGTTGAATGGAAGGCGATTGTTCCGATTGTTCCGCCTGGAAATGGATCAATTGCATTTTGAACAGTGAATGCGGAATTGTTCTCGTTTGTTTGCGAAACAACTTTGACTGTTGTCACAATGCAGTTTCGAAGAAAAACTAATGGAGCAGGATTTCGCGCTTACTGAAACATTTTATGAATCGATAGTTCCAGCTTCTGTCCCAATAACTTTGGCCGAAACAATAAAAATATGCACGATCACACTGGATAATCCAGAACTGAGCCATCATTCGCTGTCGAACAAAAATAGCGTATTTGGTTCACAAAACCGATGAGATCTTCCTCAAACTTCTCAAAGTTGACCCTTGTGATTCGGGATAAGTGGTTGTTTGCTCACCAACGTGTGAACAGGAGTGGACGATTTTCCCGCCGTGGCCTTGTACAGAGAGACGAAATTGAGATGAGCAGTAGTTGCGAAAGAAAGAAGGATTTCACGCTTGCGCTAACATTGACAGATCAGTGTAAGGATAGATAGTTACAGCAGCTACCGCAATAATTTTTACATGGAGACGTACGCAGGAATCGTTAGACTATCGTTCCTTTCACAAGGCAGATATGTAATTAATGCGCTTACTGCATGTATTCTACTTATGAAGAAATCACTGAAGTCATTATTGGCCAATTGCACCTCTGAGACCTTCGAACCGTATCTCCAACCCAACCAAGCGTATCTCATTCAAGTGTCCGTTCTAACAATGGCGAACATCGGAATGTCGGTCAGAGCACGGGAAAGAAGTCTCACAGACCCTCCACGGTGTTCTCTGCTTCTCTGTCGCTCTCGCCGATCTACGTCATCGACCATGATTTCAACTACTGATTGGAAACCATCTGGACAGAGACGCAGAGGAGGGACAAGAGAACATGGAAATGGAGGAGAGTGATCAGATAGCGGAGAGGGAGGAGAGAGCGGTCAGACGAGCAGAGTGCGCAGCCTTGCCTCCTCCTCCCTCCCTCCTTCACAGCTCTCGCTCCTGACTACAGTGCTTCTCTCCTCTGCGTCTCTGCCCCCTTATCCCATCCCCTTCTCGAACCTGCTTGCCCCCTCTCTCCCTCACCCCCTGAGGGGTCATCATGGCTCAAGTCTATCTCTATCCCTCCTCCTTCTCCCTCAACAGTATACCGGAAGAGATGGAGCTCCCTCCCATACCTCCTGTTGACTATTCTGATAGTGATACTGGTCAGTTGCATCATCACTACGCAATTCCGACTCTGAATGTACATTTCAATCTCTCCGAACTCTCTTCTTTCGCTTTTCGATCTCCTCTTTCTTGCCATCGTCCATCGCCTTTTCCTGTATCCGATCCACTTTTGTTTGCTAGGAATCTCTGATCCGCCACTGGGTTCTCCTCGATATAGCATCCGCTGTCTAGTCTAGCCTCTCTGTACAACGGAAAATGTTGAACTACTCAACATTTGCGCATTCTATGAAGAAATTCGTAACTCAATCGAAAATAGGGGTTTCGTTAACTGGATAGATCTCAATTCCATTTCATTTCATGCTAATTGTTAGTCGCAAGAAGGGGAATGTGCAAGAAACGATGAATGAAAGTGACCTTAGGGATGAGCAATTTCCAATCGAGATAACTAACAATCGAAGGTCGATATGAGATGAGCATCCAATCATAAATTTGACCCACCGATCTCCTTCTCAGACTACCGTAACCCTCTACCGTACCCATTCGTCACTGTAATCCACTGAGGGGGAGTAAGTAGGGGTGTTGGCTAATCCTTAGAACAACTCTCACTTCTCGGTTTCACTCTTCGGTGAATGGACGAGAAGTGTTCTCAGACTGTTTGAGTAGTGCTCATTGATAGAAAGTGTTGGAAGAAGTAACGTATCTGACACACGGAGCTACAGTAATCTCATTGATTGGCTATTGACCTACCCTAGAGAATCGTCTCGCTTCGTTGTTCAGCCTTGAGAGGTTGCGAATGGAGTCAATTAGAAGGGGGAGAATTCTCTCACCTCTCAGGGAGATAAGAGAGAGATAACTGTTCGAAGAGGGTCGAACAGGGATAGGAAATCAAGGTTCTTCTTTCGGGGGAAACAGGGCGAGAACAGCAATAAAATATAATGCATTCCTCTGAAATCAAGCAGATTTCGCAGCAAAATCTGAAAAAAGAAAGGGGAAAATGCTGAAACTGATCGAATCCTTGTTCAGATGTGGTCGCAGATGAAGCTTCTCCCTCTTCCCTCCGTCACTCCTCCCATCGAGCTCTCTCATCCACCAATATCCCCGCAATGTCCGCCTCCGTTCCTGTCTATCAGGTGAGAATCCCTTTTTTCTCATTTCTATCACTGTTTTAAATGTAAAACATTAACAACCCTTCGTTCCTTCAATATTATTCATTCCATGCTGTCTGGCATTTCCTATATTCTCTGCATTACTTTCTTCTGCATTCGTGTATTTCGATCCAATCTCCTTCCATCCTCCTCAACATTGACATCATCTGTTTGTGAATTCTGGTACGCATAGTAATCTTACTAGACAGGAGCAAGAAGGGCGACAAAACTTCCTTCTCTCTTCTCACCTCTTCTCTTCCTTTCCATTGATCTACCCCCCAGAAGCCGCTTACCCCACAGTGCCGAGTTTGAGAGAGAGAGAGAGAGAGACGAGTCCGGTGTACTCTCTTTCCCGATTCTTCTCGGTTTCGCGATCGATTCAGGACTAGGAATGTTGAACTGTCGCATTTTTTGTAATCAGCAAACAAAATATTTCGCTATTGAATAAGTGCTGCTCTATATTCCCCCAGTATGAGCTGTAGGAATGGCGAACTCCTTTTACATTTTCTCTGCAATCTCTAGTGGCCACTATCGCATGACTGCTTCAGAGGTCAGAAAGTGCAAGCGAATCTGAATGCACCCCTATTGATCAATTCCTCCTCCACTTCCTCTGAACACTAGCCAAAAGTACGATTCACCCTGCATATTTGTCAGAGCAATGTTGGTGTCAGTGGTGTTCTGCTCTTCCTTTGATGGTATCTTCAGGGGGTATTAGTGTCCCTCCCCCCCCTCCTCTCTCCTCT